>CALNHX010001220.1:0-242357 GCA_940337035.1 Agriotes lineatus | reverse complement strand
TGTATTTTATCGGGAAATGTCGATCGGATCGTAGACAAAGATCTAAATCTTCGCTGTCGATTTCTTCTTCATCAGTTTGGTCTGAATGTCAAGGGCAAACTTCTAATACCACGCTACTTCATGCAATAATTCGTCATCTGTTAGAGGCCTAGTCCATTCCCACGCTGTAAAATCTTCTTTATTCATTTTGTAATATTTATTTCTGTAATAATGTTCTGTAAAGAAGTACATTTAAATTTAACATTAGTCGATATAATGATATTCTTACCAGAATGCCAAATCAATTTGTATATTTAGCCCTGACGGTACCTATAAGTACACTCGACAAATAGTGCTTGGAAACTATTGTTTATTGAATTTCTAAAAACTAACTAGCGCAATAGGTCTGACACATGCACAAAACAACACCACAAAAATTAACTGCAAAGCCACACTCACTATAACTTGAAAATACAAACTTCTAAAAACACCTCATGAGCTCTGCAGAACCTCAACAAACCACTGGACAGAAAATGCATTTATAGGTAACGTGGCGACATCTACAGTTTTCGCGCCAACTTAGCTCTAACAAATATGTGTACTTTTAAGTACCGTCAGCACCCAACCGAGATATATGCTTGCATGAAGTTTTAAATGAAGGATATATTATGCGGTACTTTAAAGTACCGTAGGTACACAAAGGGTTAAGACCATTTTTCTCGATTTTTTTCAGATGTAACATATAACAATTTTATACCGTTCGAAACGGGATAAAAATTACTACCGAACTCAATATTAAAAAATATAGGTTTGTATTTAAAAAATAAGTCGATGACGTCATATCATGAAAAACAAATTACATAAGAAACTGAAAATTAACTGAAAATATTCCCTATGGTCAAAATCGCTACACCTCTTCGAGATTTTTCATAAAAATGAATATCAACGAAGTTAATGAATTTATCCGTTACTTTATTTCCACGCTGTATATACCAGGCATGAAACCGTGAAAATTTCAGACAAATGTATGCAGGGTTTGTTTATTTTGCGTTAATTTGAAATAGAAGGAAGTACGAGTAATAATTTTCACATAGGTCAGGCTTTACACCTGCCGGAAATAGGACTCAACATCTACAGGATAATGTCACAAAAGAGTCGAAACGTTCCACAATAAGCCCGTTCCGTTAAATAGAGGCGCGCGCCGCACTCATTTCAATTAGGCTCGATGGCGCAGTTTTATTTATCGATGCAGTTACGATCGCTACGCAGATGCGGTTACGATCGCTATACAGATGCGGCGGGTTCAAACCCCAGCGGGATACATTTTTTAATTTTCAAATTGTTCTAATTCGTGCGAGAGAAGTTCGGTGTAAACCGGAATGTCCAGCTCAGTTCTATTTTGGCTTTCTGTCGAATGTATTTATTAGATTTACGGCAGTACTACTGCCAAGAGGGCAGAATATGTACTGATGTGTAATGTGAAATATATAATAATAATACATATATAAATATGTGCACAACGATTACAAACGGGAATGCAATTTGTAAGAGATGTTAAAATACTTTATTGCACAAAAAAGACAATATATTATAAAATAGCAGCTAGTATTTAAGATACATGGTGGTAAACATTATCCACAAAAAAACCAAGAAAATATTACAGTTACATGGTAAAAGCAGATATAACATTTATTAGTAGAACTACACCGCATGAAAAGATGTCTGCAAGAAAATTGTATCGTATGTAAACGATCTATGAAAATAGCTATTAGAATTTGGAAAAGTAGAACCTTGTTATACTAGGAGTTTTTTAAATTAATTGAATGCTTTACGAAAACAAAACAATGAGTCAATAATTGTACTGTGTAGCAAAGTTTTGCCAACTAGTTTTTGAGCAGGATGGGGTGGATTCTTCGGAAGCACCACTAGTTCGAGATTGTCCAAAACAGAAGACCTACAGTTGTTAGTGTGAATCCCCTAAACCACATATCTGTTTTTATAAAACAACAAATAAAAATCCATAATTGCTGTAACCCAATGTTTATTTTCACTATATACAATCAGCCGCAAAATTTGACATATTTGCGCAAACAGAAATATACAAAAGCGTGCAAATGGAAACCGCTAATGCCTACACTTATATAAATACAAAAATAATTCTGCAATACGTGAGTATAACGATACAATAACAGTTCGGCATATGCGCGAGAAGTATTTTCCAGTTCTACACTTCCAAATGCACGAAATGTGTCGACCACGATGAGAATAGTAAAGGAAGGTACCTAGCATGTGCAAGCTGCAGGCGGCTGACCTCGAAGAAGCCAGAGACATTTAGTCCTGAATTCGGTGGTGACGCTGCTTGAAGAAACTGCAGTTTTGGCTTTTCCCTAGATGAAGATGTGAAGCCATAAGAGAGAAAAGCCTTTGGAGAATATTTTTTCAGCGTAGCTGAATGGCACACCCAAACTGCTTATGAATTCTTTCTCTAGGTGTTTATCGCGATGGCATCAGAGTCCCAAGATGGAAATATATTAAGCGGGTTAATAAGAGGCTTGAAATATCCCAACATCGTCAAGTGATTAGCAAAAGCGAAAGTAGATAACATACCGAAGCGTGGAGGGCGACCATGGGGAAGTTGCTTCTAAAATATTCTTGGATCCTAGCATTACTAGATCAATTTTAGCGGCTGCATATTCAACACATCGATGATGATGGAGAATTTTCAAGGTATCGGAAGATCTAAGACTTCACAACAAGTGCATCTTTGAAGATATTAACTACAAAACCACCAGCAGCACCGATCTGCCTAATATGGCTACAGAGAATCGCCCTTTTTCTCTTATATGTAGAAAATATATTAAAAATCGCGAATATTTTCCCTAGCCCCAAGAAAATTTTCCAGAAATCCACACATTAATGGATCAATAGTATGGCAACCAAACGCACATCAACGAAAAGGTGGCTACATAACCCACTTTAATTTGAGCATAATTTACACGTAACAACCTTTCACTTCCTCTTAAAGTCTTGAAGTAAATACTAACAAGAAAGAGAAATCCTCACAAAAGAACGAAATCAGTAAAACAGAAGAAACAAAGAAGATGGACAAATAAAAGTTCGAAAGCTAGAAAATCTACTCCTTAATGCAATATATTTCATTACAGTTTGTTATAGTTCTGCCTATCTGCATCTTGCGTGGCGCAGATTTAAGTAATTTATTTTTTCTGTGATGGTAAACTAAAGCAAAAAGTGTACGGAATACTACGTGTAGCTTGCTCTTTGTGACTATTATTAGTTTCGTTTACTTCAACATTTTATGTTTCGTTTCTGGGCGCTTGTATAACCACACCTCCAATATTTCTTTCTATCTATATGTTCGTCAACCCGAAGTGAGTTGAAAATATCCTGTATAGTAGTTTTCTCTCCCTTAGAATTTCAAGTGCATGCCATTGCTCTTAGGCCGGTGATAGGCGTCTGTCTTGTGGGCAACCTGGTAGTCGTCCTCGAGCAGGGAAGCTGCTCGTTAGTCTCAGAATAGTTACTTTCCTGTTAAAGACAAGGTTCACACCAATCAAGCGAATCGCATGTGTGTTTGTAACGGACGCGGATTACGTGTTTTCATTTTCGTAATGCCATAGCTGAAAGAGGTAACTTTACGTTTCGGTTAATACTAGATGCTCAAAACCTCTGCAAGGCTTAGCCTCTGAAATGCCGCATTTGTTAATTAAATTACTGATATCTGTTTAGCGGACCAGAACTGCTCATCGCCGCAAATATTTGCGTTGATTTAGTTACGCTCGCTGATTTTCAACGTCTGACCAAACTTTTCGAAACCTGGAACTTACCCCAAGTTACTTTCCTTGAGTTAGGGTTCCGAACATTGCCACCTTTGCCTTTAGAAATTGGCATTGTTAAATCACTGCATTAAGCCATAATCGCTCATTTACTGTGTGTGCAATTCCTTCATTACATTAGAGATATAATATTTACGACGCTTTTGTATGCAACTGTCATCTATACTGTTGATATGTGCGTTTTCACAAAGTTTGAGCCTTTCCACATTATGGAGGCTAAACGTCATTTCGATACCCGGCTATAGTATGACTGGTCTTTCATAATAACTTTCCTTTAGAATGCACTGGCGTAATGTCACTGATTGCCCAGAAATTTAAAGGTTTGCTGGCCAACCCAAAGTTATCTTCTGAGATTTGTTACTGGTAGTATAGCGAGTTCAATATAGCGTAAGAATTTACATTCGACGCATTTTTTTTTTGTAAAACGAATATACAGATGTGTTTACAGTTGGAATGGGCACCAAAAGCAGACAAAAGGTAGGGTAAATTCATCCAACAAATGAGACTCCAAATTCTGACGAAGTAGAGTGCAAACTTTGGAGGGTACCAAAGCTACATGATAGTTATAGCGACTTCTATAAGAAGTATTGACTACTTGTTCGAACACACTAATTAAGGGTTTATTTTCTTGGGTAACTAGTCAACAAATCTTTGTTCACCCTTTTCAATGCGGACCGAAATATGAGATGATTGAATAAAGAAGAAATGTATTTAGTGCTGTTGACTAATTACCCAGAAGATTAACCCCTTACTTAGTATAGCTATTTGGTTTTACTCGAACTAGTGGCGACTTCTCTATTTCAGACCTCAGCCATTTCAAGATTTCTAAAAAAATAATATGTGGGTCGTTTCAAACAGTAAACATGAAGTAGGAATAGTCATCGCACTACAGCTCATATTGTGTAAACTCAATACCGCATTTTATATATCGTATGTTGAGCTCAGGCTCACGGGGTGCTAACTTGGTTTCAAAGGTTGCTAAGCACCCTTAGCCCTCCCTCTCCCTAATTCCGCCTATAGTTGGAAGCACCGTAAACGTCTTTAGGCTACAGTAAACAACTTAATGATGCTTAATAAACGATAGTATTCGTTAGTCTTTAATTATTTGACTTTTCTACAAAATCACCTGCGCTTTCAGAGTAAGTCCACACCCATTTTCCACTGTAGCAAGCCGCGTGCATCCTCTATTTAGTTACAGGTCGTAAAAGAGTTTAAAAGTGTAACGGAAAATAGGCACAAAAGAACAGGCTCACAGCGACGGAGACATTTTAATCCTTGATTTTAGGTATTAATGTAGACGTATTGCAATTTCGGTTAGAAGTTTCTAGTGCTGTAGTATCTAATGTTCAAATAAATTTAGTTCAAAGGTAATTCGTAAATAATATGGCCCCAGCAAGTGTTTCAGACAGTAATGCGTTAATTTTCACAATAGATTTTTGACTGATAATTTCATAAGCTCGTACATGCTCTGAATTATTTATATAGTGAATTTATTTTAATGCGCAATGTGGTATTTCCGTTTCCATGAGGACTTGATTGCTACTATTGGTTTCTAAGGGTACGCAATGCCATATGTAAATGCGTTTATTTGTTCCTCACTTGTAAACATCAATTTATCAAGTCACTGTATTCACCTCGAAAATGTTTCTTAACTGGCTAGCCAGTAAATTTTTTACTGGCTAGCCAGTTATATTTTACAAGCGTTCTCATAGATAAATGATAGCGTGCAAAGCCAGAGTTGGTCTTCCTTAGTATGTGTCATATTAATTAATTTAGTTGCTTGTCAGTTTGACATTTTGAATAAATGGTAAATTTCTAGTTATTTACAAGTGAGGAACAAATAAAACATTCAACAATACACGCCAGGTAACCATTTTTACTGGCTCAAGGATATGACAGGCTCGCCTAACGGCTCGCCAGTCATCCCAATCCTATCGCCAGTAAAACCTGTTTTACCTGGCTTGTAATGTTAAATACTATTATTTGTTTCTTAACTGGCTAGCCAGTAAAATTTTACAAGCGTGCTTATAGATAAATGATAGCGTGCAAAGCCAGAGTTGTCTTCCTCAGTATGTGTCATATTGATGAATTTAGTTGCTTGTCAGTTTGACATTTTGAATAAATGGTAAACTTCTAGTTATTTACAAGTGAGGAACAAATAAAATATTCAACAATACACGCAAGGTAACAGGTTTTACTGGTTCAAGAAGGTGACTGGCTGGCTTTTGGCTCGCGAGTCATATCACTCTATTCGCCAGTAAAAACCCTCTTACCAAGCTAGTAATGTTAAATACTATTATTTTAAAATGCAATAATATATGAACCGTACTTTAATTGAAAAAGAAGCATCACAAAGAACAGCAGTACATGTAATGACCCACATACTTGCTGTAAACTGAAGTCTTTATACCATTTGATCAACAGAATTAGTTCCTCCGTAGAATATATTATGTTTTTACATACTCAGTAACGTTTCCATTTTGCATGTTAAAATAAACGAATTTACACATTGCGCGTTATAATAAACTCCCTGTATAGTCACTGTTGCTGGCAGTTGATAGTAGGACTTTGAATACAGGAAATGTTGCCCCATTTCTCAGGAAACTATTTCCTCAAAAATATTTAATTTACTTTATTTATATTTTGATAGAATTCCAATTACCATTGTACGTCTTTGAAACTCTGAAAGATACAGAAAAATAAGTTCCATTAAATGTAAGACAACGTTTTTCAGTATTTCGCTGCTGATCCCTTGTTTTATTTTTAGAACAAAGCAAGAGAAGATTTTCCTTTATACCGTTATGGTTCTAGGTTTATTTTCCCTAAATACTCAAAACACAATACTGATCCTGACAATATATAACTAAAACAGGAAAAGTTAGGAGGGTAGAAGCTGGTTATGAAATGAACTTAATTAAAATAGGGTTAGATTGGTCTTGCACGCTTGAGATTACATGCTCGGAAGAAGTTAGTTCACACCATTGTACGGGAAATGCAGTTGCATATTAAACGCGCACCTATCAAGGAAACTGTAAATTCTAATTCCCTCATTAACCGCAACACTAGAACTATCTATAGTTAGTTTAGACAGTAATTCGCAGGCAGCTGCTAAGCGTAACGACCTTGTGCGAAAGGGAGAATTTAGTGGCATTTATTAATTCTTATAATTTATATTTATGGCCAAAGTTATTCCGCTGCAGATTCCGTAAGGCTCTCGGACAGTTTCAGCAACTGTGCACTGGGTTTTGTTGCTCTCGTTCAGAACTTTGGTATGGGTACGGGTGCGGAGCATTAATAACGGAAGCGGTTAAGTGAAACTTATACAAGAATAATGCGCCAGAAGCATTAAGTTTACTTTACTCGTTAATTTACGGTGCATTATTTGTGCAGTCTAAACTGTATCACGGAGATTTGGCGAAAAAGTTTCCAGTTTTAAACCATGCTTGTAGCTACAACGAGGCCAGCTGGAGCTGAGCTTCAACAATAACACTTGCTGCCTCTGGGGAAAATTTATATATTATTAAAAAATCTGGTGTGATACACTCACACAACTTCCTTTTACAGTAATCTTATAATTAGTCAAAAATTTCATTTTTAATTTTTAACCATTTGTTAAAAATTTTCAAAAATGACAAATTCTACAAAAACGGTACAAAATCGAGTGTTAGTTGAAGAGACAAATTTTCTCTAGAATTTTAAGGTAAATTCAAAAATGTAATAATATACCGGGTGTTTTATTTAAAATAGGAGTTAATAAAAAAAATAGAAAAAAAAACAAAAGAAACCCACTTTAGAAGTATTCAACTGGAAAATCACCTATCTCACATCAATACACATTAAAAATGTATGAAAAATGTAAAGTTTAAAAAAAAATCGTTAGAGCCGTTTTTGAAAAAATCGAAAAAAACTGAAAAATCACAAGAGTAAACACCTACTTCCGGTTATGCGATTTTCTTAAAAAGCTTGCTGTCTCATCTACATAGTACACAAAACTTATATATGAAGTTTCAATGCCATACCTCTTTTCGTTTTTGAGATATTCTGTTCACAGACAGACACACAGACACACAGACAGACAGACAGACAGACAGACCAATGAAAAAAAATATGTTTTTTGAGATCAGGGGACTCTAAAACGTGAAGATCTGTTGAAAACTCAATTTCGAATTTTTGGGGTGAATCCAATACTTCCTTTATAGTAGTAAAAGGAAGTAAAAATTTAAATAATTAATGTTCAAAGGATTATACGCATTCAAATATATTCACTTCATTAGTCAGAGATGCAGTAGACTATGACTAATCAAAGAAGAGATTAAGGTTGAAAAAGCTGTGAAAAACTATCCTTCGTGTTAAAGTGTATAAGATTGCCAATAGGACTAAAAAATATCCTTGTGTATTCCTTGTTCTTATATACGATTTAAAGCCGATTGCATTTACAACAGTAATTAAGCTAGACATTGCACTACACGATAAGAAGATAAATTAATGGATATGAGAAATACCACCGGTAGCGAGTTCGAACCTCACACCCAGACATTGGTTACGCCGTATGGTCTGCGGCCTTATAGAATCGTACTTGGTGTGGTAGAAATAGGCTCTCAGCCGATACTAAGAAAAAGAAGAAGAAGAAGAAGGGCAAACTCAAAGTAACAAACGTAGTAGGTACAGAAATTAGCAAAACAGAAGTGGAACTCAGCAGGGCATATGAAAGATTGAACAAAGAATATCATACATTGCAGACCAAGATTAAAGAAAAAAAAATAAGACGAGCACCAGAGATAGTCTGATAATAGCATATGAGATGTACTCGTAGTTGCAAGAACATGGATGGGAACAGAAAAGGGAGTTCTATGTCCAATATTGGAGGAGGAAGAAGGAGATGAAGTACCATTTAAAGTGCTGTTTGGTTATCTTGTTTTGCAAACAATACGATTCGAAATGACAAAACTTATTAAACCTTCATTAGGATAGAAAAGTGCGTTTATGGAAATCATATCATAACGTATAGTTACCACTGTGGCCGTAACAAGACAGAAGCGACTGGCAGCAACTTTCTTCGAAGAGGGCATAGAAAAGCTCGTGCCACTGTGTGACGAGTGCCTTCATCGAAATAGCGATTACCTGGAAATGTAGCTGAGGGATGTACTTACATTTTCTATGGTGCAGAGATCCTACAAAGGCAGGAGAATACATATCTTGACGGACAGCCAAGCAGCTTTGAAAGCGCTGTCATCCAACCAGTTCAACTCAGAACTGGTATATGAATGCTACAGAAAATTGGTTCAACTGGGAGAACACAACAAACTTAGCCTGTTGTGGGTCCCAGGTCACCAGAGAATAATAGGCAACGAAAAAGCAGATAAATTAGCAAAATCAGCCAGTACTCTCCAGCTGATAGGACCAGAGCCTACCTGCAACATAGCTTACAGCATGATCAGGGAACTAGAAGCTGGTTACGAGATAAACATCGCAAATTCTGGCAGGACTACCCTAAAGGAAGGCACTCTAGAAACTTCATAGGGAAACCATCCAAGAAAGCGACACTGGCACTCCTGGAAAATGGAAGAGAGAAAATAAAACACATAACAAGGATAACTACAGGACACTGTTATATCTATGAACAAACATATGCACACAATAGGAGTGGCAACACAGACTGTAGATTCTGCGAAGAGGAGGACGAGACTCCAATCCACTAGATATGCGAGTGCGAAGAACTCATAACTCTGCGACATAAACACTTTGGGGAAACAGCAATCGAACCCGAACTGCTGATAAACACCTCACTAAACGCACTAGTAAGATTTTTTGAGGACATTGGAATACCTCTGTGAGGCAAGGTGAAGCACTGGGATGTGCACAATAGGTCTTTTAGGCCGCAGTGCAAAAGGGGGACCAACCCAACCAGAGTATATATATATATATATACATTTTCTATACAGCAAAAGTTTCATATTCATTCTTCTTTTTTATCCCTACTGAATCAGAGGTTGATAAAAAAGCCCTTGTATTATGTGAAACAAGCATTAAGTCCTTCTACAGTAACGTTGGAGTGAAATCTTATTAGAAGCAATTGTTAAAAGTTTTAAACTTAGTCAATATAGAGGTAGGTAAAATAGTAAAACTCAAACCTTCCCCATATAACATTTAATGACGTAAAACCAGTGGTTGAAAAGCTACATGTTTCGACTTTTAAGTCATCATCAGGCTTATAAAATCCGGAAGCGGTGTATTGTAGATTAAATTTAAAATTTAAAATTAAGGCGAAACTCAAAGGAATGCGTGTTAACCTTGAAGAGGCATGTGCTGATTAAGTCAAGTAAAAAGTGAGACCTTCGTCGTTTAACATCGAAAATACATGGGGAAAATATTAAAAACAATTAAACATTATTAGCAAGTAAAACTGTCACAGATACGTGAAGCGAGTCAGGACAGACTGTGATATTCACCCCATTTCGAGATGAATTTGGATTCTTCAATTGCTTAGTCAATATATTAAAGAACGAAAATTATACATAACATTAAACTGAATAGTACGGTATACCTCTTTCAAATACCGAAGAATTCATGCAAAATATTTTTCAGTTCCCAATCTTATAAAGCTTTACCATTGTAGCAAGAGCGTTGTAACAGCTCACATTCACCGTAATCGTTCGAACAATGTCGACTGACTACTACTTTCAATGGCAATCGTATGAGTTAATTGTGGTTGTTTCGACAATTTTGTGTCTGTATGCGTTTGAATATTAAATTTATATTGAAATAGTAACTGTTACATTAATAATTGCCTTTAATGTTTGGAAACATGCCGCCGACTAACACTGGAGAAGGGTGAAGGTTCATTTTCCTTCGACAAGACGAAATTCAAATTAATGGGCGCCAAGTGGTTCCAATTGGCACGTCCTCTAAAGATTTCCTAAGGTGACGAATCACTAAATGACTCAAGTATGAGGCAAAACAAATTCAGCACGAGTGATACGCAAGGTTAATTATAGATCACATAATAGTAATCTACATTCGACTGAGAATAACGACAAATCCACTATAGATAACTTGTAATTACTGGCACCAACAAATTTTCCGAAACAGTTAAATTGTAATAACAAATATCACAAAAAATGTGGATAACACAATCAATTTTGAATATAACAGATCATGCACAAAGCTAGTTCATATAAATATCACAAATAACTTTTGCTCCATAAAGAGCAATCTGCATATAGCTTCTGAGTGACCAAAAACCCGATGAAATTGTCATGCACAGCAATGACATATTCTTTCAAAGAACTCGGGTAAACTTTCAATAATTTGTTAGAGTTAAGATGTATATTCAATCAGCTGTTCCAATTCTAAAATCGTTTAACGGTGGATAACAGTTAACAGTTTTATTTAGCGTAATAACAGAGCGGAGCCCCAAATGGACACCCCTGAATCTCAAGGCCTCGAATGACAACTCTGGAATATCCTTTGCAGGAACAAACTGCTGCCATGCATTTCCTGAACGCCTCACATGGAAGTTTACAGGGCTAGAAATCCTTCTACGGTGAAACTAATCCTGGGCGTTGAGACACGCAGCCAACTGACTTCCAAACGAGGCTCCAGTAGCGTCTCACGGACGCTTTAAAAATTTGATATTGTAAAGTTCACCAAAACATAAAAGGCAGATGGATCTGCTTCTTATCAATAACCAACGAAAATTGCATCGTCTACCAGCACATGGCATTTTTGAGGTTAAATAACATTTCAGAATTATGTTCTCGCTGAATAAGAGCAGTATATAACCATTTCTCGTTACGAGAGAGCTCATAATTGGAATTGCTTTATTTCATAACCACCTTCCAATAAACGAGAAATGGAAGTGTTGTAAGATTTAGAATTGAAGCTGTACATACACAATCTTTAACATTCAGACATGTTGCAATAGTTGCATACCTTACAGTTGAAAAAGCTCTTGTTATTCCGATAACCAATTGGTTACATAATTTATTCAGTTATCTTATTTACGTTCGCGTGAGTGTAGCCACAACATAAAATGACGCCTCCGACGTGCTCATTGATTGCTTTCATCGGCTTTATCCAAATATGTAAATAAATCTACTATTTCCAGATTATCATCTTCTGGGTACTTCTTGCCACTTGTCGTTCTAGAAGGTTGTCGTCAAGTCGGTTACACGTACCCAAAAAGGATTTCGTATTAATTCTTAAACAATGAATCGTCCTGCTATGTAAAAGGAAAGATGTTTTCAATGATCGACTTGGTGAGAGCTTTTAGTCAAATATCAGCTCATCTCGACGATATCTATAAAACTTCCATAATTATTCGCTTTGGATTCAGATAATTCACCTAAATGTGTCTTTGGCAAAGCAAAGATCAACTTTCTTAGGTACACGATTTTCCAAGATGAAATTAAATCCCGCCAGGACTGTGTCAGCATCATATAGCAAATACCCCAGCCAAAAAATCATTAAAGAATGATACATTTTTATCGCAAGGTAAAGAACATAAAAAATCCAATAGAGCCCGGTTTTAGAAGAAAATTTTCCATACAAAATAAGTTGTGTATAACCTAGCACTTCTTGCACATCTATCACCTGCAGCCCCAATTTTAATAATGGTCTCACACATGGGCAGTACTGCAACGGTTTCTAATATTTAGTGAATGGTCGAAACTTTACCATAAGCTTTTCCCAAAAATCACGACCGTTGTTGTAATAACTCACACACATCGAAATTCTTCTAGGAATTGTTAAAGTATTTCTGCCGTATTTAAAGATTTTAATGTAGGAAGACCTTCGTCGAAGCGCTCGTAGATCATTGAAAACGACGAAAACGTGTTTCAGATTACGTTTTGCGAGCAGTTGTTTGACGAAATTATCGGAAACACAAATACGATTGGGCTTAAAAGTTTAGGTGCACCTTTAGACGGGGTTTTTACGCTTTGAGTGTGACGCAGTGTCGTAAGTATAAAAAGAGATGGCTATAAGCAGAGCCACGGAAAGATGTAAGAAGGGAGAGGAAACGAACGCCAAATGTGTCTGGTTTTGAACAAAGCGCTGAGTGCCAAGAGCTTGATAATCAAGACGTATTTTGTGAAAATGTTACCTCGAGCGCCTGAAGTTATTCGGGGCCCGCCAACTTTAAGTGATTCATTCCTAGGCTAATTTTTGCAAACTTTCACTTTCCTATGAACGCAATTCATCTTCAATTTCGACGCAGCGGCCAGGCACCTTGCTGTGTAATGGTCACGTTATCAGACGATGAGGTCATCGCTTACCGATTACAGTGCCGCACTTGTCCCGTTTCATAGAGACTAAGCAGGGTGCTACACTTGAATGCAATTTTAGCAGTACCGCCAAATAGCCGTAATTTGGGTCTGCTACCTGAGTCTGACTGCTGGGAAAAACCACACCCTCTTTGGCATCGTCTTCAGATCAACGTTCTCGACGTAAGGTATGGTACCTGTACTAGAATTTACAGTGCTTCACCGAGCTGTGAGTTTTCTCCTGTAACGTGAATAAACTAAAGTGCGCTCGATCAAGCAGTTACTGACGTGATTTAACTTCATTGTTTGTTGTTTTGAATTTTGTGGCGCTTTAAAAGTGGTCACATGATTTAGTTTTAATTCGTAATATCAGTAAAATATTGCATGGGTAACCTACGCAACGTACTATTGGCATACATAGTAAGATTTATGTGTGTTCGGAGATAGCTTGACCTTTGTACAGCCGAAGTTAGCTGTTTTCATGCAAAATCCACTCTCTCTCTCTCTCTCTCTCTCTGCATTTAAGTGTTTGTACTACGTTGACTATAAACTAACGTAGCTTCAGTTTTATAAATTAGTTTATGTGTTACATGCTGCGACACTTACGTTTACAATTTACATTTCCTGTTAAGCAGTCCCAGTAATTTAGAAGTGCACTAAAACTCATTCCTTAAACTAATTTCTTTTGTTTTTTTGATATTCCACTTTTCAACTCCGCCAGATTCAAAGGTTATGTTTAGCTATTGATTGGACAATGGTTAAGAAAGTGTACAGGAAAGTCAAACTCGAAATCCTAAAACAAGTAATGTTTAGTGGAAAATAAATTATGTTCACATAAGTATCCTTTGCACGAGAACCCGCTGAGTGGACCGTAGACGAAGTAGATCCAAACATCGACGGGTTAAATTTTTACGGTGGCGCCTTGGCTATCATCGCAATTTACACTGTCATAAGACAGCACCGGACCTCACGAGTAATGTGAACCTCACCCTCATAACGCAAACGAACCTGTGGTAAGGACGATCCAGTGGTGTCGTCATATCTCTATTATACCGTAACAATTTTTCTTTATCCGGATTACTCAATGTCTAGGAAGGAAGTATGTAAAATCTTAGCAAATCTCTAACTTTAAAACGCATTTTTGGTGCAATCTACAGCCAAAATACTGTATTCGAAAATACTTTTTACAAATTGTTAACTCCTGCACGAACCTTTCACTGTAGTACAGCTTGTGTGAATCAACATTTTCTGTTCTTATTAGAATAGAGATTTGGTAACCATAAACAGTAACGTATCAAATTCACATTATCTGTAGCAAATACACAAGATTTTTTATTTTATCTAATTAAAGTTTTTACGAGAATTTGGGTTTTAGGTAACTGGACGAGACAAACTGTCATAAATAGGAATACGAATCTGCAGGACGAGTAGTTTTACCTGACAGTTTGTCGAGTCAATTGCTGGAATGGAAATCGAATTTTAGTCTGGAGAAAACCAAAATATCTAATGTATTTTGATATGAGAATTCATCAAATTCGTAATTGCAATGTTGTTGAATGTCATTGTCATAGCTGCAAAGCGTAAACATTTTATCTGATTTAAAAGTCAAAGTATAGATTATTTGCTGTCAAAGTGACATAGTGGATTATGGGATTTTTTACACATGAGTTTACTTATCAGTAATAATGTTTTAAGAGCGAATTAATTTGCTGGTAAATGTGTTTTACCAAAGTTTGTTATTTTCATAACGTTACGAGACGAACTAACTTGGTCAGATTTCCAAGCCAAAGGCCAGGAAATTTATCAAAGCCAGTTTGTCGAGCGAAGTTGAAAAAAAAACAACAAACCTTGAGTGAAACATTATACGAGCAAAATCATGATTCCGTAATATATTTTGTGGACCATTTCTCAAATTAAGACAACATATTTGGTGGTTGCCATGGGTAGAAGTGCTAAAAGTAATTTTGACTTTTTATCACCTTAAAAACACGTGATTTGTTGAATTTTGAAAACTCATGGAATTTGATATGATAATAAGAGTTGCTGGAAATAGTCAATTGAAAAAATAAATCAAATAAGGTGAATTTTGAGAAACTCCTGAAAAACCATAGATAGACGTTCATATTAATAATTATTTTAATTGGTTACACTGTTCACAATGTGATACCCTTGTCAAAAAAGCGCGATCCTTCTGTACAAACAGTTTAGCTGGGGGATGCTTTAAACGCGCTGCTTTTTGTGGAATTTATCTGCTTGGTCTGCGCGATCTGATTATAAACAGAGTGTATTTTTTACAAGTCTATTGTGGGATAACAACCACAATAATCGTAAAGTTGGTGCTCTGTATACATTCCAGTCCGGCACGCTTGAAAATAGACTTCAGCTCGCGAGGGTATGCGCGGATTTGCCTAAATTGGAACATCGATCTTCGATTAAACATATCACAAAAGGAAGAAAAGCAGTAAAGCAATTCGCGAAAGGTTTCAGACTTTCAGGAAAATTCCTCGATTTTTTCTTATTATCAGTTAAATTACTGAGGTGTGGAATTCGTTTAGCATTCATGTGTGAAAATTTGTGAAACAGATATACGATGCACTTATACAGTATATCGGGTATTAAAAAAGAAAGAAACAGAAATGTGCGAGAAAGAATTTTAGTATAGCTTATTCATATTCATCCCCATGAATTTGAGGGATATTTCAAGTAAATTCATTTCTAGTTTTAAATGCTAAATGGAAATTAGGCAATTTAGCTTTTAGCACTCTAATATAATTTCTTTAAGTTTATAGCCTCTTAAGTAAGTAAATAGAATATTCTGTAAAAGCAATCAATTATCTCCTTACACAATGGTTGATATATAGTCCGTGGTATAATAGGCTCTTATTTTTTGTTTTACATCACATCTACATGTTATCACTGACTAGGCATTATGTGAGTAACAAAATTAAAATAATATTTATTGTTTACTGAAATATAATTTTTGGAGTTATCGGCTTTTCCATCCACCTTACCCAGAGTGACAATCTTAAAGTAGTTATTAACGGGTGATTAAATACGTTTCAGATTAGAGCAAGCGTTGCAAATTGAGAGCATGTCTGTGATTAATCCAAAATTACCAGCTGATAGCATTGACAGTTTATAAATGCAATGCATTTGTTTGTTTGCCTGGATTAATCAATGGCATGACTTTATGACTAACATTTGCATGGATAACTCGAGTTGAAATTTATTTGATCACCCAATATAAAGTTGTGTCTGGGACTAAGACTGTCTCAAATTTTCGTGAGATCATCAAAAGAATAAAATTTTCCCTTAGTAATTCCCCAACTAATTCTATCTACCAAATATTCTATTTTAGTATAACAGTTGCAATCATGCTAGTCATCCAATAATCTTTGATTGAAAGAGTATATTACTGTACTATGTAGAAATTTTCTGTTAAACATTTTTCGTGTTGCGTATATCTATATATCTAGACTAAGAATAAATATATATTATTCTCTTTTCAATATTGCACACCAACTTCATTGAAAATTTTAAATATGGGTGAAACTAGAAAATAGTTTGTAGAACATGGCAGTCTTAGAAAATGAACTTATCCGAGAACCCCACTGATCAGAATACAATCAATTCGAGTTAGTTTCACTAGAAATTTCGTTGGCATGAATTAATTTGAGGACAGTGACTAAATTTTCCTACTGTAATTTAGTCTGGAAGGTACAAAATTTGCAGGCTTGTGATTTTTTTTCTGAATATGTTTTTAGTGCATACTTATTCCTTTTTCTTTCATTATACAAAATAATATTCCTATATCCAAGAAAATATCTTAGAAATCCTAATAATACTTGCAACATATTTGCTGAAAATTTATTTACTGTTTCTATAAATTCACAACTGAACCGATTATAAAGAATTCAAGATTGACCCAATATCTGTATTTACTCGTATTTATTTACATATTTATTTTAATTGTCGTTTAGAATTATTTTCAATGACACCACCCATCAGTTAAGAAATAATTAACATTGTGAAGTACTATAAAACAAAATATATAATACTATACGTATACAGTATGTCCTCGGATTGGATTCCAAAAAGGGAAAAAAATTATTTTTGACTTTTCAAAAAAATTGCTCTTTATACAAAACCCTGCTTGTTCTCAAACTCCTGAAACATATATTATTTTTTATCCGACTCTTGCAGATAATAAATTATTAATTTGTTTAAAACTATTTTTTTGACTGCCACTGTGTCAAAATGTACTATTGAAATTTAATTTGGTAGTGCTTACGTGTTTCCCGTATTGTGGATGTTGACGCGAAAAAAGTGGTTAAAATGGGACTAAAATACGGAAGAATTCTTAATAACTGATATTTAAAAAGAAATACGTCTTCATAAGACCTTATTTAAAAAAATAACTTTAAAAATCAAATTAAATTAGGAGTAAAAGTATCTTCGCGTTTCTAATAAATTTTCAAATAAAAAAAAACGTTATTGGTGGTCGAATTCGAACGGCAGGCGGACCGCGTGTGCAACCTGAACGTTTTGTGGGATATTGTAAGAGACTGGGCAATTTCTACCCGCGCCACGGGGCACCGACCTTTCGAATTTCTGCGTCGCGTCGCAGCTATAGTTAGTAAGGCGCTAATTTGTGCCACCTTTTTGTATAGTAAAACATTTATTCTGCATCTATTGGCTCCCATTTTTGGTAAGAATAAAGCCTGCACCAAGTACAAATTATTACTTGTATCTATTGCTAAGTTAAATGAAAAATAAACAAAATTTTAGTTTTTCAAGGTGCTCACCTTATATATATTTGTCAGAAATTTTCACGGTTTCATGCCAGGTATATATATATAATGTGTATGCAAAATATCGTCTTCCTCTGACAAATTGTTTTTGATAGATATCGCCAACAGACAGACAGACAGACAGCCAGACTGATAGACAGACTGACGGAATTGAGAAAAACCTGTTTTTCGTCATCTAGGGACCCTGAAACGTGAAGATCTGAAGAAATCTCGGAAGGTGATTTTTTCGTCTGAAAGACGAAGGAAGTAAAAAACATGTTCAAACGTTTCTATTTGAATAATACACCTCCTACATCAGCTCAAATTTCAACTCGAGATCTGAATTCATTATAACTTCTTCGAATTTCTTCTATCGATAAAGATTGTATCGCATTTGTTATTCTTGGTTTTAACTGTTCCTCATCGTGTTCTAATGGTTCACTATAAACAATTTGCTTCAATCGCCCCAGAAATAAAAATCCAAAATTGGCAAATCTGGGCTCCGTGGTGGCCATAAAAGTGGACCATTTCCCCATACCTATTTTTCACCAAACTCAAATGTTAGCCAATCACAAACGATTCGAGAATAGTGCGCTGGGAAGGATATTGAATTAGTGTAAAATAGTGGTAGTTCATCAATTTGCCCACTAAAAACATTTTGCAGCATTTCTAAATAACTATTCTGATTATAGAAATACGGTCCAATCACACCATGATATGCGATAGCTTACCACACATTCAACAACATTAAAATGTTGACTCTGAGCAGGAATGGTAAAGTATGTATGGATTCATATCACTCCAATAGCGACAATGTTGTGATGCGACAACTCCATTGGTGGAGAATTCCGATTCGTCAGAAAACACAATGAATTTGTGAAAATTTCTTTAATTTAAAATTCATTTTCTACCCACAAACAAAATCCAAGCGTTTAGCTTCGTTCCTTACTTCTAGGATTTGCCTAAATTGTGGTTTAAACGGTAAAATTTTGTTTTTTTGAAATTCTTTGAATATGTAATTTGCTTATAACATTTTGTAATTCTCTTCTTCTAAGTGATAATTATGAAGTTTCTTCAACAGAGCTTAACCCTAGAATAGAAGTTGCATCGTTCTCGTTAAGCCTCTTTTTGGTTTTTTTTGATATTTACAACAGAACCAGTTTCTAAATATTTTTTGACTAATTTCCGTACCGCAACATGAGAAACACCTATCTCTGGAAAGTTTTCTTGAAATTTTGTATTTACTGAACGGCAGCATTCATCACCAGTACCATAGCACTGAATTAAATGAATTCTTTGCTGCAGCGTCAACATTAACGTTTTCAAATTTGCAAAAATCACACTTAAGTAAAAAGTGCTTTAATGATACTCACAGTTGCAATAAGAAATTCGCTTACTATGAGCTCAGCAATATTTTAGTACCAAATTTTTCAAGTCGAAATAAATTTATGCAAAATTCATTAATTTGTTATCTGTAACAATTGGATATAAAATAATATGTATTCAAGGAGTTTGAGAATAAACAGGGTTTTTTATAAAAAGTAATTTTTTTTTAGAAGTCGAAAAATTCTTTTTATCTTACAGTAGCAGCTATTAGCATACATTATACAACTGTTTTCAGTGACTAAAATGAAGTTTTATTCACATGTGAGTTTTCATTATTTATACTACTGCATTGTTGGTAGCACTGTCAAGCTATGTCAAATTCGTAATTTTCAGGTTAAGTTTTGCGTCAGTTTGTGTCAAATAACAAACAAAATCTAACCTACAAACCACGAATTTGACATAGACTGACAATACACTTCAGTACTGCCAATACACTTCAGTACTGTCAAACGTATGTCACAAATCATAGGCGACTAATTATAAATTTATTTCGCGACATATTCTGACTGCGCAAACTATTTAGGCATACGAATTGCTACTGTAAGATAAAACGTCGTATATCACACGTGAGCGAAATGCCATTATAAGCTCGTGAGAAATTGTATCGCTCGTGCTGGGGCACTCGCGATTCAAAATTCTCACTCGCAAATAATGATGCATTTCTCTCACTTATAATATAATCTACTATTTCCTCTTTGTGACCTAATCCGGAGACACACTTATAACAGAAACTATAGTTACACTGATAATTACTAATTTTGATTACTTCCTTCATATCCATAGTAATGTGTTATCAGGTAATCACCATGGTTTCTGTGAGTTTAATAATGAGAAAGCTTCAAACGTTAAAATTTAACTACGGTTAAAAATGTGTCAAAATTTAAATGGTTGTGAATAATTTTAGCAAGATTAAAGGTGCTTCACCAACTGAAGTTTGTTTATTTATTCAGGAAATAATCACGCCGAACATCCCGCGCGCATTTAAACTAGCTAGAATAATTTTTGACGGTTTCTTGTCAGAATGTTTTGCCCTGAAGAAATATATCTCCTAAATTTCTTGGCAAAACATTTTGACAGAAAACGTCAAAATTTAATCGGATATTTTAATGCACTTGGAATAGTACTGTTGATAACTGTAGCTGTTCGTTTGAAATTTTACCGGTAACAATATGATAACACGCATATAACTCACTTTACACATAATAAGAATTAAAAACCTCATTCCTGAAATTTCGGAAATAATAATCACATTTTGAATATTTATTATAGGCCTGCAAAGGACGGTGCTACCGAAGAATGCTAAAGATTAGTTGACTCGTAAGAGTAACAAATGAGGAGGTATTGCGAAAAGCTGTTGAAGAAACTAAATTGTGGAAGCAGATATAAAAATTCTGTGAAAGGCTTTACTCAGAACTTCCTTCGCAAGTGAAAGTTGTGGCACTAAACATTTTGAAAAATCAAAGAAAACTACGAGTAAACATATCTTAACGTGCCTAATAATACTGAAACGATAAAAGGATGCAATTGGTAATGAGAATTTCATCAATTTGCAAATAAAACATTGCAAGCAGTGGGATTCGAACTCGATTGATTTCAGGGCTCGTAAAAGTAATTTCAACGCATGGCAGCAGCCCGCGCGCAATCTGCCCTTTGGTCACGTTCTGTCACGAAGGAACGCCTCGGCTGGATTTTATACAAAGCGCTTATCGTTGCCCATTTTCATCTCTTTTCCAACATATACCCTGCATCTCTCGGGTCCCATTTTCGTGAAGGGTAAAGCCGAAGCTATGTGCAGATTATTGCTTTTATATATTCAAAAATTTAAAAAAAATTGTTTTTTAAGGCGCTCACCCCATCTATGGACCATGAAACAGAAAGATTTGAAAAAATCTCGGAAAGTGATTTTTTACGATTGCCATATTTTCTTCGTCTAAAAGAAGAGACCGCATATTTTAAGAAGAGTGCCATTGCTGAGCACAATAATAGAGGAGGAGTAGAAGGTAGAAGTGCTATAGGAAGACCGAAATTCCAATATATGAAGCAAATTGTTAAAGATGCGGTTTGTCAAAATTACGTGGAAGTAAAAAGAGAAAGTGGAGACAGTAAGGAATGGAAAGCTGCGACAAACTAGTCAAGACACTGAAGAGTCGAGAGAGAGAGAGAGAGAGAGAGACAGAGAGAGAACTAACGGACTATCATAAATTAGACAGTTCTGTTAAGTTTAAGAAAATTAGAGAACTCTAAATGCAGTTTATAATATGCGGTCTTGCAAGCCACTTTTTAGGCAAACATGGGCTATGGTGTCATTTCACTGGGTGACGTTGCAACGTTATTGTTCGATAACAAGGAGTTTGCAGATCTAGGTCTCGCGATTAATCCAACTAATTTTACTACGTCGCAGAGTTGACTAGAATAAGCAAAACACGACACCAACATTTTGTATATTTTATAGCTGTGCACTTTATTTCATTTTTTAATACAACCTCAAATACTGAGGTATTTTTATCTGTAAACTGACATAGTCTACAAATGTCTCCTGGGATAGTTAGGCCTTGCTACATTTTATCCTTCAGTCCTTCATCCCTTCAACACGTTCCAACTCCTTCAGCATACTAACCTGATTCTAACAATCTACAAGTTTAATTTTCTGTGCGAGAAATTAAGAAGACTTCAGACATTGCGTCTTGCTATTTTGCTGAATGATAAGTCCAAGTCCTTGAAAATTTTGAATTTTGAAATGTAATGTGGGCCGACAATTTCAACTTTTTAATATGCTATTTATTTAATGGTATTTATATTTGTATAATATTACTTGCAACTATAATAAAAGCAATATTGCCTTATTATATACGGTTGTGTTCGAGGGGTACATAGTTTTTAACAATGGTGCTCGCCTATTTGACGATTAGTGCCCCGAACTGTATTTCACTATTCGATTAAAAAAAATTAGTTCCTATTCGCACTTTTAATTTATATGATGGGTCCGAATAGAGATTTATATTATCAAAAATTTTAGTTCGATAGAAAAAAGCCAACACCATCTCCTCAAAAGGTGTGTACAGAGTTCATTGCTCTTGTAATGCTGTGTACAATGGAGAAATACGGCGTTCAGTAAAAAGTCGCATCGTTAAAACCAGCTTTATTTCAGGTCAGGCCTCGTATCGTCATCAGCCATATCTCTCTTAAGATTCTCTTTGGCGAATGTTCTATTTCTTGCAAGTCCCTTTGTCTTTAACAGAAAGATTTGAGATTTACACATACCAAAAAAAATCTCAATCGAGATAAAGGCTATCCCATGCTCTCTTCGCTCAACCGCGACGACTCTTGACTATAAACGTCGCCTTCTTACTTTTGATCGTTATTTTCCAACAGAGTACCATTTGATGGGTTGTACTTTTCTACCTTTCCAGGAATTTCTTGCATTCGTCATCCCTTTTTTCTCCCACTCATCCTGTAATTTAGTAAAAATCGCCATTCTATATTTAGTTGCTAAAATCCGAAACACAAAATAGTGGGAATAATCTAATTAATTCTCCGGATTCTGTCATTGCTGCTCTTTGATACTTTTAACTTTTTTTCTAGAGCTTTGTGAATGTGGATCTTTAGAATCATTCTCAACATATTTTGTTTTAGAATATATTAAGTATATTAGAAAGTTTTAAATGACATCCGTGGCATTAACAAAAAATACGAGTGCACAGATTACTAGTTATTTTGAAGCTACTTTCAAAAGTGCTTGATATATAACACCAAGATTTTGATGTATTAATGTTTATGCAAGGAATTAAGTTTCTTCACTTCCTGTAAATTAACGATGTAGTAGAAAATATTGGTAACTGAATCCACGCTAATGTGTACAGGTATAAATACTCTAAAGTAATTATTTTGTAGATGGAATTCGTAATAGGATCTTCATTTCCACAACAAATGTATTACTTACAATGTAAATATAATGTAGAAATAAGGCTGCAGTAATACCCTAAATTGAACAATAATATTTATATGTGCATCTGGATCAGACTCGCCGCAATACGAAAATCGACCACACGGGAATACGTGCTGATGGAGAACTGGAAACAACCCCTCGCGCAGGAGATGTAAACATTGTAAATAAAGAAGTTGTAGGAAGACATTAAACAATTGGAATTTACGCTGTCGCTGAAGGCTTACGGAGAAAGAACAGCAATAATGAAATAAGGCAGCTTTAATTGGTATAAAAAACCGAAGATTTTCCACCGCGGAGGATAAAAGAACGGAAGCGAAGTGTAAACGTGACAGTGGTAGACTTGATAGAAAAATGCGAAATGATATTTGCGCTTGCCATCTCATTTTGTGTCAAACTCAAAGGGAAAACTGCATTTATCATTGTGTACGAGCGATATAAGCTAATACAAAAAGTTGAACAGAAGTCAAACTCTTTTAAATAACGAAGCCCCAACGACGCGGAACAGACATCAAGGCTGATGACGTCGGTTTTCCTTTTTATTTTAGAAACAGCGGAAAATGTAACAATAAAGTGGCGTCACACAGGAACCAACGAAATGACTTTGAGGCTATTAAAACAATTTTCACACAAAGTATTCGTCTTGTGAAGCAATTAAGGGGTACAAAGCATGCGGGCTTAGTAGACAATCCGTTTTTTAACGGAATATGGATGTTTTGGATTAAAAGACTAAGAATTAAAGCAAGGTTTGTTTTCACCACTAAAGGCGTTTTTTAAAATAATTTTGAATACTCTTTGCGGTGTTTCTTTACAACGACGACTTACCAATACTTCAGAATTTTTTAAGAGGACATTAAATTATTTGAACACTATTGTGGTTTTGTAGTTTATCGGCACCACTAATCATAGTAATTTGTCAAGTTAGTTTCCATTATTTTTTCTACATACATTTTTCATTTATAAAATAATTGCTTTTGGAGCTACCTAATCTATTAACCACTTAACGAATACTTGTTTCACCGTTATTTTATTCCAAAAGTTTTATTAGGGACAGATAGCAAGTTGGTCATTTATTTTCGATAGGGGCAGCGGCAGAAGATCTCGGGTACAGCAGTGTAAATACGAATGCATTTCACATAATTAAACATGGTCCATTAAGAAAATAAAAGTACCAACAAAGCTGATTTCATTTCTGATATAGGTTAAATCCAACTGAAAGGAACAGAGAAAAATATGTCGAAGCACGAAACAACACAAACGTATAGGAAGCAAAACGGGTTTGAAAGTTGCTGAGGAGCGAAAGGACATATTAAAGAAAAAAATGTTAAGTGCGCTTTACGAACCTATATAACTCCAATGATGAACAGAAAGATCCAGTGAAAGTATGTAGAAAATCGGAAAAACAGAATAAATTCATAATTGACGAGAAACTGCTTAAAAATATATTTAAAGGCCTTGAAACTAGAAATGAACCTTCTCAAGATGGTATACCAAACAAGTTGCTGAAGTATGGTGAGGAAAGTCTTGATAATGATAATTATAACAAAGCGTTTCCAAAAAATAATGAGTAACATAACCATGCAAGCATAACCGTGCCTATATTTATAAAAGGGCCTTTGAGAACCATCCAGGAATTACACCACGCAACGAAAATATTTTTTCTACATCAACTCACATGATAGTTACAACCCTGACCACTTAAAAGAATAGCATAACTCTACGGCTATTCAAGTTTTTAAGTTTATCAAGTTTTTTTACAATTCTCGCAGTAATACTGCTACAAAGGTAGGTTTGTTGCCTGTAATTGCATAATGACTGTCGACAAAAACCATAATTGATCTTTTATAAAAGAAACCTAGGAGGTAGCGTGTCTCAGTCATTTAGCTCGCTGGGATATTAATCCACGTTCCTGGCCAGGTTGGAATCGCGCTGGGGTCGTGTAGTTTAGCCTTTTTCGAGCCTGAAAATAGCCGTGGAAGGCAACAGGACACCTCCACGATGCCTCCGAATCTATCCCCAGGAGGTTTCCACCCCATTCAAAGGTGGAAATCGCCAAAGTGCTGCAATATTTACATTTCCTATCAGCGCCACCTTTCACGGAGTAGCATCACCAAGACAAAGCAATAGAGGTTTAGGGCTCTACTGGCTCCATATTAATAAGCTAGTTATAAGTATTATTGTAATAACAATGTAAAAATATAAATCAAAAGCATCAGACCCTTTTACGATCAGAATGCGCCTCTATAACGTTGCAGGTCTATGCGCACAGTCTATTTTATTTTGGGGTCTGTGACAGACATTTTGAATTTTGCGCGCACCCCTCCCGGTTACCTATTATTTTTTCGGTACGCGAAACGGCTTCGTTTTCGCGTTCTCTTCCTCTTGTGCTATGATGGCTAGTAACTAGCGTTCTTTGAATTTTCCAGTGGTTCTGCGATCATGTAGTTTACGTTTGGAGAAATTTGCCCTCGCTGATGGTGGCGGCTTATGGCAACCCTAGCAGTTTACTGAGAGTTTACTTTACACTTGCCGCAAATTTATCTTGGAGTAAGTTGGTTGAAGCTTCTTTCCTACCGCGCCGAGAAATTCATGTTTCTATTTTGAGCATTTTCTTGTAGCTACAGGTTTAGAACCCCATTTTAGCCCCCGCTGTTGTAGCACAGAAGCTTTTGCAGTTCACCTTGATAGCAGTGACCTTGGACCTGTGTTGGCTCTGAAGGCACCTGCCAAACCCAGCCTTCTATGTGATATTTGGGACATAACCTTGAACGCTCTGTGCCGGCTTCAGTGGGCCAAAAGGGGCTAGAAAAAAGGAATTGAAGTAACATTTTTTACTTCCTTGTACTATAAAGGAAGTATTGGATTCACCCCAAAAATTCGAAATTGAGTTTTCAACGGATCTTCACGTTTTAGAGTCCTCTGATCCCAAAAAACATATTTTTTTTCATTGGTCTGTCTGTCTGTCTGTCTGTGTGTGTCTGTCTGTGTGTCTGTCTGTGAACAGAATATCTCAAAAACGAAAAGAGGTATGGCGTTGAAACTTCATATATAAGTTTTGTGTACTATGTAGATGAGACAGCAAGCTTTTGAAGAAAATGGCATAACCGAAAGTAGGTGTTTACTCTTGTGATTTTTCAGTTTTTTTTGATTTTTTCAAAACGGCTCTAACGATTTTTTTTAACTTTACATTTTTCTTACATTTTTAATGTGTATTGATGTGAGATAGGTGATTTTCCAGTTGAGTACTTCTAAAGTGGGTTTCTTTTGTTTTTTTTTTCTATTTTTTTTATTAACTCCTATTTTAAATAAAACACCCGGTATATTATTACATTTTTGAATTCACCTTAAAATTCTAGAGAAAATTTGTCTCTTCAACTAACACTCGATTTTGTACCGTTTTTGTAGAATTTGTAATTTTTGAAAATTTTTAACAAATGGTTAAAAATTAAAAATGAAATTTTTGACTAATTATAAGATCAGAGTAAAAGGAAGTTGTGTGAGTGTATCACACCAGATTTTTTTACTTCATCTTGCTTTAAAACCAATTTAATGCTGTAGCCAGTGATTTGGTGCGTTGAGTACCTACCTCATTTGTTTTGCTGCAGTACCTACTCGGATTCCATTAGGATCCCGAAGATTTTACTTTGGATTTCGCCGTTAATTTGCCGTTCGTTTCGCTAACCGAATAAAGTTAATGCATTTAACGATTTTCATCCTTGAAGCATAAAGCAATCTCCGTTACATCTTTTAAGCTGTTGTGGTAGTATTTAATGTAATTTATAGTTGTACTTTTAAGCTGTTGTATATATGTTAACTTATTTGCAAACAGATTTATGTATTTTGTGGTGCACCTTAATATTACCTATATGAATCACCTTAATTTTGCCTATATGATGACCTTATTGTCGCATATATTGATTGATAATGATAATCACCTGTACCTTGTAATAACTGCTAATAATAAGTGATCATTATACTGTGATATGAGTACTCAGTCTTGTTTTTTGTTACTGCTACCTGGATTCGTGTACTTCCTTTCGAATTATTGTAATACTTTGAGTTTTAGAATTCGCTGTGGTGCCTGGATACACTTGTCGTTAGTTAAAAGATTTGTTGGCCCCCTTTTTGGATTTGTAATTAATTTGAGTACTTAAAGACATGCACACCGTCTCCATTGAGTTAGTTCGGTTGGCAACTGTATCCATGTAATTACTTGATTTTGGAAGTTTGAGCCGACGAATCAATTTAAGCTAACAACACTTTGAAATTAATAAAAGATACCTGCTGGTGTAGAACTCGGTACTGAAATAATTGTTTTGTATCTGAATAGGACTGAGGACTTTCGTCGGACAATTTATGCATCAATTTTTTAGTCGAAACGATTTAGCTTCAAGTCAAGTTCCCAACTTGTTACCACTGGATGAGATAGAAGGGAAAAAATGGGAAACCTTTCTCCATAAAACTGTAGTATTCGTGAGGCAAATTTAAGGAAATCTTTTTATTCCTGATACTAAGTTAAGTCAAGGAAAATTATATTCATTTTTCAGGCCAAAGTACACCTGATAGCCTTGAAATGAAAACTTGTAAAAAGCAAACAATTTATACTACTTCCTTCTCGACCTAATCTCTGTTCTAAGAATGGCTGCAGTTTCATGCAGACAATAATTACCTTAAAGTAGATGTCTACTTCTGTGGTCTAAATGACGAAGGACGTATTGTAATTTCGAAAAAATAAAAAGGACATATTTTGGACGCAACTTATATAGGGTGAGAACTTTAAAAAATAAAATTTGGTTTATTTTTGCTTTAACTAAGAAAATAGGTAAAAGTAATAATTTATACATAGCTCAGGCTTATTCCTTCACAAAATGGGACCGAACAGATATAGGATACATGCTCTAAGATACAAAAAGGGCAAAGAATAAGTTCGTTGCCGTTAATGCTGCTGCTTCGCAGATATTCGAAGCGTTCGGCGTAGCTGCGTGAGACAAACGGCCAAGGGCTCGAATCCCATCGCCGGTGTTTTTTTATTTGAAAATTAATATACTTCGCATTATCAAGTGTTTTCTTCTATTGTTTCAGTATTATTAGGAACGTTAAGATATTTTTATTCCTAGTTTATTTTAATTTTTAAAATTGTTTAGTGTCACAACGTCCACTAACGAAGGAAGTTCTGAGTAAAGCTCTTTACAGATTTTTAGTTTATCAAACCTTTCCCTACCATTACTCGAGCTAAACTATAAATATTGCCATCGCCATCACTAATATAATTCAATGTAGTTTTGTGCATTTCGTGCAACTTTTCGGAGAGATACGCAAATATGTCTAACTGAATTAAAAATGCGAAATAGAGAAAATATGCAACTTTCATAAATGCCTCAGAATAGTACACATAATTTTGAGTAAAAAATATTTACAGGAAGGGGGAATCATTTCTCAATTTTTCAGATGTGTTGTATAAATCAGTTTATTACTACTTAACAAATTAGAATAATTCTATATTGGAAGAGTTGCCAAAGGGTTTAAACGATAAGATAATAAAATATTTAAGGGCAACAGTTTAAAACAAAATTATAATAAATAGCGTTCTGTACTTTGATACACAGTAATTTTTTTTTATTATTTATAAATATGTAGACAATAACAATACATTTGCTTTTGTATTTCAATTATTTTTTGTGGTAACATATCTGCAGAATTATATTGCATGTGTCTCACTGTCTCAGTCATTAAAATGAATACATCCATATTGCTATATTTTAATGTATCTAATACATTATATAAGAAAAAGAAATAGCGTAACCCCATATCAACTACGAGGGGTTCTTCAAAAATAATAGAAAGTGTTTCAGTTTAAAAACCCTTATTAGAGTAAACATATAGCTTTTCCCACTTCCGTTTACTACCTTTTCTATATTCTTTCATTACAGTTAAGAACCCAATGCTCTATTTGCATTTATATAATTTATTTATCTAGTTTTCTTGCAAAATCTGAAAGAAAGTGGTCAGTATTTGCAAAAATTATCAAATAATGAATGCTATAAATTGGTATCTGTTTTTTTAAATTATGGAATTTGAAAGATTACAAGAACTGTTTCTATTGTTTTTGATATCAAATAAGTATTTTCCACAAGTAAAATTATTTTTAGACGATAAACGAACAGAGATGTGGGATAAATAGTCTCCAGCTTTCTGATAGTCAACGGAATGTCCACAAAAATATTGGAAACTTTAGCAAGATTTTATTCCCTGGTGTAATTTATTCGGTTCCATTCATCCCATTCCATTTTCAAAATCCTATTGCCTATTATGGCTATTCAAAATACATTTGAGAATAAATGAGAAAGATTACAAATCATTATCAAGTTTGTAAAATTTAATTAAGGAAGTCATTTTAACTAATTTAAATCGTAAAATTATATTCCAAAACAATTTCTGTATGTTCTGTATAAACGATGGCATTAATTTTCTGATAATCCAAATCCTATATCACTGGTCTGTTTTCAAATGATTATAAATTTAAATGTTTCTTAGTATGGCTAAAATACAAGGCTAATTTTAGGTGAATGTAAAATTCTCAACTTCAAAATCTACTTACAGCTTTAAAAGCTGCCGTCAATTGAATTTCGATTTCAGAAAGCTTTACTGCGAAAATATTTGTGAAGTAGAACTTTTTATGAGCTGGCCCTTATGAATATTAATGGCCGTCGAATTCAATTTTGCTGCTGTAGCTTTAGGAAATAGAAATAAACACGCTGCTCTGAGTTGTAATATTTAATTTTGAATTACTACTCGCAGTGGACTGTATCTACGTATGAAGAAATCTCTTAAAATTAGTTGTTTGTACATCAAATATTTTTAAAATACTGAAATTCCAAAGTATGTATATTGTAATATTACTTCAACAAGCCGGTTTTACTACAGTTAACTGGAATTTCTACGTTAATAAGAAAACAGTTTAAATTCTGTCGGTTTAACAGGAAATATTGAATGAAAGTCCTTTAATGGAAAACATGTTTTTACGTTCTATGTTCCTAAATTTTTATTGTATCATTAGCGCTCGAGCAATAAAAAATACAGTTTTATTGAGGCGTAAAACCAGAACTTTGTTATTTTTGGTCCAATTCTTTCCCTGAAGTTTTTAACACATTTCGATGCTATATTGCGTGACGGGTTTGTGGTGCTGTAAACAGGCACAGCTGGGAAGATTTTTATGCCTGAAAATGTGCTTGCTTTTTTATTTATTTGAATGCTAAACGGAACTTGGCGAAAAATTGATTTGTCTGAGCAATATAAAAACATGCTGCTTTAAATCATTTTTACCTTCGTAGCTTATTATTGTTATTGTAATTATAGTATTTTATTACAAATATTGTAGTAGTTACTTTAGCATGCTTTTATTTCGTGTTTGAAAACATGAATAGTATTTTCATGACTATTCAACTCACCCCCTTCAAGTTACCTATTCACCAATCAAAATTTAGTATTTATGTCATTTGCCACCAATCAGCGTAAAATTGTGCAACAATTCCGCTAGCGGAGTTTTAATGACAATTTTTTTCTCTTCCTGTGACATTTATTTAACTTCCTGTAAAATTAATCAAATATGATATTAGAAATGTCAAATTTGACAAACAATTTATTTTACGTCAACAGATTTTTATTTTCAAAGAGGACGTGATAAACTTGATTAATTACTAAGAAATGTCAATTTTGTTCGTTGAATAGTCCTTCAAATGCCGCTTGCAGCCGACGAATTGCATGACTTTTTGTCAAAGTGTTTATTCGTGTTTATTTCTTCAAAATTGGTCTCGTGCTGTCGCACTCGACCAATTTATATCGAAGCAATAAACACTCATACACTTTGACAAAAATTTTCGGCAATTCGTCGACCGCTCGCGGTATTGTATATGATTATTTTATTCGTAGAGATTTCAACCAATCAAAAGGCTGGATTTAGTTAAGTTATCTTGTATAATTTCGATTATACAAAATCGATTATACTATAGTAACTTCACTAGGCAACGCAATACATAACATTTGTCAACTTGATGTTGTTTTCATGGAGATGACTTTCAGCTAGGTTAATTCAAACAAATCGAGCTGCTAATAAAATATTTATTTATTCCTAATATTAAAATTTACTCACAAAATAATCAAATCGAATACAATGCGTACTTCGAACAGGTTATACGTCTCAAACTTCCTGCACAGTAACAAATCGTGTCAGTTTGACAGAATAATCCTCCCGCTGGCGCGGTCGGACTATTTAACCTGTCAAACTGACACTCTTTTATTATTGTGCAACAAGTTATCGACATATAACCCGATAATATCGAAGTACTTATAGTATTACTTCTGATTATATGCCTTTGAATATCAACAGCTTATTGCAGATGTCCAAAAAAGAAACAAATTGTGGTTAATTTAACCGAGAAGTAAGAAATAATCTAGAAAGATACTGTCCTAAATCTGAAAATTCTCTTACTTTCATTATTCGACAAATCGGAGAAAGGAATTCCATTCAATGGCGAAATATATATGCGATTTATAGATTTGAAGAGGTTTTGGATAGAGCAAATAGCTAAAAACTATGAAGCATCTTGAAAGACAGAAAGGTAAATTGAAGTTTAGATCTGTACGCCAAAATTAAGAATTTACTTAGAACACAAAACGAATTTTCGGAACTTTTCGAAACAAGGATGTGAGTAAGGCATGGGTGTGGGCATAGTTTACTGTTGTTTACAATATAAATCGATGAACCAAGTAGAACCTGTAAAAGTATAATTATATCATTTTCCTCAGGTTAATGGAACTTTTTGCAGACGGCATGGTGTAATATAGAAACAAAATTAGATAAAATAGGGTTTTTTAGAACCGACCAGAAAATATGCAGTTTCTGGAGAAGTAACGTTCTGCTGGTCAAGATCGGAAAACATCAGGGACCAGTAATAGTAATTTACGTTACAAGACCGGAATGTAGTGTTTTGCAGGTCGAGCCAAGTAGATTCCAGGGCGAGCCGCAGGCCCTGGAAGCTTGGGGAGACCTGCAAAACACTTTCCGGTCGTGTATCGTACAATATTTTTTTACGATATGCGAGTCCATACTTTCAAACTTGCGAATTTCACAAACTCAAAAAAATATGACATTAGTATCTATTATTTGACTTATCCAAACAATAACACACACTTGATTCCATAGCAACGAAGGCATCAGTGACCGGCAAAAGCTTTTATCTACTCCAGTGGGATAAGTAACGCATTACATCACTTATTTGACATTATTTCAGTTAGGTAATGAAGCTCATTACACCACTCAGTTATGTAATGGTTTCATTACGCAACTGAGTTGTGTAATGACTTTATTACGTAACTGAAATAGTGTCAAATGAATGACATAATGCCTACTAAAATATTTTTGAAAATCACAGATCTGACATTTCCTTTAATGCACTTTCTCAATTTTAGGCAGTTGTATATAAAATTTTGTAAAATACATGTGTGATCATGCATCATTAATATACTTGTGTGCCTACATAACTCGTGCTACGCACTCGTTTGTAATTTACACACACGTATATTAATGATGCTGTTACCCCACTTGTATAGTAAATAACTATTATATCCTCTTGACTTGTTAAACGGTCATTACTGTCGTCTGAACTGACTCGGTAAATGAGTCTTTACAGGCCAGATGCCTGTAAAGTGTTACTGTCGTCTGAACTGACCTGTAAAAGAGTCTTTACAGGCCAGGTGCCTGTAAAATGCTGTCATCAAGACTTTACAAGCACCTTGTTTTCTAATAATTACATCCTTCATTAAACACTAATATTAATTTTTAGGATGTTCCCCAAGAGGAAATACAACGTTGTACGCAGCTCGCTTGCAATTAGCCATTATTGGGGCTCACCAGATTACAAGGGCTCGCTCCTACGTCGCTCTCCCTGCAAATTATCCTGCTCGCCCATAAAGGCTAATTTACTAAGCTTGCCACGTAAATAACTATTGCCGGTCCCTGATGCCCGTTTTCCGATCGTGACCGGCAAAACACTACTTTCTGGCGAAAAAATTCTCCAGAAACCGCATAGTTTCTGGTGGGTCGTAAAAAATAGTTATTTATGTACCTAGGCCTGAAATTGCTGGCCGAGGCGATAGCCGAGGCAAGCAATCAGGCAAGACCATGAAAAGCAGTTTTCGTCGGAGGTGCATATTAAGTTTTTCCGTCGACCGTCATAATTTGAAAAAAAAAATGAAAGTGGAGTCCGAATTATAAGAGTTGTTGAGGACGAAAAACGTTTGCGGACAAAAAGCGTTTGCGGACGAAAAACGTTTGCGGACGAAAAGTGTTTGCGGACGAAAAAATAATGGCATCCAAAAAAGTGACAGTTTTCGTACGTACATGTGTCCGTAAAAAATCATATTTTATAGGTAGGGCGACGGAAAAAGCTTTTATTATTTTCCAACTTCTAAACATCAATTTATCAAGTCGCTATGTTCACCTTGAAAATGTCTCTTAACTCTCTTAACCAAATAAATGATGCGTGCAAAGCCAGAGTTGTCTTCCTTAGTATGTGTCATATTGATGAATTTAGTTGCTTGTCAGTTTGACATTGTCAATAAACATTCAACAATACACGCAAGGTAACAAGTTGTACTGGCTCCAGAAGTTGACTGGCTCGCCTTGGAATCTACTTGGTTCGACGTGCAAAACACTACTTTCCGGTCTCGTAACATAAATTACTATTAACATTAATGTAGAGAGGACCACAGCAACTTCTTCTCTTTTTAGAGGTGGCATACATAAGAACCCACTCCAATCAACCACAATCTACTGTTAGTTCTGATCTCCAGGATGAATAAACTTTAATCTTGTGTAATTTAAATTATTCTTTGAGGGTGCACTTAAGATTATTTTACCTCTAATTTTGTAATTTTCTACTTTCATTAATATTTTTGATAAGCATTTGGAGTATTTTGTAATTATAAAACCTTTCTTTGCTATGTATATATTTTTGAATCCATAAGCTAAAATAGAAGATTATGTGCGGTTAAAACAGCGTTCGGGTGTTGAGTTCTTCTATCATAGTGATTATGTAGACGTGGGTACACTTACACGATGGGTTAGACAGTTTAGGCAAGAATATGTGGTAGAAGCCAGATAAACCAAGATCAGGTGAACCACTGATGGAATGAAGTCAGATCTCCATTTGTTCCAATAACTAAAGGAAGATTTCAGAGGGAAAAGTTCAAATTTGATGAGGAAATTAGGACTGGTATACACGAATGGCTTCCTGAGAAAAACTACTCCATAAATATTGATACTGGGGGTTATTACGTCGAAAAGTAATTGCAAGATGTAACTTGTTTTTCGTTTCAATATATACCTTCCTTTATTTTTATTAGTAGAAGAAAACTTTTCATCTTACTGTCATATTAATGTCCATCAAAATGTGTAACGGTTTGTCCGAAAACTGGGAGGTCGAATAGTTATAAGAAGAATTGTCAACATTGTGGACATTCTTTCGGAGAAGAACAGTTTCTCAGAGACAACTGCCACCAAGAATTAGATTACGTTTATAGAATTGCATACTGAACAGAATCAATAACAAGTATTTGTAGTTTTCGAGCAAAAGAACAGAAATATTGGAAAAAAATATTATTTGTTGCTTTTGATGTTCTTTATTATTCAAAACTACTACTACGAAAAAATCCAAGTGATCTGAAATTTTGCATACATCTTTATTTTGACATTACAAATAATATCTCAAAAGTCCCCATCGATATCGCCCTTGCGTTTTGATTTATTCAAGGTCAAAAGTCACAAAAATAAGTTTTTTGCCAATATCTCGCTTTCTATGGGTCGTATGACTTTTTTAGTTATTACAAAAAATGAAGGCTAGGAAATTCTTTACAAAAAAGTTTATACAGATTTTTTACGTAGAACTAACCATTCAGTAAATAACACACTGTTAAGTTTTGCAGACGGGTTTTACTTCCTTTTACGATAAAGGAAGTATTGGGTTCACCCCAAAATTTAAAAATTGAGTTTTCAGCAGATCTTCATGTTTTAGAGCTCCCTGCACCCAAAAAACATGTTTTTGCTCATTGGTCTGTGTGTCTGCGTGTCTGTGTGTCTGTCTGTGAATAGAATATATCAAAAACGAAAAGAGGTATGGCGTTGAAACTTCATTTTGAAGAAACTCGCATAACCGGAAGTATGATCTTTACTCTTGTGTTTCAAAAAAGGATCTAACGATTTTTTTCAAACTTTACATTTTTATTACATTTTTAATGTGTATTGATTGAGATGGGTGATCTTCCAGTTGAATTTTAGAGGTATTTAACTGGAAAATCACCCATCTCACATCAATACACATTAAAAATGTAATAAAAATGTTAAGTTTGAAAAAAATCGTTAGAGCCGTTTTTGAAACAGAAGAGTAAACATCGTACTTCCGGTTACGCGATTTTCTTTAGAAGCTTGATGTCGCATTTAGATAGTACACAAAACTTATATATGAAGTTTCAACGCCATACCTTTTTTCATTTTTGAGAACGCTCCCCCAGATATTGTGGGTGTACATAAAATACCCAGGGAGGACCAAAACTAGCACAAAACTAAATATTATGCAGCATAGAACGAGGGGTTCATCCATGGTGCAGAAGATAGTGATCATCAGAATACGATGGTTAGCTAGACTGGTGGCGGATGATCAGTGGGTTTGCTACGACAACGAGGCGAGTGGAGACACAATCTCAGACTCTCGCACTGATACTTTGTTCAACCCCAGAAATTCTCGGTGGAGGAGGGGGACAATGATTCGATAAAGAGCAACAACACCACGCTATACATGGGTACCTACAACACAAAAATCCTTTTTGAAGATATATTACTCAAACTGGACCATGAATTAATAAAAATAAAATGGTATATAATGGGTCTAATAGAAGTTAGAAGACATGGTTGAGCATGCATCAAATTAAAATGTGGAAACTTCTTGTACTTTAAGGGAAATCATGCTTCTCTAGGTAGAGTCGGTTTTATTATCACGAGTAATTTGTAACTACACATAATCCAAATGACAAGATCGAAAACTTTTACCCTCTAGAGAGCTGTGGAATTATTTTGTCAAAAAATTTTGTTGGCAATCGTGGTAATAAGAGTCACATTGGCATTTTATATCTGTCAGTTTAAGGTTATATCTAGAATGTCATTTTAACAAATACAAACATTTTTGTTGAATACATAGAAATGTTAGTAACAAAAACAACTACAGCTGTTCAAAACGATTTCCTGCACTTTCCATACACAGCACCACCTTGTGTTCAGTATTAAACATCATGTAAAAAGTGAGTGATTCGGTCAAAATTGTACAGGTTATATTATTAAGTGCCTTTACACATCACTGCCAACATAAATTAAATTTTAAAAAATTCACAGCCTTCAAGAGGTTAAAAGTTTTCGATCGTATGGTATATCTGATCGTGTTGTATATACAGTTGTTAATTACGTACGTAGACAAACTTTAAGGGGTGATTCCTTGATTAATTCTAAGATACAAAGTTCCTACAAACATGGTACCTAAACGGCTTCGTTTTCAAGGTACAGGATGTTGAACTTTAAAAATCAAAAATTTTTTTTTTCAAAAATCTGGAAAACGCCTGGAGGTTATCTAATGAAACTTAGTGTAGGTTAGTATTCCATAGAGTGGCATCGTTTGGTCAAAATAAATGTAATTTATTTCCATCCCAATTGCTAATTATAGCTCAAATTATAACTTCAGGATAACGACCTGTGCTATCGCAATTAACATAAATGCACAACGCCCAAGGGACGCAGCTTATTTGAGATTATAGATACATGCATATTTCAGCAATTTAGAAACAATTAAATTCTCGCCCTTTAGCGTAAATAAATGATTGAACCAAAAGAGTTTCAATTTGAGTTTCCAAGGCCTTAGTAAGAACTGATATATTGGCGTTATTTGCCTTTGTCGATCAAAGAAAACGCCGAGAAGCGTATATACTTACAATTTACTTCGTTGCAATTATCCAGAGATCGGAAGGCAGAGACTGAATAGGCCTCATGATATCCTCATGGGAGCCGGCCAAGCTGTTTGCGCCCGCGAACTACAACCGCGCTAACGGATTTCGTTTGTTTAAAAACAAATACGGCTTCAGCTTACCTAATAATTAGATCCGCAAGGCGTGCTTCGTGGAAAATCAATACTAATCGAGCGATTCCAGTGTTTTCAGGGGCCTACTAGAAATCAAATGCCCGCTAACATGTTGCGACTGGAAAATCTGCAGGTGTTTATCTCTAAAGGCAGACGCTTGCTGCGATAAACCTGAGTTATTTTGCTACAATATTTAGATATTACGTAGGTGCTAATCGCAATAACGCGCTATTGAATTTAAATTGAAACGGGACGTTAAAACAGCAAGAAATGACCAACATTGCTTTATTGCTACATTAATTCAATTTACTCTTTTCAGTTTATTCACCTTTTGTAGAACCGTGAAAATATTCAAAAATTATTTACATTTCCAGAAACACGATTTCTCGGAATTCCTAGATAAAGTACCTCTAAATGTTTGGTCAAAAATTGTTTTAATGCACGATGGAGCGGGTTTCATTTTGAATTAATTGTTGATGAATACCTGGATTGGCAGAGGCGGTCGAATTACTTGGTCGCCTCGTTCGCAAGATCTATCGTCATGCATCGTGATTTTTATATGAATTCCTAAAGTACAAATCCCCTGGGGCTAATTTGAATGAGTTGCAAGACCACGTATTCTATGAAATAGGATAAAGGGAAAGGATTTATTTTTTAATTTAGGGGAAATACTCATAAAAACATGTATTGCATTAGAATGCCAGAAAATAGCTTAAGAGATTATTAAAGACCGTGCTTAGTTTACAAACAGGGCGCAAAGACGACATTTAAATTTAATTGTTGGCTGATTTATGAGCAAATCGTATTTGGGAGCTGCTAATAGCATTACTGCATACAACCATAATTAAACCGCAGAGGAAGCATTCGCTACACACAGTGTTTCTTCGGTATTTATCTGGAGCTTCCATGACCGACTAAATCAGCTTTGCTTTAAAATAATAACGAGGCTGCGCGAATAAGGCGAATTGTTACAGCTGTTATTGAGTCAATTAATTGTAGGGTCTAAAACAATGAAATGTGCGGGGGAGTTGTTTAGTTAATAATCTGCAAACACGCCTACGATTAACCCTTTCGAGCTGCAAAATTAACCTTCTCAAATGTATGTTTTGAACAGAAGAGCACATTCCAAGCGGTGTAATGTAATCACATAGTGTATCTACAATTACGCAGGTGTTCCCTCTGCTCCTGTAAACACTTACGGCTGAAGACAATATCGCGAAAGCTGGGCCCTTGCACAGTTTAAGGGCTGTTTCAGGCTCATATTGTGGAGTGCGCAAGAAGTGTTTTTATGTCAAATAAGTGCGCACTCCAGCGCCACAAGCCGAGAATTCACTTCATAATCTACTTTAGAGCATATTAAGAGTGCTCTTACAAGTCCTTAATCGGTTCGGAAAGTTGCTTTATGCCGACAGTTAGAATAGCAATAATTCTGTCGCCGGAACAATTCCGCATTCGTGTCGAAAACGATCTGAAGCTTTGTTTAAATGTGAAAACGTTTGGCTGGGCAGAAACATTTAGCAGCGACTTGATATTACACGGTCGTGTCCTGATTCCAGAATGGCTGTTTGGAAATCTCATTTTGTCTGTAAAATATATGAAATTGATGCTGTAAAGTTCTCCAGATTTTACTTTTGACTTAAATTGATCATAACGCGACAACATTCCTATATTAAGACTCCAACTTTCAGGAGACTTGCAGTAGCAAGCTGTGAATATTCTTCAAGTCATGGCAAATGCTATTTTTAAACTACAATTCGAGATAGCTCTACACCGTGAAGTAGATCTTTTATTATTTTAGAGCTATCGTAAGCTAAATTCGAAACTGAAAACAAGTTCCTACTATACAGGCTGCCCATTTTCTATTAGATTGTGTTCGTAACTTTTCTTATTAGGAAACATACTCGTATGGGATTGGTTAAATTGGCAACGGAATTTAAGGAGAATCGGATGGTATCTTTAAATAAGATCTAAACCCCTGTTTAAAATATTCTAAAACACTCTAAATGTGCAAATTTATTAATGTAAAATCATGAACAAAAATAAAATTGCACTCTTGTAGAAATCAATAATTTTTAAAAATTTATGACACCCTCAATTTTGCTGTTTCAACAGAAATCACAATTTTCTATGAGCTCTGTAGAGATATTCGATTGTTGATTTGATGTGCAAACTATTTTCTTTAAGTGTAATAATAACGGAGATTTCCATTTGATCCAATCGAAAATTGGACACCCTGTTCACATACTTTATGTACATCAAATGCATATTGAAACAAATCATACTAACAATGCATAAGCCCCTTTCCAACAAGCCATTTACAGTAAAATCTGATCGTAACAATAAAAGAAAATACTTAATAACGCTAATTAAAAAAAATTTCAAATTAAAAAAGAAAAACATTACCGGCGATGGGATTCGAACTACAGCGCCAGCGAAAGCGAATTTAAATCGTCTTATACACGGACCTATCGAGTACATCTCCCGGCTTTGGGATGCGCGGCTGTATTTAACAGAACGGACTTATTGTTGAAACTTTTTGATTCTTTTACGACATTACCCTGTATCTGTTGTGTCCCGTTTTCGCCAAGCGTAAAGCCTGACATATGTGCAAATTATAACTTTTTTCTATTTCCAGTTAACGCAAAAATTTTAAAAATATTTTTAAGGTGCTCACCCTGTACATATTTGTCCGAAATTTGCTCGGTTTCATGCCAGGTAGACATATAATTTGCATGCAAAGTATCGTCTTCACCAACAAATACTATTTGAGTTATACCTGCAATAGACAGATAACAAACAAACAAATATGCAGACAGACGGAATTGAGAAAATCTTGGTTTCCTCATCCAGGGACCATGAAACGTGAAGATCTGAAGAAGTATCGGAACGTATTTTTTTTCGCGATTGCAATATTTCCTTCGTCTTTTAGACGAGGGAATTAAAAAGATAAATACGGCTGACTTGTTATACAGAATTTAATCTAAACCAGCGCAGTACAAGCAGGTACTTCAAACAGCTTCCATTTTTAACAGTAATTAAGTTTTTATGTTACGCTAAACTAATATACATAAATTTAGCTAATCCGGTGGAAGTCGAAATTAAATTTTGCAGAAGCAAATCCAGCAATGCCGATAAGTTCCGATAAAATGAAATCTTTCCATATCGTTTAATTTAGATTTAAATTTGGATCTTAGTTGCTTTTGATTAAGCAGCTTTTCTACATGAATTCTGAAAAAGCGAGCTGCTTATAGAAATTGCTGTTGGCCTATTTAATTGAACAGAATGGTTACTAACGGATACATTTTGAAAGAGAAAGCAAAGTTTACGTTTTATTTCAACAATTATTGGAAAATTTCTCGACAAGGAACAAGCTCTAAAATATTAAAGTGCCGTGGAGATTAACGGTAAAATATAAAACAATAAAAATTTTGTAAAACATTAAATGTGCAAGTTCAAAAATACAGATCCAAAGAGAAATATACATAGCAGACAATCTCAAAACTCGACAAATGTATCAAAGCAAAAGCGAGTTTCTACTACAGAATGAAGGTAACGGGTGTCTAAAAAGACGGGTCAAGAGTGCTTTATAAAATTTTATCTACTTTGATGTTACAATACAGTTATTATAACACCAAAAACAGTGCTACAATCCAATTATAGCATTGTTTTTGCATTGTAATTTTCATATGAAAAACTTTGAATCAGCCTACCTTGTTTCAGACAACTGGCAAATTGTTACATTTATGGAATGGTCAAAATTCAAAGGGTTTGATTATTTTTATATGTAAATTAGATAAAATAGTATATAATAAGAGGCATTGTAGCACTTGTTCCATTGGAGTACTTCTCACTTCGTTCGTAGTGCTTGAAACTCACTCGTGCTACAATAGACTCTCTTATTAGACTACTATAATAATATACTATTATTAGCGCATGTCTTCCATACTATGTTACATTTAACTGAGCAACGAACCACGGTTAAATGTCAAAAAATGGTTTTGTTTTCACTTGGTAGGTGCTAAACATGAGTACTTCGATGCAAAGCAAACTGCAAACTGGCAATCAACAAGTTTAAATGAGATAAATGGAAAGAGCTAATTAAAGATATTGATGGAGACCCATGCAGGAATGGCTACAAATCACAACAAAGAAGCTCACATTAACACAAATAATAACATTAAGTAAACAAAACTTGGAAAACAACCATAAATGCGAAGAGGCTCCACGTCAAGAAGTTGATGTAAATGGAAGAGCTAGAACGACCAATCAAAGGGCTACAATCTGGTGTGACACACGCACACAACTTCCATTTACAGTGATCTTATAATTAGCCAAAAATTTTATTTTTAATTTTTAAGCATTTGTCAAAATTTTCAAAGAAAACAAATTCTACAGAAACCGTACAAAATACAGCGTTAACTTGAAGCGACCAAATTTCTCTAAAATTTTAAGTTAAATTCAAAAATGTAATAATCTACCGGGTGTTCTATTTAAAATAGGAGTAATAAAAAAAATTTAAAAAAACAAAAGAATCCATTTTAGAGGTATTCAACTGGAAAATCACTTTTCTCACATCAATACACATTTCAAATGTAATAAAAGTGTAACAAGCCTACGTCTATGCTCAGCGTAGGGTTACTGCAATGGCGTCGGCGTACGAAGGGGTGTAGGCGTTACCCTGGTCGATTCTAGTAAATGATTGGTGAATATGTTTAATGCTTTTATTCTACGGATACGATTATATGTACAAACCAGTCTTAATATTATATACAAAAACAAACAAAAGAAAAACATGACAAAAAAAATATATATACAAAAGGTCCTCTAGACCCGGGCTCTGGGTACGCGGGCGGTGCTGGGGCGGCCTTTCTTACTGGCCGGAGGCGGTGAACGCGGCCTGGGCGCAGTCCGGTCCTTCCGGGAAGCAGTCCGGGGTGTGGGCTTGGAGCGGGCGCTGGGTGGCCCTCCTGGAACGTGGGCGTACCGAGCAGGCCTCTCGGGGACGGCGGCTGGAGCGGGGCGCGGCCGGGGCGCGGGGTCTGGTTTCCACTAGGGGAGTCCGGGGACGGGTGGTCCGTCGCCAGCGGGGGCCGCGACGTGGGCTGCTATCGGGGCAGGTAGCCTGCCACAGGGCTTCGAGCTCGGCTTCCTCGGCGTCCGTCAGTCGCACCTCGAGGTCCCAATTAAGAATCCGTGGACGGGGAGCCTGGGGAGTCGGCGGGCGGCGTAGCCGGGAAAAAGGGGCGTCTCTCAGGTGCTGCACCAACGGGCTCCTCTGTGGGGTGCCGAGCTCCGGATCGCTCTCATCCGTGAGACCAACGAAGTCCGGGGTAAACGCCCTTGTCGGCGTTCGTGGGCTCCCTGACGGCAGGCGTCCCTCCCAGTACGAGGATGGCCGGTTCAGCCCCTGAATCCGGGCGCGGGCGATCTGGGCCAAGGGGGAAGCCGGGGGCGTCTTGGGCGACGGGCCGAATAATGCCTCGTGGCGGCGCTTTCTGGAACACAAGGCTCGAGGTCAGGCGGCGGGCGCGAGAGGAAACCTCCAACGGATCCGAGCTGGCTTACGTGTCAGACCTGGGGGTGTCCATGGCGGAATTGGCTCGAGGTCCCACTTTGCCCGAAGACGGAAGGCTGCAGAGTCCACTGCGGAGGTTTGGCTTCTAAGTCCCTGAGGGTGATAGGCTCTGGAGAGGCTGGAGCTGCTAGCTGGTCCTGGAAGCTAAAGTGGCTCGAACTCTAAGTCCCACGAAGGCGGCAGACAGCTAAGTCCAGTGAAACGCTGTTGGTCCTGGAGCTGAAGTGGCTGCTGGTAGTCCTGGAAGCTGGAGTGGCTGCTGGTAGTCCTGGAAGCTGAAGTGGCGGCTGGTGGACTCTCCTTGGCTGAGTCGCTGCTGGTTCGACTCTCCTGGATTGAGTGAATTCTTACTGCCAGCGTCTGACTATTTAAAGGAGCCAGTCCTTTGTCCAACGCGATCTCGACGCTCATTGGTCGAAGTAGAAGGGATGTTTTTCCCGATTTCGATATATTTTGTAATTATAGCATTTAATTGAGCGGCGTGATCAATTAGCGACTTGGTTTTAGTCGCAATCAATAGTTGATGAAATGCCGAGTCTAACGACACCCAATTTGCTATGATTTGAGTAAAAAATTAGCTCAACTTGGAATTTTTAATGCAATGTTCGCGTAAAGCTTAATTAAGTATTTTTCTTATGGCGTGTGTTAAAAAGTTTATTATGCTTTGATCGGTTGCGCGCTATTTTTATAAGATTATTGAGACCAATTACGCTTTTCTGGGATGCTTCCTTCGTTAAAAATTTAATTTGTAATCTGCATCTTTGCTCGCTGTACTCGGTCGTGGCCCCTGATTTCTTCGTTACAATATGCCTTTCCTCGGGCCGCTGAACTCTCGGCCGCTCTCCGGGCGCGAGTTTGGCTGCCTGATGGAAAAATTGCTTTTTCTCCACCTGTATATGTGCTATCGCTCTGTGGTTTGTTTTAATAGGTAGCGGTTAATTTTTCCTATCTTCTGGTATCCTTTATGTGTGATTAAAACAGAGCGCACTCTGTTTAAAGGGCGTTTTAGTGAAAAATTCTTAATTTAATCTGCAAACATTCGTGAGGCGTATTTCGCTGGCTGTCACCTTTCTTGGCCGGCCGGCTCCAATAAAGTTTTATGGTTGCAATCTTGCTGCACTTTAGAAATTCGTTGTAAGGACACTTATTTTTATGATTTTAGGGTTTTGAAAGATACTTCTGCGTAGGATCGCGGCGGTTTGTTGAACAGATGTAATAATCTTTGTTCTTCGGGCGCCTTTCGGGCGGCGTACGTTTCCTTTGTCTTTATTCGATCTGTTTAACGGCTCATATCAAGTGTAAAGTTTAAAAAAAAAATTATGAGCAGTTTTTGAAAAAATCCAAAAAAAAACTGAAAAATCACAAGAGTAAACACCACACTTTCGGTTATGCGATTTTCTTCAAAAGCTTGCTGTCGTATCTACATAGTACACAAAACTTATACATGCCATGCTCTTTTTGTTTTTGAGATATTCTGTTCACAGACAGAGCCACATACACACAGTGTGTGTGTGTGTACACGACAGACCAATGAACAAAAAACATTCTTTTTGGTTCAGGGGATTCTGAACGTGAAGATCTGTTGAAAACTCAATTTAAAATTTTTGGGGTGAATCCAATACCTCCTTTATCGTAAAAATAAGTAAAAAATAACACCGCGATAATAGTTAGTTGCTGCAAAATAAGAGGAACTTCTCAAACTAAATGTGAATCTGGCAGTTAGAAGAATCAAAATTAAAATGGACAGAAATAGTTACTGATAGCGACTCAAGAAACCAATGTGATAATCCTATACGGAGAATACATAGTTAACGTACTGAAATTAACCTAAACGATAAAATTATGGAAAGCCAGGGACATCTTAAGTACCTGGGAATTACATTTCAAAGGTCAGAATTAATATAGGGACAACAGTACAAGAAACTGAGAAACTAATACTCAGTTATACTATACTCGTATACACTTAAGATCTGGGAGAAAGATTCGAAAATCTCCAAACCCTGGTAAGGCAGTAATAAAGATTCCATAACAGCAACAGGGGTGCACAGAACTATTATCAGAGGCTCTACAAGTCTTGGCCTTATGATGCCAATCGACCTAATTAAGGTCACTATAGACTTAATAGACTTACAGTGCCATCAACATATCATTCATACAACAAATATTTCAAAGGCAACTGATGGAAGAGCATTTATAATCACCCGGTACAACAAAGCACTGCACTGCTCTGAACGGTGCAACGACACATCATACAATGGTATACTGAGACTTTAATGCTAAGATAGCGCTAAATCTGATGAATTTGAGACAGAGTCGGAAACTTTGGAACTCCAGGAAGAAATGAACGAGATAAAACATAAAAAATTAATGTGCCACAGGTAGCCATCATCGAATGGTAAGAACCAGAATGCAAATAGAGAGATACAGAATGACCCAAAGAAAACGAAAACCAATTGAACTAAAGCGGACAACATAGAAAGTTATCAAAAACGCATTGATACTATCTTAGAAAACATAAACAACGGAAATATAAACACACCGAACGACCAAATAATAAATGTCATTGCAGAAATCCAAAAAATACACTGTGCAAAAAATAGGAAAGCCGATAAAATCACCAGCATACAAAAGCCTGATGGAAGAAAGAACATAAATGAAAAGCATGGAGAATGTCGACAGAGAGGGTTAAGACATTTAAATAAAACAGTTGGTAAAGCTATTAGAAAAAGACATTAGGAACTATAATATGGAAATAATAACGACAGCAACTCACACATTTAAGCAGACTGAGCTGCTTGATCTACCATGCAGTTCGAACCTTGCTTCATTAGATTTTTATTTGTTTAAACACTGAAAAGGGTTTATAAAAGACAAAAATTCTAATGAAGAAGTGAAACTGTTCGAGAATGGTTTCTCGTTTACAATAGAACCAAGCAGCATTATCGAAGCCCTAAAAGAGAGCCGCATTGACTATCGATACACTAACCTCATCTACAACATCTATAAAAAGCAACCATGAACGTTAGATTACACAACACCCAGACATTCGATATCGAGACGGATGTTAAACAAAGTGACACAATGTTGTCCAAATTTCTAAAGGATGCACGCGAAAAATTTCAATGGAATAATACAAGAATAACAATAGATGGCAAAAACTAAACCACCTTCGTTTCGCAAATGACATTGTGTTAATAGCCGAAGATCTAGGCGATGTAAGGACAATATTTACAAAACTTGCATTTGTTTATGAAGATGTCGGGCTAAGGATGAATCTGTCGAAAACTAAATACATGACGAACCTGATACCTAGGGGGAGTCTGAATATCGGCGACAGTCCAGTAATGAACTGAGAAGGCTGGATGATGAGCTAATAGTTCTCGAGCTGAGCAAAAATAGACAAAATTTTATTTTTAAGGTGCTCATCCTGTGTATACAGGGACTTTGAAAAGTGAAGATCTGGAGAAATATCGGAGGGTGCTTTTTTTCGCGATTACAACACTTCCTTCGTCTTTTAGTCGACGGAAGTAAAAGCAGTCAATAGCGATTTAAGGTATGCCAACTCAAACTTATATATTGCGCTTTAATCTAACGAACGTTTTACAACGGCATACGTTAATTGATTGATTAAGAAACAGTAACTTATTAGTCAAGTTAAATTGTATATACCTATCACTCATCTTTGCTGAATGGAAATGATAGTAAAGTATAAAGAAAGGAAGTCTTATAATGACAAGTACTAATATGTTTCGGCAGCTAAATTAAAAGTAGGTGAAATCAATTATATGCTACTCGTTCTTGTACAGGGTCCGGCGTAAAGTAGTTTCCTATTTGTTTTTCTAATAATTTTTATTGTATATTTCCGAACCAATTAAAAATTATATCATCAAAGAGAAGAGGAATTAGCGAGTTGATTAGCAGAGTTGTGAAACATAATATCCTTAATGTACCCGCCACCTTCAGCAATTATATATTTTTTTTCATTTTATTCATTTTCCAACTAACACCCTTTTAATACATTTTGTCGCATTTCATTTGGTAATGTACTACATTTCCACATTCAAAATCGTTTAGAAATGTGGTACCTTTCTGCATTAGCAGCATTTTTCTGCATATTAATGGCGATTCGTTTTACGCTTGGCAGCACTGAAGTGTATTGTTGGTGGCACTGTAAGTCTATGTCAAATTTGAAGTTAGCAGGTTAAGTTTTGCGTCAGTTTTGACACAGACTAGCGCAAATCCTAACCTGCTAACATCGAATTTGAAGTGGACTTACATTGTCACCAATAATACACTTCAGTACTGCCAAACGCATAACACCAACTGGAGCTGCTTCTTGTGCTTTAGTAGATTGAAACGAGTTCTGCTCAGCTTGGTTCTGTTTTGACATTTAGTGTAACTTTTATGTAAAAATTTTATGTTTTACATTTCTTATGAAATGCGATAAAATAGTATACGCAATACTTGGAAAAGTGGTTTTACTGAACTCGTATGGCCGTTTAATACTCAAACCAGCCATACTTGTTCAGTAAAACATCACTTTCTAAACTTGTTGCGTAGTATACTATTAATGTTATGTCGAGCTGGCTTTCAAGATTATTGACAGTTGTCAAAATGGCTATCTATAGAGTCGGATATGAGAAGAAGTGCTGATTCCTGTCTTGAAGCGAGTAAGGTCAAAGACAGTAAAAATGGGAGAGGAAATGGCGGTACCTTAAAGATATTGTGTTTCACACCTAGACTAAACAAATCTCCCATATTTTTTCCTGTATGATGATATAATTCTTATGTTGTTCGCTAATATACCATAAAAGTTAGTGCATCCAGATAAAGATGCTCTACAGCAACTGGAATATCCACTGCATTACTTTAATGTTATCTACATTTTCTTAGAAGTTGCATAAATAATGTACGAAGTAGTTCCTGGTGAAAGTTTCTGACACGTGTATTGCTGTGCACTCTAAGACCTTGCTGTTTCCGAGAATTTATAAGTTTACAACTTGAAACGTGAAATATGTGCTTTGGAGGTTAATGTTAACGCCCCGCATTGTTAAAATCTCACATTTATGTCCAATGTACGCCAACCTGCTCGCAATATTTACTTTAATATATTTACATGTTTCCGTGAATTTAGGGGTAAATATACAAATATATTACTAGTTCAACTTTGATAATCAAACATATATCAAATGGTATTAAATATTCATTGAGATACAAACTTTCATTTTGCGAATAAATAAATTCTACTTCATTTGCTTTGATAACTGACCCCTTGAGCTCCGTTCAAAGCCTAGAAACAAGTATTCCCAACATGAGTATATTAAAAAAATCCACATTATCTGATGAAACATTAAAAATAGAGATAAAGAAATTTATTTTATATGGATTCTCTCTCACATTAATTTAAAAGGCAATGAATAAGCTGGTCGACAAACGAAAGAAGCAACCACTAAGCGAGAATACGACACCACACATGTGGCAAGGATATACACCAAAACTTATTTAAAACAAAATATTCTAAACATGTGGTATAAACAATGGTCTCAGATTGCAGAAATAAATAATACTTGATATCATCTCTTCATTTAAACATCGATTGAGTAGCTGCCTTATAAACAGTGTTCCGTATCTTGAAATTCAGAGAAAATTTGACCTGCGATAAGGACCAATCCAGGAGCTTTGTCTTTATTCGGGTTTTTTATTTCTAGTTCTGTCTCCATAGTGACATAGTGTTTAATTGGGAAACAAGAATGCCACGCTTCAAAACTAGGTAAAAATGTACCAGTGGAACACAACACCCCATGAACAGCTACCAAGAGATTTAAATGAATCAACCTACATACTATATAGGCATTTCAAAATACAGATTCTTAGTTTAATAAGTACGGACATCTACACAGATGCCTATACGTATCATTTTATTCCGATAAATGCTTTACTTTTTGTCGATACTTCATTGTTGTAATAACTAATGATAAGCTATCAAATTAATATTTTTCTAACTCTTCAGGAAGAGTAGTAGGTATTTAATTATTGCAGCTTATGCCAGTAGCTTTTTCACGGTGCCAACCATTTCTGTGTATTTTTTACATGGTGGAAGTAACTATGATACGTTATTGTATGGTAAAAAAAATATGTTGATGTTTATTTAAAAGCAATATATTTTTTAATGTGGCGGATGGCCCCGCAAGCAAATGCTCGCTTTTCAGGAGGCCGGCCCGGGTTCGAATCCCGGCGGACTCTACAAGGATTTTAAAAATCGTATGCTCCCCGCAACCACGCCAACACCTGTGGTAGTCGTTAACCCATAAACAAGGAAACTCTTTCTCACTTTCGACCGGTAAGTCTAGCCACCTACCCGGCTTAAGGGCAAAGAGGGTTCATAGAACTACTTTTTGGTAAAACAGGCCACTGGCCTATAACAAGAGAAAGAAGAAAATAATTTTTTAGTGTGTCGACATACTATAGTGCGGCAAATACCACTTTCTATCTTGTTTTCAAGCTGAATATTAAGTGACCATTATGGCAGCTTAATTATTAATCAGTCCTATTAATTCGACAATCACTTACAATTACTCATTGCATCGAAAATTCTTCTGGTAATAACTCTTAAACAGTCTCTGGACGGCACGGATATAAATTGCCTTCTTTACTATTCGGGGTTTAAATAAATTGAAACGTTGGTATAACGTCTCAGCTACACTTCCAGGTCCCTTGTCAGCAGCTTGCAATGTGTCTTTCTCTACTTGTGGTTTTCGTATTGGTTTAGGACGACCACAATTTCTTGTTGTGTCAGGTAAAACATTCTGGACGAATGTAGTGTTGTATTCGACGGCTAAGATTTTTATTAGAAGCAGAGTTCAGCTCACATATTATTTGCAGATGCACTGATAGTGCAGGAAAAATAACCCAAAAACGGCGTGAACATTGGAAAAATTAGTACAAGTAAGGAATTTGGTGGAGATGTTACATTTACCTTCTTGCATATACTAAAAGTCCCCTAAAATTGAAGCTGTGCTACGGCCGCCATATAGAAAAATGGCTGCTCATTTTTTATTCTATGACCCACATTCTGTAACTCATGCAGATATAGAAAAGCTTTCAACAAAAAATGTAGACTATAATAAAATAGATAATTTTAGTTATTACCTATACCATTTTTCGCTAAAGCTAACATTTTTTTTAACTATGAGCTGCAGAAGGACATCAGCTGTTGTAAATATCAGTGAGAATATTATCGCCATAACGCCAAATCTTCTACATGCCAAAGCAACGAAATTTGCACAGGAATACCTTAAACTGTTTACTGTTTCTACATGCAGTTACAGATTGTGATTGTAACACAACCTTAGCGCTCTTTGGAAAAAGAAAGATTCAAAACCGACTCCTTGTAGAAATGAAAATTTTGAAGCTGCGACAGACTTGTATTATTTATTGAGGATACTGTATTGTACGATAACATTGCATCTGTATTCTGTAGGGGAGAAATCATTATTGTGGAGCTTCTTATTAACGAATTTCCGTTTTACGAAATTCTTTATTTAAATATTTTTTTACAGGGATTCTGCCGTTCAAATTAATTTACCATATGATTTTTGCTCTATTTTAAAATTCCGGTTAGGGATTTCTTTAAACTCTACTACTATTGGGAGCGATTACAAGATGCTTCTTTGCAAACTACGAATGAATATGACTAAAAAGAATAAAAGAGACGAAGAATGCGATATCATAGAAAAATATAATATAGAGGGGCTAAGATTTGAAACTAACCAAGTACTATATAAAAGTAGATTAAACCTCACTATTTCAAACAACAAATAACATACGAAGCTTGCGGAACGAGAAAAACAAATAGAAGCAAAAGAAACCCAAAGCCACATTGGTTCATACCAGAAATTAAACACTTAAGTGAAGAAAAGAAAAAAGCTTACTTAAAGTACAAAAGGAGTCAAAAACAAACGGACCTCGAAAAATACAAAGAAATAAGAAACATCAACAATTTAAGAACAAGACAGATTAAAGAAGAGTTCTGGGAAAGTTTCACGAAGGGAATGAAATACGATTTGACAGGAACATAATACATGGAAAATAATGAGAAACCAAAAAAACAGAAGTAAAGGAATTATTTCACAACAACAAAATTGGTGATCAGCAGTGGGTTGAATACTTCGAAAAACTCTATTCTTCAGAAGCAACACCTATAGAACAAGCAGCTGGAGAAATTCAAATAACAGAAGATGATGTAAGAAAAGCACTAAAATATCTCAAAAATAGGAAGGCTCCAGGACCAGATGAGATACATAATGAGCAATTAAAATATGGAGGAACAAATTTAATAAAAGAATTAAAATCACTCATTAAAAAAAAATTCGATTCACAAAACATACCTAACGAATGGAAGTCCAGTATCACAACACTTCTCTTTAAAAAGGGTGATAAAAAGTTGCCAGAAAACTACCGTGGAATAACCCTCTTTAGTTCAGTTCTAAAATTAGTCACAACGGTTCTGCTACACAAACTAAACCAACACGTGACTGTCAACGAGCAGCAATTTGGGTTTTGTACCAACAGATCCACCGCAGATGCCTTATTTATAATGCGCCAACTATGCGAAAAATCAATCGAATACAACATGCCCGCATACATATGATTCGTAGACCTTTGTGAAGCATTTGACTGAATGCAGTTAAATGATATATTAAATATCCTATCCGAACAAAACGTTCCAATAACAACTACAAAATTAATTCAAAATGTGTACAGCGGTGTAACAACACGAATAAAGGTGGGAAACAAATTTACACAAGACATAAAAAGGCCCAATGGAATTAGACAGGGCGATTCTCTTAGCCCCATGTTGTTTAAAAAGCAAAAATTTGGAATATGCAGGTATCCAATGATAAAACGAAATGTATGACGATTTCAAAAGATCCTATTAGGTGCAAACTGGAGATAGAAGGAATAGTCATAGAACAAGTGATGGCGTATACCTATTTAGGAGTGGAAATAACTAGCAATCGTGAGGAGAAGTACAACGACAAACAATTAAAGGCGGAAAAATATCAGGTTACTTAAGGGACGTGTTCTGGAGAAATAGGTATATGAGCACGGAAAACAAAGTTAAAATTTATAAGAGTACAGTGAGACCGGTAATAACATATGCAGCGGAGACACGAGCTGATACCCAAAGAACGAAGTGTATGCTACGAACAACTGAAATGGCAACACTTAGAGCAATCGCCGGTAATACACTTAGAGATCGAAGACGCAATGAAGATATACGAACACAATGCGAAATACAGGACATCGTAAAAGGAATGGAATGAACACGTGGAATGAATGGCAGAAGACCGCCTTCCCAAAATCCTCAAAACGGGAATTCCGAGAGGGAAATGCCAACCAGGCAGACCACCTAAGCGTTGAATGGAAAGTTGGGCTTCATCCACACACGAAGCGCCACCTTAAAAGAAACGTGTCAATGGAAAAACAAGCAATGCCTACATAAATTGAAAGAAGTTGAAAAAGAAGATTTCTTTTAATCAAATTACATAGTTTGAAGCACTAGTTATATAAAGCCAGAGAAGAAACTGTTCATATAGATAAAGGGCTGTTTTTAAATCAATCAGGTGCATTAATTATGCCATTTTAACTTAATTCTTGCTTTGCGCGTTTTGTATTTTCTCTGATCTCTATACTTCAGGGTCCCTAGATGATGCAATTCACGTTTTTTTAATTTCGTCTGTTTATCTGTGCGTTTCTCCTCTTCAGTCTGTCTGTTGCCAGAAACTCAAAAAATATTTGTTGGAGGAAGACGATAATTTGCATACATATTATATGTCCACCTGGCATGGAACTGAGAAAATTTCTGTAAAATATACACGGGGTGAGCACCTTAAAAAAATTAAATTTGTCTATTTTTGCGTTAGCTAAGGAATAAATAAAAGTAATAATTTGCATATAGCTCAGACTTTATCATTGGCGAAAATCAGACCTAACAGATACCGGGTAAACCGTGGGTAAACATCTCGAATGGGACAGAATAATATGGTGTCTTTATAACACAGCAGAAGCGCCTCCAATTCGATCCCGCCCGTGGCTCATTCTAACGGGCACAAGCGATGGACACAAGCGGTCGGTCTAGGACGTTTAGGCGCGATTCTTTAGGCGCGCATCTTTAGGAGCGCACTTTTAGCCGCGAGCGCTTTAGACGCGGACGCTATTAGGCGCCTGGACGTTTAGGCGCCGCCACTTTAAGCGCGGTGACAGTTAGGCGCCACATGAAAGGAATTCACATTATTTTTTATTTCTAAGTTTTTTGTTGGGTAATTATTACAGTAATTAATGTTGAAGCAAATTAAAACCTTCGTAAACAATATGTATTTGGCGCTTTTACGAGCCTTCTTCAGTGTTAAAGTTATACAAATTTACATATTTAATTTACATTGTATCGATTACGAAAAAAGGGTTATTACATTTTGTATATGGGTAGTTTAACGTGGTGGAATTACACACACCATATAATTCAACTACGATACACTATCCATATACAAAAAGTAAATAACTAATTGTTCATTATCGATAAAATGTAAATTCTATATGTAAATTTGTACAACTTCACACTGAACACTGAACACACTGAAGAAGGCTCGTAACAAGCTGAATATATATTGTTTATGAAGGTTTGAATTTTTCTTCAACATTAATGACTGCAATAATTAAGTAACAAAAAATTTTAAAATCAAGAATAATGTGAATTTCTTTCATGTGGCTCCTAACTGTCCCCGCGCCTAAAGTTGCGGCGCCTAAACGTCCAGGCGCCTAATAGCGTCCGCGTCTAAAAGCTTCGCGCCTAAAAGCTTGCGCCTAATAATGCGCGCCTAAAGGTGCGCGCCAAAACGTCCCTTTCCGCAAGCGGTGGACTAGAAACTGGAAACTCGAAATATTCGCTTGGGAACGCGGAGTTCGAATCCCACACTACATTTTTTACAAATTGATCTAAGACGCGGAAGTTTCGTGTAAACCCCTTTATTAATTCGTTAATCAAAAAGCTGACTAAGATGCTTCCACAAAAACTAGTAAACGACAGCCATTAAGTATATGTTATTATTCACTAACAATTTTAGCAAACGTTTGGCATTGACTTAAAACGTTTTCTAAAAATAATTGCCATTAGCAAATACTATGCTAAGTACTGTGATCAACGAACAGGTTTGTTATTTTACCGTATTGCCTTCACTTACATTTAAAGTTTGACTATTATGATTCAAGCAATGTTTTATGTCGGAACGTTTGGTTAATTTAATATCGATCATAAATCTCACTAGAAGTAGCCTTTTCAAAGTTCGTTAAATTTATAAGTAAGATATTTATTTTTGATGTAAAAATGTCATACCTGACCGAAAATTACCTCGGAATTTTATTATCCGTATTTTATATAAATTTCCTAGGTATGCCCTTACTTAACTTTGGTGTGCCCGTTTTTTGATAGATGTATGTCAGTGACTTAATTTTATCTTTGTTTTTTAAACTTACGACCAAAGCATATTTGTTTATATTCTGTTCTACCGAAAACAATAAGAAATGCAGTTCCTACAGCTTAAACGTTGGTTTTCAACCACAGAGGACACTTTAGACAGCTTCACCTACGGAAATTAGATCAGGAAGACAGATTAAACCGTAATGTGTTAAAGATTTGTTCAGGAGCAATAAAAACTTAGCAAACAGTTAATTAGAATAAATGTTGATTAATAAATTATTATTGTAACTGATCAGGAGTGATATGATATTAAAAGAACAAGATTAAGAAGGACGTTCTTTCCTATTTGTAAGAACAATTTCTCGAAGCCTTGCACTTTCCGTATTTTTAGTTCAAATTTAGCCTTTTTTCGATTTATTTAAGCCAAATATTTAGTTTGGTAATGTTATGAAACCTTGATTCTGCACGAACCTTACTTCCGCTTAGCCCGTATATTAACACTTTGCAGTTTTTATCTTCGTCAAAATTTAAATATACCTAAGCTTGTTTTACAAAGCAAGCTTTGTTCTGCTCTCGCATTATGCATGGGTGGTGTCACCGGTTTTTGTAAAGTTTTAATGAGTTCTCGACGCCGGCCAGTCCGCTGTGACCTACCTGTAAATCTCCTGCTTAAGCAAAATCATGTTCCATTATTTCGTTTCGTGGCAACCCTACTACGAGTTGAACAAGGATCAAGTTCAGTAGCGGCTGCGCAGTTCATTTTGGTTTCTGGGATATTAGCGCGAAGCTTCAATCACCGTCCAGTTCTCCAGTGGTTTAGACGTTGTTGATTCCGAGGCGGCCTTGGCCCCGTCGTAAGCCGAAATTGTTAAAAAGTGAAGCTGTATGTTAGCCGTCGTCAAGCCAGTCAAGTAGTGTCGTAAAAGGGTCCTTTTTCGGTTCCATGGAGCTAGTAACTCCGAATGTACGCCAATGGCGAATTAGAGAACCAAAGTAACCCGTACATCTAATTTTCTATCAAGGTAAATAAATGTTAGCCCTTAAATTTACAGTAATTTGTTAAGGTGAAGTTCCGTCAAGCTATGCTTTCGTTGACTAGAGTGTGAGGTGTCAAACAGACACTATCATTTTAAAGTGAATTACCGTCAAATTTAATGCCTATTAGTCGCCTTGAGTTGGAACTTTAAGTAAACATGTTTAATAAATTGTTTTGCTCTGAAAGTCAAGTAAACATCGTTGCCATGTGACTATTTGAGTGAATGTTGCTAATTTCGTTCATGTAAAGTAGTTTTTGTTGTAAAACTTAACGTTAATACTGTATTAAATGTAACCATGTAAATTGTTATCGTTTTTTCACTTGAGTTTAGTTTAAATTTTGCGTCTTTAACCTAACTAACACCTTTTGCCCATTATTTGTAACTGTAACCAGTAAACATTTTCATGTTCATCGCTATACATACTTTATTATTTTAATAGAGTCCTTTGTTAATTGTTTATCGTTTTTCATTGGTGTTTGCATGCTTTTCTTTTATGTTTTGTACAGGAAATCAGATAAGTGTAAGTTGAAGCCATCAAAGGTGGGTTCCAATGAGCTGTTGCAGTCGCTACCTCAAGTTGTGCCAAGGCAGAAGTAGAAAGTCTTCCACATTTAGAGTGGGCCTACCTGTGTTGACTTTGTTGTCCCGATCTATTCCGAATGTGGTGGCCCTTCAATTATAGAATATCTTGTATACCTCGTTACCGGAGTACAGGCCTAATTCAAAGGTCGTAAAGAACCCGCCCTCCCGACTGAGTTTTGCTGGAGCAAACCTTTTTGTTACCGCCGTCTTAACAAAGCTAGGGCAGTGTATTCTAGGTATATTTCCCAATTATGTCGTAAAGTCGTGTTTGTGCGGTAACATAGTATCTGAAAAATATCGGTATCGTTCAAATTGGTTAAAATGTTTTATATATCAAAATTACAATGTATTGAGTTCAGCAGTATAAATGCACAATGGTATATCAGGCTTAAGTTAAATAATCAGGCATCGCATAGTCTTTAGAGTATATCAAAATTAAGCTTGGTGTGCTCAGGCAATGTATGGAGAAGTATTTGTCACAAAATACAGCGAATTGTTAGAGAGTGCTTTGGGTTTACAAATGTTCCTCGCATACAGCATATGTATTAAGTTGTTCCCTGGTAGATCGAATTAATATTGACGTTCTTGATAGTTAGGTAATTTATCTGCCCAATAAAGTAATCAAACTACAGTTGCTCAGAACTGATTAAGTATCTTTGTGTATATTATAGATGTCGTCGTAGCAGACAAACAAGCTCTCTGTGACACTGCGTGTTCTTACTAACCGAAAGAAGATTAATGATAAACCCTCGCTATCTTTTGTCAATTTAATCGAATTTTCCAGCGGTAGTAATTATGGTATTTACCAGCGAATCACTCTCCGAGCTTCTAGCTCAACAAGCGTAATTACACATTACTACTGTAACTTTGCATCCGTGTACAAAAACAGCGAATCGCAATAAAACGACTTTCTTATTAAAAGCTGCACGCTCTGGTGTTACATAATCGGATCAACGCAGACACAATCGCTTTGAAAACAAAGCGCTGATGAGAACGAGCTGAAATAAGAGTGTTATTAGGACTCCAGGAAGCTTTTTCTCGAGCAAGCTTTTTGCCACCTGAATGCTTTGCGCTTTGCAGTCATTAATGCAGGTACGGAATACTTCAGGGCTGCGCTTATAAACGTGTGTCACATTTTCATTCATGTGCAAATAGGACGTCACACAGAATGTGCTGCAGCCATTACTCATAGGAGAAAATGCAGCTCTACACGGTATTTCTCAATAATCCCCCAGACAGACTGTTAGAAAGTAATGCGCGATGGGTATTTCAGCGGTTTATGCACGCCTCGAAGCAAAATGGACCAAAAAGATGTTCTTAAGATCGGCTCCAGAATTCGCGCAATAAATCATAGTTATTCGCGCTTCTTGGATACAATTATTGATAATCACTGCAGATATAAATTTTAAAGTTTGATAAATTGATATCCAAACCGCAAATTGCAAAAGCATAGAATTACTTCTCTCGTCTAACAGGCGAAGAAGGTATTGTAATCGCAAAAAACACTTTCCAAGATTTATTCAGATCTTAACGTTTAACAGTCCCTAGATAACGAAAAACAGGTGTTCTCAATTTTGTCTGTCTGGCTGTCTGCTGTTGACGGTATAACTCAAAAACAAGTTGTTGGGAAAGACAATATTTTGCATGCAGATTATATGGCTACCTGTTATGAAACCGAGAAATCTCCGGACAAATATATATAGACCAAGCACGTTAAAAAATAAAACTGTTTATTTTTGATTTAGCTGAGAAATAGATAATAGTTATTTACTATACAAGTGGGATAATATTTTAGTAGGCAAATGTCATTATGTCATTCATTTGACACTATTTCAATTAGGTAATGAAGTCATTACACAACTCAGTTGCGTAATGAAACCATTACATAACTGAGTGGTGTAATGAGCTTCATTACCTAACTGAAATAGTGTCAAATGAGTGACGTAATGATTTACTTATCCCACCAGAGTAAATAAAAGTAATAATTTTCACAAAGCGCGAGATTTATCATTGGCGAAAATGGGACCTAACAGATACAGGATAAACATCACAAACGGAACGGAATAGTATGGTGTCTTTCTAACGCACTAGAAACTGGTACAATTCGAACACGGTTGTGGCCGTAAGCGACGGACCCAAGCGGCGGACTAAAAACTGGGCTCGAAATGTTAATTTCATTCGCCTGGGAGTGCGGAGTTCGAATTCCAGCGAACTACATTTTTTTTACAAAGTGATGTAATTTACGTGACGGTAGTCCCGTGTAAACCCTTTTACAATTTTGTTGATTTTGCTATTGTGTCTTGTTGAAAGTAAGCAAAAAAGTTGCGATTTTACAGTAACAACGTTACTGTCGAAATGCAGCAGTAAGTTTTTGAATAATTCTAATTTTATATTAAGTTTTTTTTTTCTAAAATCACTGCAATAGTTTTCAAAATATACTCAAGGACAATAGTAGTCATTTATTATTTATTCTGACTTGATCATGTTGGAGTCGTTTATTGCTATTAAATATATTTATTTCGCTTTGTAATCGCTGCTAGTAAATTCTTTCAAGTTCTCTTAGAGTGCTAATTGTAGTTAGGGCTTTGTCTGTTAGTTTGTCATTAGTGTGTTTTAGCTTTCGATGTTAAGGATCATTCATAGAGTACAGAAGTGCAACGGAAGTAATACGCTACGTTTCTTCATATTCAAGTACACAAGTGCTTCTACCTCACTTGGTGACATATATGTATATGTTTGTGCGTATGCTTATTACCATATTTTTAGATTAATCTTCCGGCAAGGGTGCTGTTCATTGTTTCTCAACGTGGAGTGGTCACCCGGATAGGTACCAATCCAGACTAAGAAGAAAGTTCCAGCTAGCCACAGATTCGAGACGAAGACTCGCTTGTTGTGAGCCCAGCACAATTAAAGATTTATTTAGTTGCAATAGTAATGTTCCCGAAAAACGCCAAGTGAAATAATAGTAGATTATGTTATTAGGAGTAAAAGTGATACTTTATGTGGCGAAGCTGAAGTTTATTTAGCCGAACGTTAGTGAGGCAAATAATTCAGCTAAGCCACATAAAGTCACTTTTACTCCGAATAACATATACTATTTTATCCGCAAACGTATTCAGGTAAATTTCAGGCTAGCACTGTACCCCTGCGCCAACCTCTGTTGTTCAGATAACGCGCAACTGTAATGATATATGAACATACTGAATCACCCGTGCTAATAGCACACGGCCACAGCAGCTGTCACACCATAACCCACGGCGACAGATGCTCCGATCCGCTGCTTAAAGGTTTATTTAAATTAAAACTTTTTCCTACTTTTTTGAAAATAAAAACCGGCCTACGAACTAATTCTAAAAATTAGCAAAATTTTAAGCCATCATACAATTTAATCGGTCCAGTATCTTCGGAGGGGATGGCGAACAAACATAGAAAGAAAGAAAGAGAGCAATCATTTTGTGTGCTTAGGCAGATAAAGTGACACTTTTACCTTGTCAATAAAGACAAATAAGTTGTCACTTTTGTGACGTTTGCGGATAAAACATTTATTTTATGATGCATAGTAATCCATGTACCTAAATACATCCCAGAAACCACTAGTCATTGTGATCTAAATAGCTCGGAAATTAAAGAAATATAGGCACTACAATAATTATTATAGATCGTAATTATTGGAAGAATGCGTATTGTACGCTACCTTCAGGATCGGATAAGGATTTGACTCTTCGCAAAGTGTCCGAAATGAGACTGCTGAGAGCTGTGGTAGGTTACAGATATTTGAAGGGGGAAGTGGATAAAGGTGGTACGTTACATTTTTGTAAAATTCGATATACTCAACCGGTTTATCTAATAGTCTACCATAATATATGGGTTTTATGGTAAAATATTGATCAATAGCTAATTTATTTATGGATAAAGGTTGTATGTACGTAATGTGTGTTTGCCAAATAATGGATAAAGGTGTTATGACTACATAACTCCTTTATCCACTATAAAATAATGGAAAACATGTGAATCCGTTAACAACCTGGTAACATAACATCCTACTGCAAGTTGGAGCAATATTTCATAGTGAAAAATGTTATCCAAGTGACACATTTGCACAATAGAAACGTGATAGAGAAAAGGCTTTGCATGATGATAACATTAAATGATGACAAATTTTGTTATCTTACGATGGACCTACAATAGAGCATGCCACTACCAAAATTAGCACTTCTAAAGCGTTTTATTTAAGGAAAATGTGGTTCTACAATTTTGTAATCCACACCGTAAGAAAATTTGGAAATAAGGCTATTTTCCTTACGTGGACAAAAGACGTTTTGATGATAACATTGACCATTTACTTATTTGGTCAGATTCCTGTGCTGGTTCAAACAAAAATTTCAATTTGATCACTCTTTACCATTTGTTAATATTAAAGGGCTGTTTAAAATCGATTGACCACCAATTTTCGAAAGTCGGGCGGGCAGTCTTACCTAGATTCTGATCGGGATTTTGGTAGGATAAAAAATACTTAGAACACATGAAAATATTTATATTCCTGAGTAATATGGAGACATTAAAAGAAGCAGTAACAAGGGAACTAGGGTAATAAACATGGATCATCATTTTAAAGAAATTGACGAGATTGCAGCAAAACTACATCTTTATAACAAGAAAAAAGATGTATTAAATCAAAAAGTATATTTTCGAAACGGAATTAAATGGATTCGTGTGAAATCTTATGGATCATACTACTACATGGAAAGTCTTGAGGAGACGACTCCATTTTTTAAAGTTGACATCGTAATAAATGGTCACAAAGAAGTCGATTAAAGCAACATTACTTTAAGCATAGTCGTAGAGAAGAAAGAAAGTTTGAGCGTAGAAAAAGTATCAAATTTACGAGAACAGTTATGAAAGATGAATACAAATATTTTTATCAAAATATAGTTGGAAATGACGAATCCAAGAAGAAATAAAAAAAAACTAATTAAATTACGAGTAAATGCGTTTTTTGTAGTTTTGTTAAAATTAAAATTAAAAAAAATAACCTTTTTAAAATTTCATTAAAAAAGTAGGCTTTTTTAAATTAATTTCAGTGTGTGAAGTGCCACTTTTTCACTCAGTGCTTTTAATTTAGACGTTTCCTTGGTTACCAGAACTGACCAACGCACTTGACTAAAATGAAGGCAAATAAAATTCTATACAACATAGGCTTGGATTTGAAAATTTAATGAAATTTAAAAAAATATATAGACAACTCCTTTTAGCGAGCTTATTTTTCACGCGTGTGGATTATAAAACTCGGCTGCGCCTCGTTTAAGAACCCTCCACACTTGTAAAGAAAAGTTGCACTTCCAACACTTGTGGTCTAAATAACTATTAAAACCTTTATTCATCATTTCAAAATAGTTTTTATGAAACGTATTAATGGATAAAGGTGTTATGTACATCTAACTTGCCAAAAAAGTTGAAAATATGGTAATATCAGATATTCACCATTTGAAGTTGAAATCTATGTCACATCTTTATATTGTGGGAAATTTTCGTTAATTAGTATACATATAGTAAAAAATTTGGTGTGATACACGCACACAGCTTCCTGTTACAGTGATATTATTATTATCCAAAAATTAGATTTTTAATTTTTAAGCATTTGTCAAAATTGCAAAAAAATTACAAATTGTACAGAAACCGTACAAAATAGAGAGTTAGTTGAAAAGAAAATTTTCTCTAAAATTTTAAGCTGAATTTAAAAGCGTAATAATATACCGGGTGTTCTATAAAGCCGTGTAACGCAATTGGGTAAGCGCTAGGCTTGCATTAAGCAAGTCCTCGGTTCGAATCCCGCAGGGGCCTGAATTTTCCGCAGTATTGGCAATTGGAATCAGACTCGGTGAGACCATTCACAGTTGGGCACCACATTAACTGTAATCTACTCAGAACCATAGACCTAAGAGATAGAGTAAGAAGGTCAACACATCACGAAGACACACACCGCACACAATAGTTGCTGCGCAAGAACAAAAGGCGCGCTCCAATTCTGTAACCCGAATCCGGGGCAAGTTGAGCATTGTACCGCCAGATGCTACAGATAATACATACGTACATACCACCCGGTATGTTCTATTTTAAATAGGAGTTAATAAAGGATAGAAAAAAGAAACCCATTTTAGAGGTATTCAACTTGAAAATCACCTATCTTACGTCAATCCACATTAAAAATGTAAAGTTTGAAAAAATCGAAAAAAAAACTAAAAAATCACAAAAGTAAACACCATACTTCCAGTAATGCAATTTTCTTCAAAAAGTTTCTGCCGTATCTAGATAGTACACAAAACTTATAACTGAAGTTTCAACGTCATACCTCTTTTCGTTTTTGAGATATTCTGTTCACAGACAGACAGACACACAGACACGCAGGCAGACAGAACAATGAACAAAAACATGTTTTTTTGGGTTCAGGAGACTCTAAAACGATAAGATCTGTTGAAAACTCAACTTCGAATTTTAGGGGTGAATTCAATACTTTCTTTCTTGGAAAAGAAACCACTTTTATCCACTTACCCCTTTATTTTATAAATCACAAGGTGACTACTATAAACAACAACGGAAAGTGTATGAAGACAAAATTGGGAAAGACCGCTTACTGCGAATATATTACAGAAATGTACAATATGGGCCCCGCAAAAGTTGGAAAAAACTAATGAACTATAAGAATACATGTGTAATGGATCTAAAATTCAGTACATGTAGAACAAGAGGTAGAAGAAACATATAATATTCACTCTTCAATCAGGGTTATTCTATTGGCCAGTAACTTGTTTTACTTCCTTCTTCAATAGTTTTGAGAACATTAAAAATATTTTGTATGTTTAAATTACAGGTAACCTCATTTCGTTAAGCGATTTAGAGGCTGGTGCTTTAGAATCTAGCGGTGCAATGCTCAACCTGGCTCGATTTCGGGTTACAAAATTGGAGCGCGCCTTTCGTGCTTGCCCAGCAACCACTGTGCACCCTGTGTGTCTTGGTAATGTGTGGACCTTCTTACTATAGGTCTGTGGTTCTGAGTAAAGCACAGTTAATTTGCTGCCCAATTGTGAATGGTCTCACCGAACCCAATATCGATCGCCAAGGCTGCGGAAAAATTCCGTTCTGTACTCCTGAATCAGTGACAGATCATGGCATGTTCTATTCTGAAATAAATAATTGGTGCGGCTGCTTTATAAGGTAGGCCGAATTTTAACAATTTTGACGTATTGAGGTGTTCTTGAATGTCAAATTTGATAGGTATACGACATATTTCTAGAACGAACGCGCTTGAGTTTTTTTTTAAATATTTTGATTATTTACACAATCCTAACAAAGTAATGCAACTATAGGGGTTATCTTTTATCGGCTAATCCGAATTCATTTTATATATTCCCTATAATCGAAACTATCACAATGGCATCTACAGTGAATTAATTTTAATACGCAATGTGGTCTTGCCGTCTCCATAAGTATTTGATTCTTACCTATTGGTTTCTAAGCACACGCCACACCTACACCCTACACCATATGTACATGTGCTTATTTTAAAATGCAGTATAGTTAGAAATGTCAGTGAGTAAGTAAAAAAATAAGTATTCGACAGAGGAAATAATTCTCTTGGTATAGAGACTTCAGATTATAGCAACTGTGTGAGTTATTACACACTAGATTCCTTGTTCTTTGTGATGCTCATTTTTCAATAAAATGACGGTTCATATATTGCATTTTAAAATAAACGCATTTACATATGGTGTAAGTGTGGCGTGTCCTTAGAATCCAATAGATAACAATCAAATTCTCATGGAAACGGCAAGATTACATTGCTCATTAAAATAAATTCACTATATCTGAGAATCATGAACTAGAAAAACACTTTCACATAATCCGGCTTTAGGATACCATAATATCAATTTGAGTGTTGGCATATTCCATAAAGAATTATTCGTTAAAAAAATGTGGAGAATTCTGAAAGAAGCTCAATAATAATTTTAAACGCATGAGCATACTTTGGTAAAAAAATCGAAACTTATTACTGAAACAGGATATGCAACCAATAGAAATATTATACGATATAGATATTAAAACGCATAACTTACCAACTTCTAAACGAACACGCATTTGTAAAAATAGTATGGAACATCGCCTTACCTGAAATAATAAATAAATATTACAATCAAGCAAATGGCTATAATTTGCAATAATAGCAGATAACTATAGCTAAATTCTAAACAATTACATAATGATTTAGCTTCATGGCCATAAATGGTGATTGCTTGATCAATAATTGAAATCGCCTAATGAGATTACGATTTCTACCCAGAATATATACAGAATCTGTGGATATACCGTTTTCATGAGTTATTACTGTAATTATGGATGTATTAATATAGCGAATAACATATCAATTTATGAAAACAGCTGTATATCGTTGAAGTGATATATTTTATATATCGATGCATCCGTAATTGACCAAATTAACATTTTATTGTTCATTGAAATGTTAAACAGTGTTTAACATGATTGCGTCCTCGAATGTTAAGATACATTTAACATGCATCCACTCATTTCACATGCATTCACTATAGCAACATCACACATATTCATGGTAGTCCGATTTCGATTTAGCAGTTTTTAGTAGGTAATTATTATTGATTCAAAATTATTGCCTCAATGAACAATTAACTAATGAACGCATTTCGAGGGGAAACCGTCTTAACATTTCTCACATAAATTACCACTCTTGCTTCGCTGCGCTCGCTCGAGTGGTAAAAATATGCTCGAATGTTAAGACTGGGTTACCCCTCTTAATACGTTAATTACTATTATATGTGGATCTATGGATACATTAACGTAATCGACATATTTGATAAATCGATATAGTTCATATTGCTCTGGATCAATACATTCGGTCTCATATCAATATAAGGATTGTTATTTTGGTTAGCTATATTGAAAATTTTTAGATGTCTAAAATGTCTATTTTGCTAATATTCCATAATGAAGAAGCGTACAGCTGACGTGTGTTTGTGAACGTCACGTCAACGTTTAACATTAACTGCTGGTCTAAAATGCACTTCAAATCAATTACATCAAAATATAATGTAAAATCGTAATTAACGACGACAACCGTTGACTACTGATCTAAGAGACGTTTTATATTAACGTTATTTTAACGTAATGTACAAAATGTTAAATTTTCGTATTTTTATAAACGCCATGTCTATGTTTCACGTTAACTGCTGGTCTAAAAAGTACTTAATATCCACGACGTCAAAAACAATGCAAAAACGTTAACATCACGTTGTTTAATAATGTTCTATCGACGTTCAGAGTCGACTACTAATCTTACAAAACTTTTTTTAACGTTACTTGAATATGAAAAATGTAAAATTTTCGTGTTTTATAACGTAATATCTACGTTTTACATTAACTGGTGGTCTAAAACGCTTGTGAAATCAACGATATCTCGGCGTTATATAAACATGCTCAATAAACGTCTTAGCCAACACGTTTAATGAACGATATAATTACGTAAACCGTAAAAAGAACTAATAAAAATCAACATTTAATTTAGGATGCGAAAATGACGTTAACTGTTTGACTAAAATGCAACGTTTTATTTTTAACGAATAACGTCTTATCAACTATGTCAACGTCTTTTCGGAATTTTAAACGTACGTAGGCCTGCTGTGATATCTAGTAAAGAATAATTGTGCTCTCTATATCTCGCCATAATCTTTCCCAGGGTTCGGTTTTTGCTTCTTTAACTTTAGCGTTTACCATTTGTTTATGTTCTACATATATTTTTAGATGCTGGTTTTCTATCGAATATCTACTCCATGTATGCTTTCTTTTTAGCTCGGATAATTTCTTCTAGCTCTTTGCTAAAGTTATCTTTATATTTATATTTTTTATTCTTAACGCCTTTTTTGCTGCTGAATGTATACACCCTTTCATATATTTCTACATTTTTTAGGGTATCTTCCATATCCCCTTCCATTTTCGAATCTATTTTAAATATAATACTTTAATACTTTATTGCTTTTATAGGTCTGTTTACATTTTTTTCTTTATTTGTGAATTTGCCCATTACCATGATGGTCTGTCCCACATTCTAGTTGTCTATCAACTCTTACGTCTTGCATTTCCATATACTTATTTTTAATACCCTCCTCTAAACGATGACGGAGGTATTGTAATCGTGAAAAGATTACCTTCTGAGATTTCGTCAGATCTTCACTGGGTCCCTGGATAGCGAAACACATGTTTTCTCAATTCTGTCCGCCAGTCTGTTTGTCTGTCTGCCTGTTGGCGATATATTTCAAAAACTATTTGTTTGAGTAAGTCGACATTTTGCATGCGGATTATAAAGAGTTTTCCAGTAGTGGCGTCAGAACTTTAAAAACTGATTGTAGTCATCTTGGATTGGTTGAGCCTTCAACTTTTTGACAAATCATCGTGGAATGCTATACGATCAACGACATTATACTTTTTGACGAATTCATTTAACCAAAGTAGACCTCATCGCTAAATACGACTTTTTGCCAAATTCGGGATCGATTTCTAACTATTCCAGAGTCCAATCAGCGAACTGCCAACTCTGCAAATGGTCATTTAGCTTCAGTTATTGGATGAATTAAATCTTGTAAGGATAAGACCTAAGTCTTTACGCAAAATTCGGCAAGTTGTGGTCTGACAATCCATAAACTTCACGTAGAGCGCCGAACGTTGCTCGAACAGAAAGAGAATTTTGATAAACACGAACTGTTTCTATACAGTGTTAAAACATTTAACGTTCCGTGATGTGAGTAACCACCTTCAAAAAATAAAATTTTGTTTATTTTTGCTTTAACTGAGGAATAGATAAAAGTAATAATTTGCGCATAGCTCAGGCTTTAGCCTTGACGAAAATGGGACCCAACACATACAGGGCAAATATTGTAAACGAGGCAAAAGGGGCAAAGATAAGCGCGTTGTATTTAATGCGGTCGTATCGCACAGATGCGAAGTATTATTCGTGACCAGATTTTTTCTATTACTAGAAAATAATAGATTTAAGACCACTAGTTGGGTTTTCCCTACTAGAACGTTGAATATTTTTGTGGCTATTAGTCTGTTTCCATTATCATTTATTGTATACTCTACAACAGTGTTTTTCAAACTGTGGGTCGCGACCCCCAGGGGGGTCGCAAAACAGTTCTAAAGGGGTCGCGAGCTGGTGACCATAAAACAATTAATTAAAAAAAAAGACAGAAAAGAAAAACAACCAACAAAATGATTTAACCTTTTATTCGAAAATACACACACATACCTGAAGGCATCAATGAGAAGGGTGTACCTGTTTTTCTTTCAACATTTTTCGAATCGTGGTTCTATATTTGAGAAGCAAATAATCAAATCTTTTCAAGCTCGAGTCTATTTCTCTTCTTCGTTTTTATATCCACCATTAAAGAAAACGTTAGCTCACACAGGTGGGATGTGGCGAATGGCACTAGTAATTTCAGAGCATCTTTTACAAGCTCTGAGTATTGTACCTTTTTTTTAACCAGAAAACGTCAATCTCCTGCGAATGAAATTCCATTTTAAGCATTCCATCAGCAGAAAGTTCTATAAGTTTTTCTTTCATCCTTGTGGTGAGATCTGCCAGTTCCACTGACACATCCAGATAAAGATTTAGTATCCATCTTTTCCCATTGCCAGCTTGAAATTCTTCTGCTGGAAAGTAACTCAATAGTTGCTGGTTTAAATTTTGCAATCCCACAACCATGTTAGGAATGTTATCGCTAACGAGCAATGACTGATCAGTTGAAATCTCTTCGACAATCTTCTGAACACAAGGAAATTATTCAATCAAAAGTTTTCTAGAGACGTTGACCAGAAACGATTTGTTTAATGAATCCATTAATCTTATGCTTAGCTGTTAGAATGTTTTCTTCTCCCCCTTGAAGACTCTTATTTAAAATATTTAGGTGGTCAGAGAAATCAGCAAGATATGCATCTTTAGTCACTCGCGGGGCTTAAAACGCTCCATTTTAACTCTGCCCCACACGTGACTAAAGACTAGCTTTATACGCACTTGTATCGAAAATTACTATTATTAAATAATTAGATGGTAGATTATGTATTTATTTATTTTAAAATATTAATTTATATTTATAATTAAGGGGGGAAAACGTACGACTACTTTACTGTTCTTCACTTAACGTTGAATGAAACAGCTGACCACTGAACGCCTCGATCCGTCATTGGCTGTTTTGAGGTCAGGGGGGTCGCGAGATTTTTTCTGCTTGTAGAGGGGTCGCGGTTCCAAAAAGTTTGAAAAACACTGTACTATGTGATCAGTTTTTAGAGGTACGTGACAGTACTATTTCTTTTCTGATTACAGACTGCGATGAATTGTTTTGTACCTGATATTACAATTTTAACATGCTTGACTTAAACGATGTAAAAACTCAAAAAATTCATTCTTTAATTGACAGCTACAATGTATAACAAATAATCAGGATGTCAACTCGGTTCACTGCCAAAACAGCTACACTTCTAGATTTAATTATAATATCGAGTAATAAAATAGTAAGATATTGTGGTGCTTCGGACTATGGCTCGACGCATCACCAGGTTGTGTATTGTACCATGTCGCTTGAAACTAAAATGCCAGTATAAAAATTACCGCACATACAAGCACTTCGATGAGCAAAGTTTTAGTACTGATTTATCGTTACTGAATCTATCTGGTGTGTTTCGTATGGGCAATATTAATAATAAAGTAAATTATATTACAGAAAAATGTATTCAACTTTTGATAAGCATGCACATTACACTTACACCAGATTCACTAAACCGCTTGCTCCATGACTCATCAAAAATATCAAACCAATTATGAATCTTGGAGATAAGGCATTAAAAAAATTAAACAAACTATGACACCGCCGCACTGGGATTATTATAAGCAACTGAGTAATTATACAACACAGGCAGAGCTGGGCAGTAATTAATTACTTTTTAATTAAATTACTAATTAAATTCCTTTTTGTGTATTTGCCTTGGAATTGAATTACTTTTCAAAATGCGGTAATTGTAATTGGGAATTGCCATCTTTGTTAGAAAGTACTTGAAAATTCCTTTTTAAGAGTAATTAATTACTGCATTCAATTACTCAATTACTTTCGTGTAATTAAATTACTCTAAAGTATTTAAATTACTTTATAGGTATTTGAATTACTTGTGGTAATTGAAATTACTCGAGGTAATTGAATTACTTTGTGGTATTTCAATTGCTGAATTACTGACCTCGATAGGGTGCTAGATCTCCAGAACGCATAAAAAAGATAAGTTCTTATTAAGTTACATATTAAGCAAATAGCAGGGTATTCCCCGCGCAATATAATTTATTATTTCCTCTAACGAGTCGAATAACAGCAACTTCTGCATTTTGTATGTCGCGTCCACGAACATTAGTGCGTGTATCTGTAGCTTCTAATAATGACAATCTGTATTGTGAGAGACGCTAAGTGTAAGACGCTATAAGAATATTTGCGGTAAGTACATTACAGATTACAATACCTACGGTAAAATAATAATTTTAAATAGATTCATTAGACGATAGTGATTCATAATGATTATTTATTCATTTCAATTTGCTTGTTTTAAACGATCCGTGCAAGTGTAACAGACGTTAGATCCAGAAAATTATGTTTTTGAGTGAGGAATTGAATTAAACGGACAAAATCCGATAACAACATTTAAACAACGGAAAACACATATATAAAATGTACCTAATTGCAAAATCCCATGTCTAGTTGATTCAAAAATGCATTATGGCGTATGGTAATTTTAAAACGCCGCCGCATAAATTTACCGCATTCTTGCTCATATGCTGCTTTTTATACTGGCTGCAGTATGTTAGCTTCGATTATTATTAAAAAAACCCTTGCTAATTACGAGACATTCAAATATTGGCTTCTTAATGATTTTACTCAAAATTCCATTTAGTTTTTTAAAAGAACAGTGTATAGTGACCCAATTTACGTAATTTGATATTTTATTTCCCTAAACTTAAAATCAATAGGTATTATTAACGATGTTAATAACATTTTGAAATTTGAAGTAAAAATATGAAAGCAACCTGGGCAATTTCATTGTCGAGCGTTCACAGTCATTTTCTTATTCGGTGTGTTCAAAAAGGAATTACTTAAGGGTTGGCCATGGAACATAAAAGTATTGGCAACAGTAAGCTTTAGAATTCATTAACATAATCACTGTTGTTGCTGTCATAAGTTTATATTATACGCTGATATCGCGATTGAAAATTCTAAAAATTGCCATATTCAACCCTTATGTAATTTCTTTTTGAACACATAGTATAAAGGTCACTTGAATGTAAAAATGACTTCATTGTTACGTACTTGAGCAAATTATTTCAATCAGCCGTTTTCAACTAGGTTTATCAGTCATCTGTCAACTTTCAATCGTCTCTGATCAACACGAAATTGATATTTTGTTTTATAATTTCAGAAGTTACCTAATACATTTTTAATAACTATTTGTATTACTAGGGAGGAAAATGTATCATTCCCTCCCGCAGATGTAGTTTAGTTCTTCAGAGTTTGCGAGAACAGTACCTAATCAATTTATTGTAATCATGCAAAGGATGAAATGACGTTTTAGTCCAGAGTTATACATACAACACTTTTACATTTTATGATGAGACTATCTCTTGTAATCACTTGCATTCAAAAATATTTAAATATGAAAACCAGAAGGCTAGTTGATTTATTATTAATAATAATCACATTGTCTCCCGTCTCTAATGGCAACGGCAGTCAATGTTATTCCCTCCCACTGCCATTGGAAACCAACCAGGAACCCAAACGTATATTTATTTTTCCTATACCCCTAACAGGCAACAGAAAATGTCACTTTCGTATAAAGGGGTAAAAATGGCTATTTTTGTATCTAGAATGCGAAATGCTACTTTTGCGTTCAAGAATGGAAGTTATTTTGCCTAGCTTTAGCGAGGCAAAATACCCATTCGAGAACGCAAAAGTATTTCGCATTCGAGATGCAAACAATGATTTTTCGAAAACTGCAATAAAACTAGTATAAGAATAAAAAAAAATTAAATAAGGTAACTTTCAACGTTAATTGACAATTTTATATTTCATAAACAATTAATTTATGTTTGAACCACGGCCTGCTGAATTGTTTGACAAACGTCAAAGTGACGTATAAATTTAGCTGACCGCAGTATCAGCACCTTCAATTTACATGTAGTACAACATAAATTAGTCATGTTTATAATAGTTTATAATAGTTATTAGTATCTATTGAAATTTTAAATTACTTAATAAAAAAGTAATGTAGGTTACTTAATTAATAAAATCACAAATAAGTTCCTAAAAAATGACAAATGTTTTGACATTTCTTTTATGTTCTAGAACGCAAAAGAGTTTTGCGTTCTAGAACATAAAAGCATTTCGCTGTTAGGTGACAAAAAAGAATCACTTTGCTTACTTCGAAAAAAAGTATTTTCAAACAGAGCCAACAAAAAATTCTCAAGTTGCGCCAATTTGATCGTTCTTCTACAAAATCTAAATATTAATTTGCTGTCAAACACTTAAGAAATCCAATGCTTCACCCTGTATACTTAGGTAAGTTACATATTTTCGTCATTCAGCCTCATGTTAAACGTATTTAATAATAGATTGTTCTACAAGTTAAGAAAAGTGAAAGTTTTTCAACGTTTAATTCACGAGCGAGTGATGCAAAGGGAGTGGATTAATTTATCACGAACATGGAAAAATTACTTTTATAACATATTCAGCGTGCTATTTTTTCTAATATCATTACAAAATCTAGCCAAAATTATTTTTTTTTAATTCGCAGTGAAGAACGTTGAAATCGTCAAATAAAATACGAGAAATTGGCAGTGAAGTAATCCATTGTTTTACAACTTTTTGTAGGCGGCTGGGCGATAGGTAAACGTCAACCGACGTGAACGTAACCTATAAAAGTTGGTTAAAATGTTGTAACTTCGCGATTTCTCGATTTTAAAAAACAATTTACCCCTGGGCACTGGGAGTTCCATTTCAATCCTTGTGTGGTTTATTTGCTTTGGCCGTTCGGGCCTCGGCAACTAAATACCTAATCGTGACAAAAAGCTCAACTTTAGTGATAACTTATGTGGAAACTAATATAAAATAATATATAGATTTGAACTTCCAAGTCCCTATACATTCTTACTGAAGGGACTTTCTACTAAAGTATATTAGGTTTAATCGGTTTATTATAACCTACGGAATCTATGCCAAATCGGTGTAGCATTTTTTTGGGACACCCTGTATAATTGTTATCCTTGCATTTATTTATTTACTTACATCTTACATCAAAACAAACTAAAAACTTTTGGTTTTGGTGAACGGTGCATGTAGCTAGAAGATTTAATTATCAAAAAACCTTCAAGAGTGATAAAGTATTAGGTTACTATAGTTAACAAAACATACAAATTAAGCATTTTTAGATAACGATTACGAATCGACACGACACTAATGATAGTTGCAACTTGCAAGAAAATTCTACTAAATACAACTATATGACAATAATTTTTATTGAAAGTAATTGAAAAAGTAATTGATGTTGTAATATTACAATTACTAAGTAATTGGTAATTGAATTACTATTTCCTGTGAGTAATTGAATCTCTGGTAATTAAATTACTACATTGGGCGGTAATTGGTAATTAGTAATTAATTACTTTTTAAAAGTAATTTGCCCAGCTCTAAACACAGGCAATAAGAAATGAAAAAGGCATTTTTTGAATACGAGCTTAAAAATACAGATACTAAAACATCATGGTAAAAACTTTCAAAATATAATATTCACACTAAAGCTAAACCAGAAATACCAACATCATTGAAAGATCCTAACAAGATTAATTATTTTTTTTGTTAATTCCGTACCGACAGTTGACAACAATACAATCCCAACCGTAAATTTTTATAGTGAAAAAGACTTCTAAATGAAAATATTTCGTTTAAATTTAAACAAGTGAATGAGGAAGAAGTTCTTAGCTTCATTAATAAAATAAAAACAAATGCTGTTGGTGGTTACGGTGTAAATATAAGTATGGTGCGCTTATATTTACCTCAAATCTTACCTTACATATGTCATAAGTATAATAAATTTTTGTTTAGAAGAAGGAGTATTTCTAGAAAATTGGAAGTTAGCTGTGATAACGCCTATGCTAAAGAATAATAATCCCAATCAATTCAAAAACTTTCGCCCCATTAGTATGCCTGTACTGTCAAAATCCTTAGAAAAAATAATCGGGTTGCAAATAAGGACTTATGTAGAACAGTTTCATGTACTTCCTAATACGCAAACTAGATTTAGACTCTGATATAGCTGTAGTTCTGTTCTTCTTAACATCATGGATGACATTATTTCAGACACTGACAACAGTAAATTAACTCTTCTTGTATTCATGAAATACTAATTGCCATCCTTGCAAGTTGTTAAAATGGACCAATCCACTTCTGATGCTCTGGGGTTGAAGTCGGAAGTCCCACAAGGCTCTATATTGGGGCCATAAGTGTATTATTTATACATTAACTTTTTCTAAACATTTGCAGTTCTGTTTAGCTCATCAATATGCCGATGATACACAAATAGCTTTTTAAACAGATGATGCAGTGTCAACTTGTTCGAAAATTAATAAAGACTTAAGCGGCATAGTAGAGGTCTAAAGAAATCATTCATTAGTTATTAATGCCTCAAAAACGAATGCTCTTTCATTTGGATCAAGCTGTAGCACCGAGTGTATCTGTTTCAGTTAGAAGTCAACCTGTAGTTCTTGCTAATGTTGTAAAAATTTAGGATTTACAATTGATAATAATTTAAAATGTTCTGATCATGTTGTACACATTTTAAAGAAGCCTACGGTACACTTAAAAGTTTATACCCATATAGACATTATCTTATATATATTTCTAAAGGTCTTGACTCACTCACTCACTCATTCACTCACTCACTGACTCATCAACGCCCAGCCCAAACTCTTGGACTTAGAAAGCTGAAATTTTGTACAGAAGTTTCCTTTATGCTGTATACAAGGAATAAGGAAGGATATTTCGAAATTCAACCCCTAAAGGGGTAAAATGGGGGTTTCAGTTTTGTATGGAAAAATAATATTAAATAGACATTTCGACTTGAAACTTCGTAGGACTACTCCTAATAACAAATAAGCAAACACGTATTTCGTGATTTTCCGAAAATCAACCCCTTAGGGAGTGAAATGGGGTAAATAAGCCTAAAAATCGATATGGGTGTCGTTATTAAGATTTTTTGGGACGTTGATTGCGAAAATGGCATTTGAAATTCGGCAGGCAGATTTCTAATAGGGAGTAGGCATCCGCCAAGAAAGAATTTTTGAAAATTCAACGTCTAAAGGGGTAAAAAAGAGGTTGGACTTTTGTAAGATCAAATTTTGAACTAAGTCATTCAAAAAGTTTTTGGAAATTTGTCTCCTGAAGGTGAAAATAAGAGATGACGGGACGGGACGGGACAGGACTGGACGGGAAGGGATGGGTTGGGATGGGAGGGAAGAGGAGGGAACGGGGCAGGACGGGCGGGACGGGAAGGGATGGGATGGAAGGGGGGACGAGGCGGACGGCACGGAACTGAAAGGGACGGGACTGGACGGGAAGCGATGGGATGGGAGAAGAGGGGACGGGACGGGACGGGACGGGGACGAGAAAAGGGACGGCGACGGGGAAAGGGAAGGGGACGGGGATGGGAAGGGGTGGGATGGGAAGACAGGAAATAATTAGTCATTATTTAATACACAAATAACGAACCTCGGGCGTACAAAGTGGCGGGTAACAACTAGTCTATCAATAAAGACAAAAAATAATTTGTGTGAATCTCTGGTTCTTTCTTATCTTAATTATTGTAATGTGGTGTACGGACCTTATTTAGGTGCCATGGATAAAAATAAACTGCAACAGGTTCAGAGATCATGTCAACGTTATATTTATGGGGTGAGCAAATATGATTCTATATCTCATTAACTTAGAAACGCAGGTTGGCTGACCACATATAACAGGCGAGTCTTGCATACAGCCTATATGTTGTATGTAAATATAATAAATAGTAAGTGTCCAGTTTATCTGTACAAAAAAGTTGAGTTTAGGTATGATGCCCATGGTATTAATTTAAGGCCAACATCAGCAATAAGCATTCCTAAACATAAAACAGAGAAGTATAAATCGTCATTTAGCTACCAAATTGCTTACGTGGCACTGTAAGTCTATGTCAAATTCGAGGTTAGCAGGTTAGGTTTTGCGTCAGTTTTGACACAGACTGACGCAAAACCTAACATGCTAACCTCGAATTTGACATAGACTTACAGTGCCACCAACATATTATTCATACGTTCGAATTTCCACAGCTCGCTGAGGATCACTTTTTTTGGATCTCTCGATACAAAGATAAGGATGTAACGGTACATTTAGAATAGAAATAGATGTCTTCTTCTGCTGACCCCTTGTTTTTTGTCTAAAAAAATAATAAACAGTTGTAACAAGGAAGAACTGTTAATAAAGTACCCAAATTAAGGAAAGCATTTGCTCATGAAGGATTCCTGCCTTTTTGTTCTGTTTTACACATTTAAAAAGCAATACGTTGAAGTGACATGGGGAGCTGAGTCATGAAGTTATGGTTCTCAGACCAAGAAGATAATTTATACTGAAGAGGATTAGAGATACGGAGACATGTGTGTTAAAGTTAAAAAGAAATTACCTCCAATTCGTTTGCATAACCGGCGTTCGTTATAGTTTCGTATAGGTGATTACAAAAAGACCGAATTTGAATAAAATGCAGAAGTGAAAACAGTTGTTTGGGTATTTCAATCACACTTGTTGCATTACGTGTTAGTCATTAATACGATTTTTTCCATAAGCGATTAATGTTTACTGCAATATACTTCTGTCGAGATCAATATACACCCATTGAATTTAATGTTCATATTTAGGAATCACTCTGCATATTAAGTCTAGATCAGTTAATATATTTCAACTGCAAAATTATGTTAAAAACGAATTTCTGTATATTATAAATCACATTAAATTCCAAGTAAAGTTCTAAAGTATTATCAAAAATTACTTTTATCTAGTATGGCAGTGGAATAGTTCCTAATTTATAAATGCAACTATGTTTATATTTAAATGTCAAACTTGACATATGATTTTTAAGTGACTTATAGTTGCATTCATAAATTAGGAACTGTTCCATAGCCATACTAGATGAAAATAATTTTTGATCATACTATATAACACCGCTCATGTTCAAATGTTACGGTACGCTTCATCCGTATCAAGTATTATTTCAATAAAGCATAGTTTCTCAGAGTAACCTGAGAGGGCGGTAGCGCCTAATTTGGGGAACTGTGGTTTATAGGAATAGTGGTTCCTCTTTAAATCGATTTTATAGTCTCTTTCGCTAAGTTGAATTTTTTAAACAGAGATAATTCATTACGAGAAAACCTAATAAAGTTCAAGGGTGCCACAGCTTACGAGGGATGCACAGTATTTATTGTCTCTAGCATAAAATACAATATTACTTTGCAACATAATCCCCTTGAACGTGAATACACTTATTCCACCTTTGTTCAAGCATAGCAACACCTTCCTTGAAAAACTCGGAGTCTTGCACTGCTGCCATAACAGCGTCATCGCTCTCAAATTTTGTTCCCCGAAGACTCTCTTTTAGCTTTGGAAATAAATAAAAATCACTGGGAGCTAAGTCAGGGGAGTAGGGTGGATGCCCCATAACTCCAAACCCAGCGTCATGAATTGCATCCATAGAAATAAGGCTCTTATGAACTGGGGCGTTGTCTTGATGAAAGAGAATTCCGCGTGACAGTTAGTACGTAAGTATAATCAAAATGGCCGACTTCCGGTTTCACCGAAAATAACACTAACTTTGATTTTTTAAATGGATCATCTTATATGTTTTATGTGTTTCGCAATCTACTACTCAAATTACATACAACAGTGCTGCCGAATTTGTTTAGGTATTACACAGAAATATTAAAAAAATCATTAATTAATTATTTTTCAACTTTAGGTAAATATAAAGTAGTGCATGATGCATATCGTTAGATTGGTAATCAAATTTTCTGTTTTATGGCAAAATGGCCCTTGGTAGGCGACATTGAAAAAAAGTGACTTTTTCTTAAAAAACATGTTTAGCAAACTTTTTTCTTGTATTAAGTATTTGTTATTGACTCCATTGATAAAATAGCTATTATTATTAGTTGCTAGAGTCAATCAGAACATATTTGTTCAAGTCACAGCCTTCTATCGTAAAAAATAAAAGTTAAAAAAAAATTTGTTCGAAAAACTGTAAATTTGGCGATACTGGTTTATGTAATTTGACTTGTGGATTTCGAAAAACATAAAATATACAGGGTGATCCATTTAAAAAATTAATGTTGGTATTATTTCCGGGAAAACCGGAAGTCGGCCATTGTTACTATATTTATCGATCAATCAGAACTTGTGTCTAGTATCTTGGTATAAAATTTTATCTAAATCGATTCATAAAGAAGATATAAGCATGGCCCTGTTCTCATTGTCACCCGGTATGTATAGCCAACATAAACCTGGCATATTGCATAGTTGGACATTCGTACTTTATCACACTTACAAATACTGTAAGTTGCATTAAACTTTAGATGCGTGTCAAGAAAAGATCAGTTTAGCAACGAAACCAAATAATTTGGAAAATTTGTTATCCTCGATATCAATATCCAGTACAAACAGTTTAGTACTACCTTACTTTTAAAAGTTTGAGTTGACCATTCTCGGATTTGAACACAAAACACTCAATGCAAATTCAATATTATATTTATACGTTATTTAATTTTAAAAACCTTCAATGCTCGGTATTTTTAATTTTTATTAAGCTCTTCCATAAAAACACTTCCCTATATATCTTTGTAGTAATATCTAATTTCCTATATTTTGGAAAATGCACGAAAAATTTTTGTTTTCGTGCTGGTAGTTCTATAGCCTACTTATAAAGGCATTTCTCATACTTTTCTTATTCAAATATTATTTTACCAATTGGTTCCACATCTCTATTCAGAATTATCAGCTAACTACATTTTTAATTGTTCTGCTCATTTCCACCGTTGTGGAATATTTTTAATACAAACTAGAGACATTTGCTTATGGGATTGAAATATCTATTTAAGACAATTAATTTGAATGAAATCGATAGATATCGTAGTTATAATGTTAAAAGAACTAAATAGTTTCCATAAATACGATAAGTATACAAAAATAGATTTTTAGTATTCCTATAGATGACAAAGTGAATGTACCAGAAAATCAGGTTATAACTGATTCTGTCAACGTTTTCCCATTAGATGGGCGTAAAGAAATGTATTTGAACCAATCTGGCTCACAACTTCCTACAAAATCATCTAATGCGTTAAACGCTATTATCTGCATAGTAACCACTAAACGATTCCTTTTATATATTGCCGTAAGTATTTTCAATATTTTGTTTTACAATAGTATTTATAAATAAATTGCTTCGCACTCAAATTTGTAAAAGTAGAGAGTAAAATTATATTTATTATATATATTATTATATTCGATTAGAAGATTAACAAATATATAGAAATTTCGATAGACACAGTCAAGAACAGAAACATTCACATGCAATTAGATTGTTTTCTGAATGATGTCATTTTTGGCAAACTCGTAATCACATTGATCAGTGGTCCGGGGTTCAATCCCCGGGGTGGGCACTTATGTACGAGTTAAGACGTACAAAAAACAGTCCTTCTCAGGACTAACCAGTAACAGCTGAGGACGGGAATAGATCAAAATTGCTGAAACGTCGTGTGATAAACACCCCAATCACTGGAAAAGGTCTGATAAAACATATCATGCAATTAGATATTTTGCAACGGCTTTCAAATACTTGTCAAAATTGTATATACCTAATACTTTTCACTTTCGAGCCCCATCTTCAATAAATTGTGCCATCGACCCTGTCTCACAATTCTAAATTTTAAAAACACCTATCAATTACAATAAATTTGACAAATTCCGTTTTTTTCTATAAGGGTCCAAATTTCTTGTGTCATTAGGCCGAACTGCAACTTGTTCAGAGCTGGGGTTCGTATTTTCATCTTTTTGATCAAATAATGAATGTTTACCAAATATAACCCACAGATTATATCTTTAGGTTCAAAATTATTAAAGGTAGTAGTAGTTGGAAAATACTGTTTTGTATGATGTAAATAAATTCTCTCCTCTGACATTTTGTGAGATTTTCCGTTTCACAGTAATGAATACACTCTCAAGAAAGAACAATACATTTGACATTTAGTAATTTATTTGCTAGTAAATATTTTTTTAATATTCAGAGACAACTAATACTGCATATGGGGCATTAACTATAACATACATAATTTTTAAATAAAAAATCAATTACTCCTTCGAACTTTTTTTTGTTTAAATTGAAACCAATTAATTTAAAGCAATAAATTCATGATCATGGTCCACTTCTAGTATATTGAAACATAATAAACAACATGGTTTAGTTTTATCTTATTACAAAGAATTGCCATATTGTAATAACCCCTTTACCTATTAAAAGGCACTAGTAAATAAAAATAATAATTAATCAGGGCAAATCACTATAATTTATAAATCAAATGGTTGTAATATTTGAATTTTATGTCAAACTCAGGGCTAATGAAAAGATGTAATAATTATTATTTCAATAAATTGTTTATTGCTCTTTGTATTTCATTTACTTGCAATTAAATGGGGCTTAGCTCCGGTAAAACATGAAGTAAAAAATTGTACTCTTGTCTCAGGGAGTAGGTTTATTAACTTTGTATTACAAATGCTTTGCTGTATGATAAATTAACCAGTATGGCAGATGCGTGACTTTGTATTTGACAGGTCTATAACCTCAAAATTTAGTGTACACAAAATGATTTGTTCATCCCCGAAATTTGGAGTAAATTAAATCACAAACACCGAAAAAGGCAAGACCGCATCAGGTAAATGCTGCTAAATATGTGACGTGGTTTCCGGATAACCTGTTTTGTTTCAGATGACGTAGGTGACGACAAAACTTGCATTTGTTTAATTTCCAGCAAAACTGCAAAAATCGGCTCCAAACCACAAATCTAAGGGATGCTATCTCGATTATTCGAATCTGGACGGATCTGCGCCGCTAGACGTTTACCCACTCGGGCAAACTTGAAGAACCCCAACTACTACGGGGCTGCTTCAACTGCTTGCTGTGAAATTTACCTTTCGAATTGATGCTCCGCTGCTGGCTTGCACAATGAAGAGACGCCACGCCACGTTTTTCGTTTCCTAGTGATAACGATTTACATTTGTTTATAAGAAATAAGGTTTGATTTACATGTTTACTTATGGACTAGTTTTGATAGAATGTTCTTGCTTAAATACTTTCGCTTCGCTTAGTCCTATGCCTTTTTACCGTTAAGTGTAAGGCGGGTGGGGTTGAGTTTGCTCCGTCGATGGCGTTTTCCACTTTTCTTTCCATAGTTTCCTATCCTGGGTCACTTGTTTTATTCCTGCCCATTTTATTCCCTTGCTCGCTGCACCCTCACGTATTCCCTCCTCCCATGTTTTCCTGGGTCTTCCTCTTTTATTTTTTCCCGGCACTCGCGTTTCATACACTCTTTTTGTTATTCTGTCCCTTGTCATGCGGCACACATGTCCGAACCACCTTAATTGACCTTCCGTTATTTTCTCCGTTACGGGCTCCATCTGTAGGTTTTTCCTGTATGTATCATTTCGAATCCTATCTTTTTTCGTTTTATTTTCTATCCGTCTTAGAAACCGCATCTCCATTGCATTTAGTCGTGTTTTATGCTTTTCTGTTAAAGTCCATGTTTCGCTGCTATACATTATTGTCGGTCTTACTACTTTTTTAACTACTTCTGTTTTTATTTTCCTAGGCACTTCTTTCTTCCCCAAGAAGGTCGTTTTCATCATATTGTATATTCTTCCTGTTTTTCCCATCCTGTCGTTGATTTCTTTGTCTATTTTACCATTGTTCTGTATTATTGATCCTAGATATTTGAAACTTTCTACTTGCTCGATTTGTTTCCCTTGTAGTTTTATGCTGTGCGTTTTATTCTCTCTCGCCACTACCATACTTTTTGTTTTCTCAATGTTTATTTTCATGTTTATTTTCTGTAATTCTTTTTCTAGCACCTCCAGGTTATGTTGTAAATTATTTTCAGAGTCGCTCATTATGGCCATGTCGTCTGCAAACATGAGTTCGTTTATTTCTGTTTGTTCCATCTGCCAGTATCCCAATTTTAGCGTCTTCATCTTTTTCTTAGCATTTTTAATTGCTTCATCTAGCACTATTGAAAACAGAAGGGGACTCAACACACATCCCTGCTTTACTCCTATCTCTGTTACAAACTCTCTTGACTCTTCATTGTTCGTCCTTACTATGTTTGTGTTATTTCTGTACATTGATTTTAGTATTTCTATCGTTCTTTTATCTATCTTTCTTTTTCTTAGTGCTTTCCATATTTGTTCTCTCTGTATCCTGTCAAAGGCTTTTTCGAGATCTATGAAGCACATGTGTATTTCCCTTCCTTTATTTATCAATTTTTCGCTGACTTGTCTTATGGTAAATATCAAGTCTTGGGTGCTTCTCCCCTTCCTAAAACCGCATTGGGTATCTTCTATTGTATTTTCTATTCTATTCCTTATTCTTTTCTCGATTATTCTGGCGAATACTTTCGCTAGGACGCTCATTAACGTTATCCCTCTGTAGTTGTCACATATTTTCTTATCTCCTTTTTTATGTATGGGGAGTATGATTCCTACATTCCATTCTCTTGGTATTACCGTGGTCTTCATTATTTCGTTTAGCAGCTCTGTAAATTTGGTTATTCCTTCTTTTCCCATATACTTTATCATCTCCGGTGTTATTTTGTCCCTTCCTGCTGCTTTTCCTAGTTTTTTTAAAGCCCCATTTAAACATCTTTAATTAAAATGCATATATCATGAAGACTTACAATTTCTCAATATTAGGCCGGTAAAATTATTTAAGAAAATACTAGAAATCTGTTAAATGCAGCATTGGTATATTTACGCACTTTTGATTAAATTATTTATTTATGGTAAAACAGCCCTATTAAAATCCCGTTTACACATCTTTAATTAAAGTGCATACCATTAAAGCTTAAAATATCCCAATATTATGCCCATAAAATTATTTAAACAAATACTAAAAAAACATTTAAAATCAGCGTTTAAGTAGGGAAATACATAGGCTTTGAGAATCGTACCTACTTAGGAGGCAAAAAATAAAAAATTCTGTGCAGATTAAAATTTTAAACAAAAAATTAGAAATAACCTTTTCCTGATCAGATTTTGCAATTGTGATATTGCGGTTCGTACTTTTCCAATATAATATATTAAGTTTCACAAAAAACGTACAGTAGGCCGTACAAAAACTTTATTTGATCACTGTAACGTTGTACAGAAAGAAAAATTCCTTTTTTACTCTACATAAAAAGAAATAGAATCAATATTTTCTATAAACATCTAGACAAATTATATGATGGCCTAGCAAAGCAAAGATAGTTACAGGCGACTGTAATGCCAATGTAGGCAAAGAAGCGGTGTACATACATACCAATTATAGGAAAGCATAGCAAACATGAAAAATGAACAATAACGGTAAAAGCCTCATTAGTTTTACAACAACGAAAATGAAGAGTGATGAACACATACTTCAAATGAAAGGACATCTAAAAAGGGGCCTATGTAGCACCAAATGGAAACTTTATTAACCAGAGAGCTCATGTTCTAATTGAAGGGTAGTATGCTAATCTAATACCCAATGTGAGAAACATCTAAACAAACTAGGTTCAAAAAGAGGTACAGGTAGAAAATGCAGTACTATGAAAGAAACAAGAAGTGGACTGAAATAAAGAAAGTGATAACAACGTTTTACCGCTTTCTACACAAACAATACCAAAACTATTAATTTACTATTACGGTAACAAGGGAGTATACGCTCTCGAGAGCTCAAGTCGAAGTCGGGAGTGGGTTCCGATGAAATAAATATGATTACCTGCAAGTGATAATCTGTAAAGGGTGCCATGCTGTTGTCCAGCTTTAAAATTACTACTCCCAGATGAAATCTGTAACAGCAAACTTGGGTAAGAAAAAATCAACAACGGAGACGCGCCTTAAGACAGTACGCACCACGCAGAAATAAATAATAAAACACTAGGAACATTGCCATAAATATAATTGGTTCAGTAGATTTAAGTTTAATGCATTGTGTACATGTAGTAGCAAAGATGAAATTATAGTTTAGAATGTTCTCCGATTTAAGTATAAATTGATTAAGTTTTTAAATTATTAACAATACAATTTACATACAAATTTTAACATTTAAAACAAGGAGCAAGTATTATATGCGAACGTTATCGCAAGGCACACGGCTGTTGAACACACAAGTAGTCTGATTTGCTACTCTATGAACGCGTACAATACCAGGTGAACCATATTATACACATCTGTGTATTTGGGTGCTTACCAGTAGAGCCAAAAGCTCAAAGACTGACACGGGACATTGGACAGCTTGAAAGCCGTTCAAGTTCACAACCAATGTAATATATTTTCAAAGGTACTAACTATAGTAATCCATGAATAATGATAATGCTGAACGATGTTTATTGAAAAATCAAAATGACCAAATGTTTTCCAAATACTTCCACCCAATACGACGCAGGCTGTTCGTCAAAATTAACGAATAGCAAACAAGTAACCAAAATGTACGTCAAAATTAACCAATGACAATGAAACTACAGTTTGATGCAGAGAAACACAGCTGAGTGCGAGCGTCGCCTAACAGTATCAAGATGAAATACGAAAGGGTAAGGTTTGACGGTTGAAATTTCCGTAATTTGAGAATGTAACAAACATTGGAAGAAACACTACCAAAAGTGAAAAGAAGGACAAATAATAAGCTAACGTGGTTTGATGAAGAATGTAAAAATAAATAGAAAAAAGAGATAACCTCTATGCTATGCTATGCTAAGGTGAGGCAGGAAGAAGATATCAAGGAATACAGAGAACAGCGAAGGAAAGTAAAACATGTATGCAGAAATGTTAAGAGACAGTTTAAAGGATAAGAAATCAGCAAAACAACAAAAATACACAAAAAAAAATCAGAACTTACCAAAATATACAGAAAACAAAAAAAGGATGTCGTTAAAGTCCACTACTACAGAGAAAAGTAAGAAAATGTAATTGTAAACTAGAACCAAATGCTAAGAAGGTGGAAAGAAACCGTACATAAAAAAGATCAGTATATGGAAGAAAACACAAAACGAAGAAATATGGATCAGCATAGGGAAGAGGAAGAAGACATAAGCACACTAGCAATAAAAAAGTTATAGAAGAAATACTGAAACAAGAAGACTCCAGGCAAAAACGGAAACCACACATAGTTCACAAAATGTGGAGGGAAAGTGCTACATACAAGAATTTATGAGTTAGTTAAAAGAGCATGGGAAATGGAAGAAATGGTAGAGTTAAGTGCTGGTCCCGTTATACAAGCAGGGCGATGACTGAATGCCGTAATTATAGAGGAATAGCTCTATTAGACTCTGCGTATAAAATAATGGCAACTCTTTTAAAGCAGAAATTGGAAGGTTATGCAGAAGCCACCTTCAAAGAGTACCAGAGCTGTTTTAGGAAAGGGAGTTCCGTTATAGACCAAATTTATACCCTCAAACAAATACTGTCCACCTTTAATGGTTGCAATATGACACTGCATACACTGTTTATAGACTTCAAGTAAGCCTATGATTAATTTAAGAGATCCAAACTTTACGAAGACATAGAGGATCTGACAATACCAGCAAAGTTAATTAGATTGGTAAAAATGACAATGGAGAGTACAAGTAACTAGGTTACAGTAAACGAGGCATTATCAGAAAGCTTTGTTGTAGAGAAAGGTCTCACAAGGCAATCGACTATGCACGGTATTATCCAATCTAACTGTAGATAAAATAGTAAGAGATAATGGTCCAACAAACAGAGAAACTTTAATCAACAGCAACCATCAGTGTCTAGCTTATACTGATAACCTAACGTCAACGGCAAGATGAGCAACATAATTAAAAATGCTGACCAGGAAACTAGAAAGTCATGCTGGGAAAAGAGGGCTTAAAATAAATGTGAAAACACAAAGTAAGACCGAAAACAGAACTAACATATCTATCATGCTGGGCAATGAAAGTGTATTGGGTGTATAGTAGGGAGGCCAAGTGAATTAATAATTATTTTCGTGGGACTGAGTAGTTTTATACCGACAAGTGATACCATTGTAATCAGCGGTGTTTCCTTAGTAGAAAAACTCCTGTTGTCGCTTTCTCAGCCTGTGGAGTGATTAGCTATGACGTCACAAAGATGGCGATTCTTGGTATCAGGTTTTAATACAGTAAGACTAGGTTTAACCCAAACATCCAAAAACGAAAATTCTACCCAGTGGCAAACTGTTTAGTACCCTCCTCTTAGTAAGTGGAAAAAAGTTGTATGACCTTGCGTGTCGGATTTAGGCGGGAGGGGGTTGGAAAGGTGGTAAAATGGTAGGTTTCAACAGTTTTACAGTTTTTCGCAAATATCTCGTTAACTGCAAGGTTTAGCGCAAACTTGATCTTATACTAAATTAATGTACATTTAATTTACAATAAAAATGGTGGTATGCATTTTTGCACTGCAGTAAAGGATTACGGAAATATGGAGGGGGTAAAAATGTAACTTTTTCTGTCTGTCAAAAAAAGCAAAAATCACGCCTATGAACTCGTAATATTCGCTCCAAGTGTATTATATAAAGTGTTTAAAGAAGTGGGGAGGCCAGGTGTTTATGGTAAAGCACCCAGCATAAAAGACGAACAACATTTACGCAGATTATCCACTACTACACATGTTGAAGTGAAAGTGGAAGATGGAATTAATGTCACTCTAGGACAAGCAAAATTTCTAACTAATATTAAGAACAAGATACAACTGATAACTCTCATCACTGTACACTTACAGCAAGCTGGCTGCAAAGTGATTCAGGCAGAATGTGATGCTGACACCAAGATCATTTTTACTACAATTGACGAATCAAAGAAGGAAACCGAGGGTGTCGTAACTGGCAATGACACCGATTTATTGGTCTTGTTGGTTGTTCATGCTCCAGCCATCAAACAGTTGAAGATGGTTGTACCGAATAAAGGTATAACCAAGAAGAAAAAGTTTACTGCATTGGAGACATTCAGCGTGGTATGAGGAAAATGAAGGATGTTCTCTTGGCCGTTTACACTTTCGCCGGATGTGATACCGCCTCTTCAATTTATAGAAAGGGAAAAATAACGCCTTCTGAGAGCGTGCGATGTGACAAGGAATTTTACTTAAAGCAGTTGATTTTTAACCACCCATATGCAGACCCAGATGCAGTAACTGGCTGGAAACCATTTCTTCCTTTCGATATTTGCATCAACAAATGCAGATAATTTGGATAATCTGCGCCATCAATGTTATTTGTAGACCATCGCAAAGGAGCCTGTACACACAAATTTCAGGTTGGCTGTACTTTTCCCTACTTCAGCAGCTGCACAACAACACTCTTATAGAGTTTACCATCAAGTGCAGCAATGGCTCAATCTCAATTAAGATTCACTAAAATGGGGTTGGAAAAGGATTGGTGGTTATGTGCGTCCAGTTGCAATCACAAAGGCAGCTGATCCTGAAAAATTGCTCTCCCTCATTGTTTACACTTGTAATGCGGGGTATGTCAGGAACTGTAAGCGTCGACAGAGTGGCTTGAAATGCTTAAACATGTGCAAGAATTGCTCCGGACATGGGTGCACCAACACAGATGCACTAATTATTGACGACGGCATCGATGAAGATAATCTTCAACATGAAAAAGAGCTTGAAGGTTTTTAGGTTACTGATTGCTGTTATTTATTATTATGTAACTACCTTGAACGTTGTACATACCACTTTTCATTGAAGAACATTGAATTTACTGAAAAGCATGTATTGTGAAGAAAACAATTTCCATTATTTTTTGTATTACAGCTTATTAGCTAAAGTTTGTAGATAACCCTGTTTCAATGATATCCACATGATTTTATCTTTTTAGGATGATATGACAAAAGATAGAGGTAATTTAAGTAGGTGTAATTATAAGAACACAAATGGGAACGAAAAAAACGATATGATGAATTATTCAAAGAGAAAAATAGGCAAAATGAAGATAAAAGCGACAAAGGAGGAGAGCAATGTAGATATATTATCATATACATACACATAGCCGTACATACATACATCATCATCATCATCAACATCATTCGTTTTTGCTCCTGTAGAAGCATAGGGCGTTTTTCGACGATTCTTCAGCATTTGATGTTTCCACCTATATGGTAGCAGAGTTGCCAGCTTTGTACCAACATACATACATACACACATACAAATGTTCCTATCTTATTAATGCGTCACTAAGTACTTTTTATAACGAAACATACTCTTTATAACGAAACACTCATTTTTAAGTGAGTACGATGAATCCCAAGCTAACTGGAAAATAATGACATCATTACCCCTTCCATATCTCTGTAACCCTTGTCGGGAAGTCAAAAATGCATAAGACCATTTTTATTGTAAATTAAATATAGATTAATTTTGTATAAGATAAAGATTGCGCTAAACCTTGCAGTTAACGAGATATTTGCGAAAAACTATAAAACTGTTGAAACCTACCATTTTACCACATTTCCACCCCCCTCCCTCCTAAACCCGACGCGCAATGTTGTGCAACTTTTTACCACCTATTGAGAGGAGGGTACTAAACAGTTTCCTGCTGGGTAGAACTTTTTTTTTGATGTTTGGGTTAAACCCTAGCTTTACTGTACTAAAACCTGGAACCAAGAATGGCCATATTTGTGACGACATAGCTCTTCCCTCCACAGGCTGAGAAAGCGACAACATGATTTTTCATACTCAGGAAACACCACCGAATAAGAAGGTACCACTTGTCGGTATAAAGCTACTCAGTCCCACGAAAATCGTTATTTGACGAGATAATTTAGTTTGGCCTCTCTACTAGTACAAAGAATGAATAGTTTTGTGTTTTTTGGGGTACTGTTGACTAAGGAGGCAAAGACATACAGGAAATTGCGGCACGGGTTATTAAAGGGGAAATGTATTCGGGTACTTTAACAGGTGTGCTCCAATTGCATATCACACATTGCAAAATTAGGACTACAAAACGGTTATAAGGCCCACCTAAAAACATGGATTTTATACAAAAATCAACAAGCTGGACAGAAGCATGGGAACGAAAGATCTTAAGGATATTTGGAGGGAAGACAAATGGAAATGAGTGGAAAAGAGGAACAAATGAGGAAATGCAGCGCTTATATAACCAGCCAAATGTCACGAAAATAGTGACAATTAAAAAGGCTGGAAGATAGAAAAGTGTCAATGATTAGGATAAAGGGGGAAATGGTAGGAACCAGGTGAGTTGGATGCCCTAGGAGGGAATGGATAGAGACAGTAATGGAAGATTTAAAGAAAAAAGGCAGAACGAACTGGCGGACAAAAGCAGAGGACAGGATAAGCTGGAGAAGGATTATAAAGCAATGGCTTGCCCTGTGAAAGTTTCATAATATAAACTTAAATATAACGAAAGTTTGTAATCTTGCTTTACTTAATAGATAAGATGAATTTTTTGGATTTGTAGGAAGTAAAAAGAATTACATTAATTAAGTACATTAAATCAAAACTACTGTGAGTAACATTTCCTTTACATTCTATAACATCTTTAATATGTCTAGGCAATGTGTTTACAAGATTTTATTTTACTGTTAATACTGGATGTAGCTGTAACTGTTTTTTTATTAACGTCTCTATTGGTGACAAGTCAGAGCTACTGGATGTCCATTTTAAAAGTGGGATGTCATTATCTGATAGCCAATTTTGAACTCGTTTTGTTGTATGGCACACAGCTCCGTCTTGTTGAAAGATATACTACACTCCCAAAACTTTTAAAGTTTTCTGTTGTAGGTTTCAGGTAAGTTTCTTAGGTATGGATTTACCTAAAGACATTCATATTTCCCTTTATAAAATGGAATTTCCCTACTTCCCTAGCAGACATGGATCCCCAGACCATTACTGAAGCAGGAAACTTGACCTTTCTTTTTAAGCAGTCATCCTCATAAGCTTCTTCCATCATTCTTATTACCCTAATGAGGCTATCACCCACGCATACCTCAAATTTTGCTTTACCACTCCAGTTTACAGTATACCAGGGGTGTCCAACCAGCAGTTCCTTTCATTAATTTATGCAGCCTGCCAAGAATTCACTTAATAATGGCTTAAATTTGATATAGCAATTTTTTCCAAATTCGAATTTTAAAATAAAAAAATTAATGAAATAACAATAAATTGTATAACTAGACCTAATTTATCAGTGTAATTGCCTTAAATTTGATAGGCAACTTTTATTTTAAGGCATTTGACCTTGAATAATGTAAAACTTTGGCCTGCAGCAAATTTTGAAAATTGCGGCTCGCGCTTACTTCTTAGTAGAAGTTTTGGCCCCTTTATCTAAAAGGTTGAACACCCCTGTAGTATACCATTGTTCTTTGGGCCAATTTTTATATTCTCTAGACCAGAGTAATCGGTTTCACTTTTGGTTTTTGGTTAATGGTTTTTCTTTTGCCTGTAGATTTTATATTAATTATTCTATGTAACAAATATAATAACACATTTATCTGATATAAATACTTTAAACGCTTCTATGGCAAGTGGATCTAGAAAATTCTTTCTTTTAATCATACATTTTTGCAATCATTTATACCCCTACAATTGACGAGTCGTCCAGTAAGCATATAAGTTAGAGGCGAACGACACAACTACACTAAAACTGCAGAGCTCTTGCAACACAAAAACACGTGATCAATAAATTGTCTATCTCAAGCAATTAGGTACGTTTTAGTGACCAGATGTTAACTAAAACTTTTATCAGTATCTATGCAGTTTTTGTTGATTTGCATATCAAAGACATGTTTTTGTGTTTTGTGCCATTAGATTACAGTATGATTCCACGGGCTGGTATACATTTTTAGAGCAAAACTATTTTGAATTTTAACTCCGTTTTTGGGGTGCTTTTGAAAAATTATATATGAAAAAGTGGTCGAGTTTCATGAGATCTCTATGTGGTTAAATTTATTGCGTGGACTTCCATTACATCCTGTACAGTTGAATGATGCTTGCTACAGTATATTTTGATAAACTGACCACATTGCCAGTTTCTTAATATGATTTGCCAGAATTTGAAAGAGAAACTATTATTATCTACTAGCGTTTTGCACCCAAATTGGGCGCGAAATACCAATTTGTACAAGAGTGATCCATTTTGAGTGCCGAGTTAATTTTGAGGTTAGAAAATCCACATAAAAAAAGTCAGTTATAAAAATTTGAAAACCCTACTACTGCCTTACTTGCGTCGCCCTGAGTGGATTGACACCAAAATCAGCCAATTCGGCCCACGGGTTCGCTCTCAAAGTGGCGTCAAGCAAAGCAAATTATTATGTCGGATAGTTAGGGTTGCCATATTAAAATCACAATTTCCGGACTAGGATACGAAAAGGGGGGGGGGGATTCTTGTGGGGAAAAGGTAATTCATTACTTAATTTTTTAAGTTTTTTTTTTAATTTCTTTGTAGTTAATTTAACCAATACTAGAAACTAAATACTAAAGAAAATCGTTAAACTATTTATTATTCGCAAAGGACACTAATAATAAAATCTGGTGTGATACACTCACACAACTTCCTTTTACAGTGATCTTATAATTAGTCAAAAATGTAATTTTTAATTTTTAAGCATTTGTCAAAAATTTTCAAAAATTACGAATTCTACAAAAACGGTACAAAATAGAGCGTTAGTTGAAGAGACAAATTTTCTCTAAAATCTTAAGCAGAATTCAAAAATGTAATAATATACCGGGTGTTCTATTTAAAATAGGAGTTAATAAAAAAAATAGAAAAAAAACAAAAGAAACCCACTTTATAAGTATTCAACTGGAAAATCACCTATCTCACGTCAATGCACATTAAAAATGTAATAAAAATGTAAAGTTTGAAAAAAATCGTTAGAGCCGTTTTTGAAAAAATCGAAAAAAACTGAAAAATCACAAGAGTAAACACCTACTTCCGGTTATGCGATTTTCTTCAAAACCTTGCTGTCTCATCTAAATAGTACACAAAACTTATATATGAAGTTTCAACGCCATACCTCTTTTCGTTTTTGAGATATTCTGTTCACAGACAGACAGACAGACACACAGACAGACACACAGACAGACACACAGACCAATGAAAAAAAATATGTTTTTTGGGATCAGGGGACTCTAAAACGTGAAGATCTGTTGAAAACTCAATTTCGAATTTTTGGGGTGAATCCAATACTTCCTTTATCGTAAAAGGAAGTAAAAATACATTTTCTCTTAGTCGTTTCATTAATGTATAGAAAATCGTTTATTAATGACCCCTATTAATAAATAACTAGCAGTCCAGTCTCATTTAAAAAAACAAAAAAGACCGTTTTTCAAATAGAACGCGTATTAAATAAAAACTGTACCCAGACCTGGAAGGTGTCAAAGTGGTTGCCTAACCGATCGAGGTTTGAAGGCGCAGAAGGCATCGGAACATTCTGGAAGCTGTCAAAGTGGTTGCCTAACCGATCGACGTTTTAAGGCGCAGAGGGTCGCAGCTCCGTTTGGCTGCTGAAACAGTTTTTATTTAATACGCGTTCTATTTGAAAAACGGCCTTTTTTGTGATTTCTCGAAAACCGGAAGTGTCACGTGACTGCAATTCGGTTTCTGACCTGACATGACCATTCCAAACATATAACTTTAATAACTTTTTTCTCTATCTCTTACGGTTTGGCTGCTGAAACAGCGTCCCAGACCGACAAAACTGCGTCCCAGACAGACAAAACAGCGTCCCGGACAGACACGTCTATTAGATAAAGGATTTTCCCGCTGCTGATCATGTAAGTCAGTGATACAGCCTTAGTAACAAAACGTGTAAGTCAGTGATTATATTTCTTTGCTTATTCTTGACAATGGAACTTAGTATTATTATTAAGTTTCTAGGATAATAAAGGCAGATGAATAAAAAAAATAATTAGGGCAGGCTGTAATATGTGTTATACGTTTGGCAGTACTGAAATGTATTGTCAGTCTATGTCAAATTCGAGATTAGTAGGTTAGGTTTTGTTTGTTGTTTGACACAGACTGACGTAAAACTTAACCTACAAATCTCGAATTTGACATAGACTAACACTACACTTCAGTACTGCCAAACGTATAACACATATTACAGCCTGCCCTAATTGGTGTTTTTATTTATCTGTCGTTATAATTAACAACGCAAGATGCAAACTTACGACGTTTTGTTTATAATTGGAAAGTTTATGTGACATTATGACACTCACAGGTAACACGACTGAGGAAAATTAATCCTAATAACAGGTGACAAACCAAACGATTTTTAAAATATTCTAGGAGAATTTCGATAAGCAGCAGGAACAATATAATAAAATAACTCGGAATGTATCGTCTATTAACATTTTATTAATAAATGATTTTTGTATAGGTAATCAAAGATACATACCATGAATGTCAAAACTTTAAGTGTCAAATTTTTGTCATGCAATAAAATTGGATTTTCCCCAATTTAATAAGATATGATCAATGGATAAATAGTATAGGTATTATTATATGAGCGATTATGACAGCCATTATTCACGAAGATGACATTTGCACCACAAGCCGAAGGCGCGTGGCGTAAGCCATCTGAGTGAATAATGGCTATAATCGCCAATGTAATACGATATTTTATCTACCCCTATGCAACAGGAGTTTTGTGTTCTTATTTCCTAATTATGACATTTGTGACAGCTGTTAACTTCAAAAGTCATTTAATAATAAGAATCAATTTTGTGATTGGTTACAACCTATTGAATAATGAAAATAGAATTTTCTGATTGGCACAGCATTTAAGACATTTCTTCATCGCACGCTATCCCTTGTGTATCTGCTCTCTGTATCTTCCTTTCTGTTTATACTTTTTCTTATGCAATTTTTTTTATCAGGCTTTTTTTACTCTTATCTACCTTGTTACGTGTAATTTTACATTTAGATGCAGTTAGGGATTGTTTGGATAATTTCTTAGCTAAAATACATTCATATAGTTAGATTCACCTGCATACGTTAGGTGTAGCTTTGGTTGCATACTCATTTTTGCAATTTCTGGGACTTTTGAAAAATCCTTGATTTTTAGGGAGTTTTGAGTAAGTCTTGAAAATTGTTTTGATAGTACGATTTCCGGCGACCATTTTTTTAAGTTTTCCTTTTTGGAGCTGCATGTGATCTTTGGAAATTTTCATTTAAGTGGATTACGTAGTTTCCATTTTTTTTGAGGAATCTGCCATCCAGAAATAGGAAATGGGTGTTATATTGCTAAAATGAATCCGATTGTATTGGGATAAATATATATTTCTGCAATTTACTTACTCGAGGCCACATTACAACTCTGGTATGTTAATTTATGGTTGCCGTTGAACATTTTTCGATAACGTCTCGTATTTAGGCCTCCTCGTCCTAGTTTGCTGTATCGTTTTCCGGTTTTTCGGGATCTAATATGCCTGTGGCATTGATGTTACTTGGCTAAGGCACCTGGAGCAACGATCCCATTCCAGTCCGAGCCCCTCAGCACATGTGGTAGTTCGCATGCAAGGCTTCTCCCCATGGTGACTGCACTCGACTACGTTTCTCACCCGCAAAGTTAGATAAAGGCCCGACTCTTTGGAGGTTATTCAAGCTGGTGGACATCTTAATAGCTATCCCCCATAGCTGTTGATGTAGCGGCCCTTCTGTGCACAATCCAGGTATCTACAACACCTAGTGTTATCTACCTTTTGGTGTTTATTGAACTGAAAATATCGTTCGTTATGGCACTATGATCTTTACTTTATGTATTGTACTTACCTAGGTATATGCTAGCGAAATTCATGCCGTTTTACATGCGGAATATTGTGTAACTTCGTTGTACATCACGTGCAATTACTTTTGTGGAATAGGATAATGTCATTCTATGCATTTAATATCTTTACGTTGGTAGTACTGCTTTAGTCGCGTTCAAGTTTCAAGTACTTGTCAGTGTTTCAAAATTTAAACTATTGCGGGGGTCTCCGGGAGCATCAATTTGACACTTAACATAATATGAGCACCGTAAATACACCATTTTATGTGTATTAGCACTCCCCTAGGCGAAATGGTACCAATTCGAAGAGCTTCGCGACTAGATAGATTATTTACTTAATTAATCAAGCGATTTAGAACTTACTATTCTCCCGCATTCCGGTATCGCTGTTTTTAATATATTTAAGTCACTATCGTAGTTGATACACGGGTACTCGAACGAATTGCGATTATCGTAGTTCCATTTTCGACTTTATTAATATAAAATCTTGTACATTACATACCACTAAGATTACATCTACAAACTATTCCATTTACATACTATGATCACAGAATTGTGTTGCCTTTTCCAAGTATGACACAGAATTTTGAATGTGTACAAACTGTAAATAAATAACTAGGTTATTTCGAGTCTTGGTGTTTTCTGTCTTTTATTATTTTTTTTTTGTGAAACAGCTAGTGGTTTAGGAATTTACACGGCCACCTGTAGGTTTTCTGGTTTGGACCGTCTCAAACCAGTGGCGCTTCCGGACAACCCACCCCATCCTGCTCAGGACCTAGCTGGCGAAAATTTGCTACACCACTCGACAATTTCTGAACCGCCGTGCTGTGTAGTAGCTATATTATTTTTTTTTCTCTTTTTCTCTTATGTGCGTGTCTTTTCCCCCGTGTAGCAAGGTAAGAAAGTTGGCGCCCTGACGTGGGGCCTCGATTGAAGTAGGGAAAGGTCGGCAGTATAAGGGTGAATATATGCAAAGAGAACCAGCTGTTTTAGGGACTTCGTATTCGGCCTTGGTTTAATTTAAGGGATTTGTGTTATTATTTTATTTTGTTTTCTACTCGAATTGGATTTGAAATTTCCTTCGTGTCATTTCTATCCGGATTGGACTTATAACTTCTACAATGGATATAGGTCAACTTCTGAGCGATGAGTTGACGTACGAGTTACTCATACGAGGCTATCCTGTAGGAGACACGGTTGCCGGTAAACGATCATCACTACGTGAAGCCATGTATCGGGAACAAGCAGGAACTTTAGATTTTACCTCAGCGATTCATTTTCCAGCAGATCAAGAGCTGCAGAGATGCCAAGATAAGTTACAAGAGCTACGTGTTGCAATTCAAGAATTTGACTACACTAATCGAGACAATGAAGCTTTGAAAATCCGTTCTCGGTTGATCCATGTACAAGCACGTCTTCATCGAGTTAGTGGAACTAATGAGGAGTCAGAAATTAGAAAAACGAGGTTAATTGCTTTCAGCTATGAATTAGCCAGAGCTTTGGATCAGGTCTATTTACAACATTCGACTGCAAGTAACTTTAACGTATCAACACCATCTCGAAATGTCAATAGCACTGTTCAACAACCATCGACTTCTATTATGGATGATCCCATCCCGCCACTGGAAGCTAATGCTGCTTCACTCACTGCTACTCGAGTTGAACAATTAATCGATCATGAAATTAGTCATGCTGGAGTATTTTCCTCCCCCAAATTGGATCAACATGTTACATTTGCATCACGAATTCAACCTAATGCAGAATTCCTGAGCTCCACTTCCAATCCAAGAGAGCAAGTGAACACCATCGTTGAGAACGAAGAAGAACGTCAGTTCTTAATGGAACCGTTAGGCAATTCATACTCGACTATGAAACCCAATCTCCAACCATTTAGCTGTGGGTCCGCTGTACCTGAAAAACTTCGTAAACTTAATTGGGAAACCATGCCTATACATACCTCTGCCAGTCCTTCGACTTCGGATGGCTATCGTCACAAGAATTATATTCCTGTAAGCAAATGGAACTTGCACTATGATGGAACATCGACTAGCCTGACAAGTTTCCTTGTGAGAGTGGAAGAGTTGCGTATTGCTCGTGGGTTCGACAAGCAACAATTATTCCAAGCTGCCGTAGAGATTTTTACCGGTGACGCCTTACATTGGTACAGGGCCGTTCGACATACTATTTTTACCTGGGATGAATTGGTAGATAAATTGAAAACTACTTTCTTGCCGCATGATTATGAAAACAATTTATGGGACGAGATTCGTCAACGCACTCAACATGCTAGTGAGAAGGTTGCAGTTTATATTGCTATTATGGAAAATCTCTTCAGTAGGCTGCCTAGACGTCCTTCTGAAATTACTCGTGTGCAACATATCAGAAGAAATCTTCAACCTTATTTGTCCACTCAGTTGGCTTTGCACTCTTGTTACACTATTGACGAGTTGGTCCGAGTCTGTATGATTTTGGAGGAAGCACAAGTAGCCTCCAAGAAGTTTAAACCTCCACCATTAAATCCTGGACAACTGTTAGAACCTGACTTAGGCGTGCACAGGAGTGGGAAGAAACCTCTTCAGGTCTGCCCTCTGAATGAACCACCTTCATTAATTGACTTTTCTAGCGAGATTCCACCTACAACATCTCAATCTGTGAATTCCACTTCGGCGTTACCTACTTCAGTGCCAGTGGCAGCCATTACCTGTTGGAATTGTAGAAATACAGGTCACCGAGCAAACCAGTGTACATCTCCCATGACAAGACATTGTTGGAAATGTGGACATCCTGATGTGACAATCCGCAATTGTCCGAGGTGTTCGGGAAACGGCCAAAGGGCGCAGTAAGGGACCGAGAACTGTGCTCTAGCAATTCTGTGAAGTCGGTCATACAATCCAACGAAGTCAATACTTCTGTCTTAGACTATATCTTCGCCCAGCGAGAAGGGGACGAACGACCATATTTAAATGTGGGCATTATGGGAATACAACTTCAAGGTTTGCTGGATACCGGCGCATCTAGAACAATATTAGGAGGTCCTGGTTGGCAACTGATTCATAGGTTAGGACTAAAGACTTCACCCAGCCGCATTCCGAGTTGTACTGTAGCTAACGACCAATCATGCGCGGTACAAGGTGCAATCATGCTACCTATACAACTGGAAGATCGGGTCGAGACTATTAACTTACTGGTTGTGCCGGAACTCTCCCATCAGCTAATTTTGGGCATTGACTTTTGGCACAAAATGGGAATTATCCCCGATTTAAATACAGATTGCTGGACGTTTTCTAAAGAGCCAACATTGCCGAACATCAATGCCGTGGTGGCTAAACAATTTTTGACTGCACCGTAACAGGAGAAGCTAAGTCAGCTCACCGAAAAATATTTTAATCAAATGAAAGGCAACATCGGGTGTACTACCTTGATTGAACACCAAATCATCACCGACTCTGAACCAATTAGGCAACGAGCTTATAGGGTTTCTCCCGCCATTCAAGCCAAAATTGACGAAGAGGTTCAGAAGATGCTTCGTGATGATATCATTGAGCCTTCCACTTCAGCTTGGTCTTCGCCAGTACTTATGGTGCCGAAGAAAGATGGAACCTACAGATTTTGTATTGACTTTAGGAAACTCAATAAGGTCACACGTAAGGATGCTTACCCAATACCATTTGTGTCAACGATCTTGGACCGGTTACGCAATGCAAAATATTTAAGCACCTTGGATGTAAAGTCAGCTTATTTTCAGGTACCTGTAGCCGAGAGCTCAAGGCCTTTAACAGCGTTTTCTATTCCAGGAAGGGGCCTCTATCAGTTTAAACGCATGCCTTTCGGTTTGTCCAATTCCGCGGCTACTTGGCAACGATTAATTGACGGCGTCCTAGGTCCCGAATTGGAGCCGCACGTCTTTGTTTACTTAGACGATGTGATCATCGTTACCGAAGATTTCGATCAGCATCTTCGAGTCCTGGAAGAGACGTTATCCAGGTTAAGTAGAGCAGGACTAACTTTATCCCAAGATAAATGTCACCTTTGTCGTCCTGAGTTGCGATATCTAGGGTTTGTGGTAGATGAGCTGGGCCTTCATGTTGATCCAGACAAGGTCAAAGCTATTCTGGAGATACCGTCACCTAAGAACATCTCTGAGGTTCGAAGAATAATTGGAACAGCATCTTGGTATCGGCGTTTTATTCCAGGGTTTTCATCAGTCATTGCTCCTTTAACAGCTCTCCTTCACAAACATAAGAAGTGGCACTGGACAGAAGATTGTGAAACATCGGTACAATTCTTAAAAGGTTGTCTATCATCCGCACCTATACTTAGCTGTCCTAATTTTTCTATTCCTTTTATTATGCAAACTGATGCCTCCGCCTATGGCCTTGGTGCAGTGCTGTCTCAGCAGGACAAAGATGGTGAACACGTCGTGTGCTACATTAGTCGATCATTGTCCCGTGCTGAACAAAAGTATTCTACAACAGAGAGAGAGTGCCTTGCTGTAATTTGGGCATGTGAAAAATTAAGACCTTACCTTGAGGGGTATAAATTCACGGTAATCACAGACCATTACTCCCTGGTCTGGTTAAACAATTTAACGAACCCAAGTGGAAGAATAACCAGATGGATTCTGCGATTGCAGCAATTTGACTTTGAAGTGGTGCACCGCAAAGGCAAAGATCATGTTGTGCCAGACTTGCTATCTCGTTCGGTTCCTGAGATAAATCCTGTTGCTGTACCGTCAGCAGAACGTCCCATAACTGACCGTTGGTACTGTCGAATGCGACAGCGGGTCCCGAAAAACCCATTGCGTTTTCCTCAATGGAGAGTAACCGACAACAAGCTCTACAAACATATTTCCGTTAATTATCCAGAGCTTCGTCAACCTGGTGACGTCTGGAAAATGGTAGTTCCGAAGCAAGCTCGTCGAGCCATCATCCAAGAAAATCACGACTCGACTAAGGCCTGTCATGCGGGTGTTTATAAAACGTATGAACGTCTGAAAGCCCATTACTTTTGGCCGAAAATGCGTGCTGATGTTAGCCGATACATCCGTTCATGTCGAATTTGTTTAACTACTAAACCAGCTGTTCGACCGCCTCCAGGTTTAATGGGCAATAGGCCAGATGTCCGGAGACCGTGGCAGATGATCAGCGTAGATCTTTGTGGACCTTTACCGAGATCTTCTCGAGGTTATGCACATATATTAGTCGTTTCAGATTATTTCAGCAAATATGCCCTCTTTTTCCCTCTCCGAAGTGCGACCGCTTCTGCTGTTACCCGTCTGATTGAAGAACAAGTCTTCCTTGTCTATAGTTGCCCGCAATTTCTCATTTGCGATAATGGGGTTCAATTTCGCTCGAGAGAATTTACCAACCTCTGCAAGAACTATGACGTTACTATTGGTTTCACAGCAAACTATCATCCGCAAGCAAACGCCGTGGAGAGAGTCAACCGTGTTCTGAAAACCATGTTGAGCTCTTACGTTGCTGACAATCATCGACAATGGGACCAGTTGCTCCCGAAGGTTGGTTGCGCTATTCGGACGGCAATTCATGAGACCACTGCTGTGACTCCTTTCTTTGCTAACTTTGGACGAGAGCACATCATTTCTGGCAAGGAGTACCGACCGCAAGGACCTGCAGAAGAAACTCGAGTTCAACCAGAGAGAAGTTTTGAAAAACTCTTTTCGAACATTAGGAAGAGATTAGCAGCAGCTCATACTAAAGCGAAACAACGTTATGACTTACGTCGGAGACCAGTTGATTATCAGATCGGTTCTAAGGTCTTTCGGAGAAACTACGTTCTGTCAGATGCAGCTAAACAATTTACTGCGAAGTTAGCTCCCAAGTTTATTGGACCTTTCACAGTTATGAAGAAGCTATTTCCTGTCACCTATGAGTTGGCTGATGAGTCTGGTAAATCCAGGGGAGTGTGGCATGTGAAGGACATTAAAGAACACCCTCCTGATGAAGAGTAGATTGTGGTTGTCTTTTGTTGTCGACTTTCGCTGTTGTCTACCGTTTTCTTTTTGGTTTTCTTTTTGGATTAGCATGGGTTAATGCTTTGGCTTAGGCCTTGACGAAGGTCAGATTAGTGTGTTGACCGTGATTTAGGCTCCTTTTTGGGTTTAGTTTGGTTGGAGCTTTACCGTATTTTTTTTTTTTGGGTGGATGGTTGGGCTGCTTGAAGAGGGACTCGCTGTTGGGGAACTTTATCATCTCGTTCTTTCCCCCTCCTTGTGGGACAGTGACGTTCCATCATACAGGAGTGAGACATTTTTGCAGTCTCATTTCCGGTGTTTTGCCATCTGGTCACTGTGGATGGTGTTTCAGTGTGTAGTCGATCCTGGGCTGCACACTTTCCTTGACTAGTAGGGTGTAGGGTTTTTATTCTGTCTTCATGGAGTGTGGTTACCTATGATCGCTGTGTATTCTACGGGGTCCCGCGCCTGGTACCTGTTTTCTGTGGTGACTTCAAAATTTTTCGGCTATTTCCCACTTAGAAATGTTCAGTTAGCTTTTCTTTATACCACCCTACGTCGACTGACTGACGTGACATCGGACTAATCCTTTCTCATCCTTCTTCTGTGTTGTCCCCTATTCTTTTCTGGAGCTTTTGATCCCATTCCCCTTTCCTGCTATTCTGTTTGGTTTTTCTTCTTCTTGTTAGATAGTTTTTCCAATGGACGTTGTCTCGAATTGGGCTTGGATCAGTTCATCCACCGGCGCGCCTTTTACACCCAGCAGCGACGGATGTTCTGATGTCCTTTTCGGAGCGGCATTCATTGTAAGAGCTATTTATCCCTTCCTTCTGTTCTTTGGTTTTGCTGTTGTTCTTTTTATTTGTGTGGGTTCGAGCTTAGATTGTTGAAATTTATTTTGGATACCCCTTTGAGGTTTTCGATGTGTAGCTGATGTTGTCGGGTTGCCTTCAGCTGTACGTTTTGTGTCTATTTATGTTGTGGTATCCTTTCGCTCATGCGGATTCTTGTTTCACAAGCGAATCTCGTTCCTGGTCTACGTTTTGTTTTCTTTTGGACGTGATTGGTGATTGAGGACGGTTTCTTTTGCGCTTTTGTAGTGTCAACTTTTGTTGGATTCATGAGTCGACTCTTTTGCTAAACCACGGTCCTTTTTCTGAATTCTATCTTTAACATTCCTTTGTAATTTCCCTTTTTCCTTTCGACTTCTATTTTGCGATTCTTTTAGGCTGCTTATCCTTTTCTAAATTATTTGGTACTGCCGTAGTTGTACGTGGTGATCTTTCTTTTGTGTTTGGGGTTTGTTGGATATCATCGTGATACCTGTAAAATTTCGAAGCTTCATTATGGTGCAGGCATAGGTTCTACGTCGGTAAATTCGGGGAATTTACCTATTTTTAAGTGAGGGGAGAGTCTGTTACGTGTAATTTTACATTTAGATACAGTTAGGGATTGTTTGGATAATTTCTTAGCTAAAATACATTCATATAGTTAGATTCACCTGCATACGTTAGGTGTAGCTTTGGTTGCATACTCATTTTTGCAATTTCTGGGACTTTTGAAAAATCCTTGATTTTTAGGGAGTTTTGAGTAAGTCTTGAAAATTGTTTTGATAGTACGATTTCCGGCGACCATTTTTTTTAAGTTTTCCTTTTTGGAGCTGCATGTGATCTTTGGAAATTTTCACTTAAGTGGATTACGTAGTTTCCATTTTTCTTTGAGGAATCTGCCATCCAGAAATAGGAAATGAGTGTTATATTGCTAAAATGAATCCGATTGTATTGGGATAAATATACCGGGTGTCCATTCTCAAAGACGAACATAGGCAATTAACATTAGTGCAGTCACTCGTTCGTTATTTAAATAATTCATTTTTCTGTAGATAATTTGAACAGACGTTGATAGAAAATACCTGATTTACGTCAAATAACTACCAATTTTTTGACAAATGCTATCGAACTTGAAAAGCAAGGCATGGCATATTTAAAAATTCCCAAGTTTTAAATTAGTATTTTAAAATAAAAATAGTATCTGGTATATTATTATTGGTATCATTTGATGCGTAATAATTTTATCTTTCCATTGATACCATTACCTTCCCTGTAAGTTGAATTGGCGAGCAGGAATCGGCAAAAACGTTCAATACAATGTTAATCGCCTATGTTCGACTTGAGAACGGACACCCGGTATATTTCTGCAATTTACTTACTCGAGGCCACATTACAACTCTGGTATGTTAATTTATGGTTGCCGTTGAACATTTTTTGATAACGTCTCGTATTTAGGCCTCCTCGTCCTAGTTTGCTGTATCGTTTTCCGGTTTTTCGGGATCTAATATGCCCGTGGCATTGATGTTACTTGGCTAAGGCACCTGGAGCAACGATCCCATTCCAGTCCGAGCCCCTCAGCACATGTGGTAGTTCGCATGCAAGGCTTCTCCCCATGGTGACTGCACTCGACTACGTTTCTCACCCGCAAAGTTAGATAAAGGCCCGACTCTTTGGAGGTTATTCAAGCTGGTGGACATCTTAATAGCTATCCCCCATAGCTGTTGATGTAGCGGCCCTTCTGTGCACAATCCAGGTATCTACAACACCTAGTGTTATCTACCTTTTGGTGTTTATTGAACTGAAAATATCGTTCGTTATGGCACTATGATCTTTACTTTATGTATTGTACTTACCTAGGTATATGCTAGCGAAATTCATGCCGTTTTACATGCGGAATATTGTGTAACTTCGTTGTACATCACGTGCAATTACTTTTGTGGAATAGGATAATGTCATTCTATGCATTTAATATCTTTACGTTGGTAGTACTGCTTTAGTCGCGTTCAAGTTTCAAGTACTTGTCAGTGTTTCAAAATTTAAACTATTGCGGGGGTCTCCGGGAGCATCAATTTGACACTTAACATAATATGAGCACCGTAAATACACCATTTTATGTGTATTAGCACTCCCCTAGGCGAAATGGTACCAATTCGAAGAGCTTCGCGACTAGATAGATTATTTACTTAATTAATCAAGCGATTTAGAACTTACTATTCTCCCGCATTCCGGTATCGCTGTTTTTAATATATTTAAGTCACTATCGTAGTTGATACACGGGTACTCGAACGAATTGCGATTATCGTAGTTCCATTTTCGACTTTATTAATATAAAATCTTGTACATTACATACCACTAAGATTACATCTACAAACTATTCCATTTACATACTATGATCACAGAATTGTGTTGCCTTTTCCAAGTATGACACAGAATTTTGAATGTGTACAAACTGTAAATAAATAACTAGGTTATTTCGAGTCTTGGTGTTTTCTGTCTTTTATTATTTTTTTTTTGTGAAACAGCTAGTGGTTTAGGAGTTTACACGGCCACCTGTAGGTTTTCTGGTTTGGACCGTCTCAAACCAGTGGCGCTTCCGGACAACCCACCCCATCCTGCTCAGGACCTAGCTGGCGAAAATTTGCTACACCACTCGACAATTTCTGAACCGCCGTGCTGTGTAGTAGCTATATTATTATTTTTTTTTCTCTTTTTCTCTTATGTGCGTGTCTTTTCCCCCGTGTAGCAAGGTAAGAACCTTTCCCTTTCTTCCTGTTCTTTAGTTTTCAGTATGGTGGTGATTGTTTTGTGGACCTCTTCCCATACAGCTTCGTCTCTTAGCATGTATTCCACTATGTTATCAGGTGTTATATCATCTCTACTCAGTATTGTTCCCTTTATTTCTTCCTTCCATCTTACGCATTCTTTAGCTGTATGCCATACCGTGTCGCATCTTTGGCAGTAGTTACAGTTTTCGTTCTCTGTAATACCCATTCTATGTAGATATTGCTGACTATTCAACACTATAACATATAAGCCAATCACATTGCAGACATTTGCTTTTTTCAACCAATAACAGCAGTATATCACTGAATATTGGGCACCATGCAAAATATTCACTAAACAATGTACGTACTCAAAAAATAAATAGCCTTGTTGCGAAGTATCGCTTAGCAATGATGTTCTGTCCTTAGTGATATTGCTAGGTTACGTAACACTAAACTCCAACAAACTGTGTGGTTTGTTTTAAAAATTTTAATATGCTGTGTTTTGGAAGTATTCCGCTGAATTTAATTGAGAATGAATAATTATATTAATTGTTGGATTATTTTTCAATAAAGTTAATCGTTATGTATTAATATTGTTAAATAGTCGTCCCAAATACCACTCGAAGTGGATATATTTTTTTAAAATATTTTGCCATTTCCATAGAAATTATTGCAAATTTCACTCAACAAAATCACATTTAAATGTTACTCGCCTTCGGCTCGTGACATTTTTGATGTGATTTTGTATCGTGAAATTTAAACGCAATAATTTACATGGAAACGACAAAATATTTGTCAAAAATATATCCACTGCTTGTGGTATTACCCTTGAAAATATCCATGACCAGTAATGAACTGTGAGAGGAAATAATCAATCTCCCCATGGTTTTTCTCTTCTAGTTGTTGCTTCCTCCTCCCAGTCTTGCTTCCATATTCTTAGTGTCTCTTCTCGCAAAGCTGTTTTCCTGGCTCTTGTATTCTGGCCTCTGTTATAATTCCTCTTTTTCACCAGTAGATGGATAGGGACTACCCCTGCTACCACTTGTATGGCTTTCGTTGACACCGTTCTATAAGCTCTTGCGATTTTAAGAGAGTATTTCCTTTGTACTTTTTCTAACATCTTCTTGTACCTCTTCATTCGGATCCATTCTTTCCATATTGTGGCACCATATAACAATATACTATCTGCTACACTGCTTAGTAGCTTCCTTTTTCCACTGCTTGGTCCACCGATGTTTGGCATGATTCTATTAAGGGCGTTCACTATTTTTTCCGCCTTTGCTACGCTTTTACGTATATGCACCGCCATGGAGATGTTTCTTGCGATTTCTATACCCAGGTATCTTACACTGGGTGCATTTTCAACGCGTTGCCTTCCTATTGTTATGTTAATATTTTTAATGGTATATCTAGCATTTAATATTACCATTTCTGTTTAGGCAGGTGCTCGCCGTTCTCCTTTAGCTCTTCCTTATCTCTGCCTCTAACCACTAGAGCCAGGTGATCCGCATTGCGATGCTAGTGGTTTCACTTAGCATTTCCAGTCTGAGGACGTCATCGTAATATATGTTCCACAGAAGCGGGCCTAAGATAGAACCCTGTGGAACACCACAAGTCATTGGCATTTTTTTTGGTATCGGCGACATATATCTTTCTATCCTGCAGATAATCACTCAGTATACGAATTAAGTAATCCTGTATCTGCAATTCCCTGAGCTTATCTATTACTCCCTTCCATGATATACTGTTAAATACGTTCTGAATATCTAGGGTTATCAATATGGCGTACCTAATCGTTGGATGCCTCACTGTTTTCTTACTCAGTTCTTTTACTTTTTGTATCGCAGCTATTGTCGACTTTCCTTCATGAAAGCCATATTGATTTTCATGTAGCCCGCCTTTTTCTTCTATCTCCTTCTTTAGTCGCATACCGTAAAACGGGGTGAGTAGCAACAGTTCTATACACCCCAGAAACAAAACTTCATACCCATTAAGTCTGGTGTTAGCTAACGTCGCGTCAAAGTGAACAAAATCACATCAAATTTTGTTTACTAATGTATTAGTTACCATAAATCTTTGAGATTTGATTCGTTTTTGACGTCACGTTAGCTAACACCAGACTTAGGGCCGGTTGCAGAAAGCAATGTTAAGTCTGGTGTTAGCTAACATCGCGTCAAAGTGAACAAAATCGCATCAAATTTTGTTTACTAATGTATCAGTTACCATAAAGATTTGAGATTTGATTCGTTTTTGTTCACTTTGACGTCGTGTTAGCTAACGCCAGACTTAACGTTGCTTTCTGCAACCGGACCTAAGTGTGGTGTTAGCTAGCGTCGCGTCAAAGTGAACAAAATCGCATCAAATTTTGTTTATTAATGTATTAGTTACCATAAAGATTTGAGATTTGATTCGTTTTTGTTTACTTTGATGTCGCGTTAGCTAACACCAGACTTGACGTTGCTTTCTACAACCGGCCCTTAACGTTGCTTTCTGCAACTGGCCCTGAATGTTGGAATTGGGGGCAACTGAAAAAGCTACTTGTATTTTGCACTTTTATGACCTGTGCGAAACTTCATTGGCAAGTCGAACACGATACTACATACAAACCAAAAAATCATTGTTTATAGTATCTTAACTATCCATATAAAAGTTTACAACTTTATATAGAGTTATCTTTAACCCTATATTTTTGGTAAATTTTCAAAATTTTGAGTTTACGTTTTTGAGATTTGTTGGGTGAATAGAAACGTGTTTCTATTGTGTTTCTACTCACTGCACAATAATTTTTTGTTTACACTAGTCGAAAATACCATAGAGGAAAGTAGCCTAATATTGGATACTTGTTGACAAAAAATCACAACTTCTAAAGTATGCAGATCTAGACGGTAATTTTCTGTAAATATCATGCTTATTTTATCTATTTATATTGGTAATCGATTAAGGTACTAAGCTGTATAATTCTATAGATTATTAATTATTAATTGAAAATTGGCAAATTAAATTTTTAAAAAAATGTGCACCTAATATCGGATAGGGACGATCTTGTAAAAATAAGTTACTAAAATAAAAAAAAATAGTATATTAATATAAAAATAAACTAACATATAAAAATACAAAATGCTTAAAGAGAAATATAATTAGTTAACCATCTAAACTCTACAACACATATGTTTAAACTTGATTTAAACACACATAAATTTTATTTTCTAAAAATTACGAAATCCAGTCGCAAGTTTTTAAATGCAATTCCGATTTAATAGCAAGACAATTTTAATGCCGCAATCACCAGTCTTTGCCTCGTAATTACTAAATTTAATATGTTTAAATTAGATTAAACATATATAAATTTCAGTCCAAATTTACGGAACATTATTCATAATTTAAAAGCCAGTGTTATTTCGCGATCAGACGAGTTAAAAACCAGGAAAACTGCAGATCTGCACCTCATGCACAAAACCGACCTACAGCGGCCGGTTCAACGGGCGACCTTCGCTCCAGCAGGAAATAAAACCGCTGAATTGCTACGTTGCTGTTTTGTAATTTTAAACGCTCTGCCCAGTAAACTGTACATTTGAACTTTGATATTGTTACTTAGTTAAGCATTCTTGTTATGTATAAATACACCGTTTATTTTCGTAATAAAACAATCTGCATTTAATGTTTGATTCATTCACTACCCCTTCTAAGCCATAATATTTATGGGGCATGAGGCTGTGTCCCAGGGGTATGTTATTGTCGTCCCTTTAAGTGCCATTGACTAAGCTGGCTTAAAGCGTAAATGCAGTCTCATTTTCGCGCTTAAAATTAGGGATAGAATCAGCGCAAAGTAACGGAATCCTGATCCAGTCTCCAGGCAATTCTGTTCATGGTCCTTCGAGCCGGATCTGTCTCCAACTAACGAAAAAACACATCCCGAGAAGAAGACAACATCTGCCAACCACCCAGTTCCCAGAAAATGGCAAACAACATGGAGGAATTCAACAAATTAGCTATCGCCCAAGAAGAGCTCGCGCAGAAGATAAAGCAAATATTATCTAACAGCAAAAAGGACCCTGCCAGCAGAAAAAACGAAGCCTACATCGCCAGTCGCAACAAAACGCTGGACGAACTTTGGAACACTGCAACTAAAAATCATGCAGAAATGAGGCAGCTAAGTATTCCAACTCATAATTATTTTAAAACAGGGTATTACGACCAAATTAAAGCCATATACGGCGAAGCAAAAGGTTACTTGCAGAGCTGTTCAAAATCAACGGAAATTTCCAACCCCTCCGTAAGCAGAACTCAAGAGGAAATGGGGGCCAACCCCGAGCAAAAGGTTCGTATCCGAAAACTGCAAATTCGGATTCAGAATTTTAAGCAAGCGATGGACGACGCCTAACACAAGAATTAGGGAGGCCCGCCATCACAACAAGGGAATTAAGAGAAAAATGGGATCGTGTGGTCGAGATGGACGAAGAGGTTATGTCAAACGACATGGCTTCAGAACAAATGCACTTCAGTCCTGAATATACTACGTTGGAAGACAGGTATAGAAATTTAATTATTTTATTGCAAGCGCCGACAAGGAACGAGCAAGCAGCAGCCATCTCGCTTCCTCAAGTCAAAATCCCCATATACTAGGGAAATTATGAGGAATGGGCCACTTTCAAGGACCTGTTCACCAAATTAGTAGATGACAACCAGAATATGGACGATGTCATCAAGATGCAATATCTAAAGACGCATGTCAAGGGAGATCCAAGCCGACTGATCCAGCATCTAGCTGTTACCCAAGCAAACTACAACACCGCCTGGAATCTGCTGCAACAAAGGTATCAAAATAATCGCCTTATTTTAACTAAATTACTAGATACCATATTCGATCTGCCGGTCCTCTCCAAAGAGTCAGCCCTAGGGTTAAAAAGATTGCACGACTCCATCAAGGAATGTGTGGAGGCAATCAAAAATTTAGGCATCTCCACGGACAGTTGGGGTCCGTGGATTAACAGAGCTATCGCTCGAAAATGGGATCCTGAAACCAACAAATTATATGAGCAGTCGCTTCAATGTCCAAATGAAGTCCAGGATCACCAAAATTTAATGGCTTTCCTGCAAGTGCGGTTCCAATCCCTGGAATCCATCGATGGAGCTCGAAAGCCCACGCAGGAAAGACCACAGAAGAATTACGCTTCCGCATCCCTAAATTGCAAGCTGTGCCATGGAGATCATTACATCGACAACTGTAGTCAATTCCAGAGGCTACCTACCCATGAAAAACTAGAAGCAGTAAAAACCAATCGATTGTGCTATCGATGCTTGCGGCACGATTCAAATATACCATGTCGTGCCTATTTTAATTGTAGGATCTGTCGCTTCCCGCATCATATACTGCTTCATAAGGCGCAGCCACCATCAAGGCCGCTCCCTGCCCAAAGGATGAGAACGTCAGCTCATGCAGCAGCTATGAAGACTTCCAACGCTCCAGGAAAGAAGCCGAAGTCAGACATCATCACCGCCAATTTAGGCGCACAGGAGAGCCAAGTTCTACTTGCCACAGCAATGGTTCAAGTAAAAGCAGCATCCGGGATGACTCATCTATTACGAGTATTAATAGATCCCGGGTCTCAGGGGTCATTTATCACGGAAGCATCAGCCGAATTATTGGCGTTACCCAGGACCAAAGTTCGAGCTGAAATCATAGGAATCGGGAACAGCGAGACAAAAATTGCCAAATGGAAAATCCCAGGTTTGATCACACCTAGATTTTCAAGTAACTTTTCCCTACCTGTCAATTTACTAATACTTCCTAAACTTACCAAAGCCATGCCTTCATCCCCCATCCCAAATATAAATATCAATTCCTGGAGCAATGTTTTCATCGCCGATCCAACCTTCAACCAACCTGGCCCCATAGACATAATTCTAGGCGCCGAAGAATATTCAAAAATAATTCTAGAAGGAATCACTAAAACAAAGGATGGCATATTAGGACAAAATACCGAGCTGGGCTGGATTTTATCTGGAACCATTGGAAGCCAACATAACGACAGCATTAAAGTCAACACCATGGTTGCCAAAATCGAAGAAGACGAGCAGTTACAAAAATTCTGGAACATAGAAGAAGTTCCCACCCAAGGAAAACTTTCCACAGAAGATCAGGTATGCAAGGAAAAAATTATTGAGACAGTCAAAGAGATTCATCCCGCATCAAATGGATCCATCCCAGGAGTAACAATCCAGCAGGTGAACAAAATATCAACAACCGATCCTACAGCGGAAGAACGAGCAATCGCAGCTGCCAATATAAAGAATACGGAAGTTCAACATCCTGTTATCATCGAATATGAAAAAATAGCATCTTCTCATCCACGAGAAAATCACCAAGTGCATGGAACTTCCAAAGTCCTCATTCACGAAGTCTTCGTTCACGAAGTCTCCATTCAGGAAGTTCCCATTCACAAAGTCGATGGACAGAAAGGAAAGGAAATTGCAGGCTACAAACAAATCGTTGAAACTCCTACAGCAGCTCTAAGCAGTGGATGCAGCCCAGAAATTGCAGGCCACGAACAAATCGTTGAAACTCTTACAGCAGCTCCAAGCAGTGGATGCAGCCCAGAAATTGCAGGCCACGAACAAATCGTTGGAACTCCTCGAGATGTTTTTACAGCAGCTCCTAGCGATGGATGGAGCCAAGCAGTTGCAGCAATAACTGCTGCTAACAAGAACACCTCCGAGTCCACTAAAAACTTGACACTCGGTAATGGATGGAGCCAAGAAGTTGCAGCAATAACTGCAGAAAATGAAAAACCCTCCGACTCCATTACAAACTCGACACCCGGTGGAGAGCAGCACCAAGACTTGTCGGCAGGGGATGCAGGAAACGAAAAATAAAATGCCAAACACTTCGCGCCAAGCGGTAGAAGCAGCCTAGAAGTTGCAGCAGGAACTGCAGCAATCGAGAAACCCTCCGAGTTCAATAAACAATTAGCACCTAGTGGAGGGTGGCAACAAGACACAGCGGCAAGAATTGCAGTACACGAGCAACCCTCCGAGTTCACTAAAAATTTAGCACCTAGTGGAGGGTGGCATCAAGAAATGGCATCAAGAGATACAGCAAGCGAGCAAACCTCCGAGTTCACTAAATACTTAGCACCCGGTGTAGGATGAAACCAAGAAATGGCAGCAGCCAGGAATTCAGAAAATGAAGTTCCGAAACCAAATATTCTACGCCTAGTAGAAGGTGGATTCAAGAACTAACAACAAGAAACAATAAACACAATGCTAAGCACTTAGCCCCTCGTAGAAGATGGAATCAAGAAGACCTCGGCAAGAGTGATATTAATTATCGTATTCACTCATATAATGTTCGTTTCCAAAGGAAGAGGCAGCAGATGGACGTTGTCGGGATGTTCCAAACCAATTGGTAACATAGTCAACGACACAATAACACAAAAGCTCTTGTACAGAAATAGCAAAGGAGCCAGTGTTGCAGCAACCGAACCACTTCGAGGATTTACAACCCTCTCGGTTAGACCTGCAACATCATCTGAAGGAAGTAGCATGGAGAGCCATCCGACGTTCCTACTACCTATCCAGAGGAATAATCAACAGCGTCTAAAAGACGTGACATGGAAAACCATCCGCCATCATTCCTATCTACCCAGCGGGATCACCGGCAGCATATTGGGAGCCGCCATTTCAATAGGAGCCTTCTACTACATTCGGAAAAGGATCAACCGAAGGAAGCATCAATCCAAACAACGCCAGTCAGCCGTAGAAGAATATCCTCTAAAAACTCTTAATGTGGAAGAAACAATATAGTTTTTCTTTTCTTTTTCTTCAGCCCAAAATTGGCAATATGTTTAAACTTGATTTAAACACACATAAATTTTATTTTTTAAAAATTACGAAATCCAGTCGCAAGTTTTTAAATGGAATTCCGATTTAATAGCAAGACAATTTTAATGCCGCAATCACCAGTCTTTGCCTCGTAATTACTAAATTTAATATGTTTAAATTAGATTAAACATATATAAATTTCAGTCCAAATTTACAGAACATTATTCATAATTTAAAAGCCAGTGTTATTTCGCGATCAGACGAGTTAAAAACCAGGAAAACTGCAGATCTGCACCTCATGCACAAAACCGACCTACAGCGGCCGGTTCAACGGGCGACCTTCGCTCCAGCAGGAAATAAAACCGCTGAATTGCTACGTTGCTGTTTTGTAATTTTAAACGCTCTGCCCAGTAAACTGTACATTTGAACTTTGATATTGTTACTTAGTTAAGCATTCTTGTTATGTATAAATACACCCTTTATTTTCGTAATAAAACAATCTGCATTTAATGTTTGATTCATTACTACCCTTTCTAAGCCATAATATTTATGGGGCATAAGGCTGTGTCCCAGAGGTATGTTATTGTCGTCCCTTTAAGTGCCATTGACTAAGCTGGCTTAAAGCGTAAATGCAGTCTCATTTACGCGCTTAAAATTAGGGATAGAATCAGCGCAAAGTAACGGAATCCTGATCCAGCCTCCAGGCAATTCTGTTCACATCCGCTTCCTACGACAGAATCTCAACAATTAACGTGTTCGCTAGCACTCACGCATTAAAATGTCTCGATTATTAATTGATATCATTAATACACTTGTTTGTTAAATAACTATTAACATTAAATGTTAATTTTACAATATGTGGTTATTGATATATTACACACTACCTCTACCATCAGTTCATAGTTGCATCGGTTTCTGCTGCAACAGCAGAGTTTTCAGTGGGATTCTTGTATCAATCATATTTCGTGGAATTTTTACTTAAGTATATTAAATGTAGATCAAGGTGTTTTTCTATTCACTATTCAGTACTTTAGTTAGCAATTTAAAACCACCCTTTCCCATAAACTTAAGCACTTCAGGGTAAATTTCATCTGCTCCGGCAGCCTCCCCTACTTTCATTTTCTCAAGTGCCCATTGAATTTCTTCTTGTGTTATTCATTATCTTTGTTTAATTCGTTGGTTAGTCTTTGGGTTTGTGTCTCTTTCAAAACTTCCTCATTGTTAACGGTTCCTTCAAATACTCTCCCAATCTTTCAATTATTTTTTCCCCCTTCGTCTTATTTTCTTTGGTTTAGAAATGTTTCAGGCAACTTTGCTTTCTTTTCCTGTTATTATTCATTATTTTCTAAAACAGCTTTTAATTATGACTGAGGTTTTCCTTCATATTTCTTTCACATTTTTCTCGTGTCTTCACTTTACTGCTTCTTTCGAATATTTCTTTGGACTTTATATGCATCCATATTGCTCCTGTTTTTTTGTAGATAAAATAGTTTTTTCAATATATCTTCTTTTTCTTACAGCTTCTTTAACCTAACTGATTTAAATACTTCATACTGTTATTTTGGATTTCTTCACTTATCTTTTCTTGGACTGTCTTTTGCATTTCCTTATTTTGTAACTTGTACACGTTAATTTTCGCCTTGATCTTGTGATTCTTCTTCCCTTCTTTCTCTAGTTCAATTTTCCATTTCAGCTTACTTTCTACCAAATAATGATCAGATCCTATCTATAACCCTGGTCTGACTTTCACATCTCATACTTTGTATTTCAATTTATTATTAATATAATATACTTAATTAATGTTTTCTCCTTTCCTTGGTTTTTCCCTGGTGAATTTATGAACATCTTTATGCTTACAGTAGGTATTCAAAATAATCAGATCGTTATTCATGCAAAAGTTTATGAGTGTGTCACCATTACTGTTTACTTTGCCTTTTCTCTATTTTCCTATTAGCTACCCATAATTTTCAGGTTGGTTCTCTACTCTAACATTAAAGTTGCCTATTAATACTTCATTAGCCTTTATCATTATCTAAAGTTTCTTGGAGCGTGTCGTACAATTTATCCTTATTTTATCCACTGTTATCATCATTATCAATTAATTTGCCCATTCAACATCACTGTCAAGAATCATGCATTAAGGCAGTTGTAATCTCTTACTGTATGTAATGCCTATTTCCTAATCTAATCACACATCTTACTCCTGCTTTTGCTCTGCTCGTTTCAGCTACTCCACTATGAATTAGTTGGTGTCCATTTTCAAATGTTACACTTCCTTTGCCCTTCTTCTTTGTTTTGGGTATTCCCAAGTATAAATACAATTTTTCTTCTTGTCAATTTATACAGCAATTTTATTTCTTTGCTATTTGGACTTTGCGTATTCCACGTTGCTATGTGTACTATATCCCTATGCTTATCCTTTTTCATCGATTCACTATCCTTTCTCACTTTTCGTCATCATTTCTCGACAATATCAATCTAGTAATTTTTGACTTCTGATCGGGGTTGCTTTCTTTTTCCACGAGTCTCTGTTTCTGGTATCCAATTCTTGCATCATTCTCTTTTTCTCGGTTTGCTATTTTTTTAATCTCTGTGAACAGAAATGCCTGGAGGCTGGATCAGGTTTCTGTTACTTGCACTGGTTCTGTGTCCCTAATATTTAAGCACAGGAATGAGACTGCATTCCTGTTTTAAGACAACTCAAGTCAACGTCACTTAAAGGGACGATAATGTTGCTATGTACCCTTAAAATGCAGCCTCACGTTTTATGAATTATGGCTTAGAAGAGGGCAGCAATGATGCGAATGAACATTAAATGTCAATTGATTTTATTACAAAAACAAATGGACTTTTATACAATATAACTGCCTAGATACTAAATAAAAACATTTCAAAGTGCAAAGGTATAGTTCACTAGAACGATTCTAAAATTGCAAAATAAGTAGTAAGCAATTATAGTTTCGCGTTGTCTGTGAGTTTGTGCGATGAACTCGAAGTTCTAGAGTAGAGGGAAGTGGATGGTTCTGGAACCTCCCCCCACCACTTGGCCTTGAGTTCAAGGCCAAGGCCACATGCAAGGCGAGGCCACGTTTAAGGCGAGGTCACGTTCAATCCCAAGGTCACATGCAAGGCGGGGCCACGTGCAAGCCCAAGGTCACGTTCGAAGCGAGGCCATCAACAGTAACCTTGAAGACTGGGTATAACATGAGGTGTAGTTTTGTGTTCAGTAGTATATCGTGTGCTGTACTAGCAAAAAACAATGGATCAAGTACAAAAGGTTGGTGAAACTGTGAAGGGGTGAGTATCAAAGAAAAAAGTGAAACTGTTATATCCAGTATTGTTAAACGCAACAAGTTATCCGTTGAATAAGTCAAGAAATAAATCTGTGAGTTTGGGTTTGACCTGTTTTGGATCGTTTGTGCCGGGAGTGCTAATTAGTGGGATTAACAACAATTTTATACTGCTAGACGAAGGAGAGTGGCAAGTCTTTCTTAAAAATGAAGATGTGATAAACAGGCATTTTAACTATAAAGATGGAGAGTCAAAACCGGTGGATATAAGTCCAGGCAAACGAATATATTTCCAAAAAATCGGAAATAAGAAAGTGATTGTGCTGCAGGAACTTAAGCGATCCCAAGTGTATCTCGGTATGCAATCAGTAGCAGAATTGTGGGGGTTGCTACCGCTGCTAAATTCTAAAGCTGAACTATTGAAAAGTCAGAATTTTGAAAATTTTTACAGTAGTGTAATAGACCCGGTTTGGAATTTACCCAGCGACTTTAAAAGAAGCATTGAGGATGCGTTACCGCCCATAAAATCGGAAAATGTATACTGCATGCATGAAATGCTAAAGTATGCTTTGGACGTCATTAGATATGATATTGTGTTTAAACAATACGCCCAACAACAGCAAACGTTGGAACAATAAGTGTTTATCATGTAGTTATAACGATGTAATAAAAAATTAAAAATTTTAAAACGTTTATTATACAAATAACTTACTGACTAACTTAGAAACTAACCTAACCTAGGACGTGTGGGTGGCCTCACATTTGCTGTAAAAAGAATACTTAAATAGTTTCTTCAAAGAAGCAAATCAACTTTTATTCACATAGATCAGCCAGAGCATGTTCGTCAATTCTGGGTCCCTGTAGACCTTATACCTGCATCCCAGAAACCACCCCACCTCTAGCAGGGTGGATACCGGGATGTAAGTAGAATTTTTCATTAAAGCAATGTCGTCCTAAAAAATAAATTTATTGTGAACCAGATTTATGAGCATAAAATATTCTTACGGTCCCATATTTCTCGGCTATATGCTGCACCAATTGTATTTCTAAAATTATAAAAACTTATTACATCAACTATTAAAATTAACACAATATTACCGAAAGCTGACATGGCAGCACCAAGAATTATTGAGTTTAGAAATTCTTCTGTAAATTTCTTATATGTATACTGTTTAGAATACAAAAAATAAGCGTCTTACCCATTTCTCTCGTCTGATTTTATCTGAAAAATGTTTGAGAATTTAGAATAGCGAAGTAACAGTACAATGCAAAAAAATTCCAATCAAATATCTTAATAATGATGATACAAGCATTTTAAGATTTTGCTTAGAAACATTAGAAAAATATTAGAAATGGTGTATATGGAAGTAGGAACACAAAAGACGGGGATCAAATATCTTAATAAACAAGGGAGATGTGAGCATTTTAAGATTACATTAGAAAAGTAAAAAAACTTTTTTCAGAAATTTTCCTCTTACATTTTTCAAAGACATGGACATATAAAATAAAACATATATATATATACAAACATATCTTACCAATGGAGCAGATTGTTGCAGCTGAGGAAACTGTGATTCTGTCATGCAACAGCGACTTGTTTATATACAAAGCTCTCCTACCTACCTCTCGACTTGGAGGGAAGGGTTGACAAATTATGCTGCAAATTTGTCATTTTTGCTAATTACGGCGCTATCTAATCATAGTTTTAAATTAACTGATTTTTTGTAACAGCATTAGCTTTCTCATAAAAAAACACGTTTTTTGATACCCGACACGGCATATTTTGTGCACATTGTAATATGTATTTAAATGTACCAGATTTATTTTAAATAGCATTGTAATATTGCAATAATTGCATATGGTGAAATTTGCTTTCTGCAGGGTAGGTCACATGTAATTTTTAATTCATATCATTTTTAATAAGTACGCGAAAAGCCAACAATGCATAACTTGTAGTAAAGTTTAATTGACGTGGTGGCATTGTTTAAAACGGTAATAATCAATAATTAATTAATTCATGCTCTTTTATCAAACAATACACAAAACACACCAAAATCTTCAAGTTTCTTCACCGCAAGTTTTGCATTGTTGGCTTTTCGCGTACTTATTAAAAGTGATATGAATTAAAAATTACATGTGACTTCTTAATATTTTTTAAAACAATAGTTAATTCGCTTCCTAGTAATAATGCAAACTACAATTTGTTATGAAAAAGTCGTCGAAAACTAGTTTCAAATGAACGGCGGTGTACTTAGTTCTTTTGCTAGCCTTCATCCGCTAAAACATTAATTAGCAATGTAAGAAGTCTGTGAACTGCAAATCATAATTATAGATTATTGGAAAAAACATAGGTAATAATAAAATTGGACGAATTATTGCAAATGCTGCAGGATGCATCTGCATTTCTGCTTCGTAAACAAGTGACGTCAATGGAAATTTTACACTATGTTAAAAACATCTTTGACCCGGGCAAATGCTCCTTTTATTTTTTTGCTTCGACTTCTAGACGACCTGGGCAAATGCAGCAGGATGCAATATTCCATCCGCTTACTAGTTCGTAAACAAGTGACGTCAATGGAAATTTTAAGTGTAATTGCAACAATGAGAAGTTTTTCAAAGTAATCAGATATTTCCGAATTTTCATAGAGGGGTATAGTTTCTCATTCTGAACAACTTTTCTTAATAAAATTTTGCCGTATTATGAACTAACGAGGCAGCGGAATTGAAAATGGAATTCGTTTTATGTACAATTGCGACAATGAAAAGTTTTTCAAAGTAATCAGATATTTCCGAAATTTCATAGAGGGGTATAGTTTCTCATTCTGAACAACTTTTCTTAATAAAATTTTGCCGTATTATGAACTAACGAGGCAGCGGAATTGAAAATGGAATTCGTTTTATTTACAATTGCGACAATGAGAAGTTTTTCAAAGTAATCAGGTATTTCCGAAATTTCATAGAGGGGAATAGTTTCTCATTCTGAACAACTTTTCTTAATAAAATTTTGCTGTCTCTTTTAGGAATTTTGCAGCGCAATTTAAAATGGAATATCGTTTTATATCTCATTGCAAACAATGAGAAGTTTTTCAAAGTGATCAGATATTTCCGAAATTTAATACAGTGGTTTAATTTTACATTCTGAACAACTTTTCTTAATAAAATTTTGCTATATCTTTAAGGAAATTAGCATCGTAATACAAAATAATATTGAAAGTAGAAGTTGGCCTTTGCATTTCGTATAAATACAGCTATCCAAGCCGGAGAAAACCATTCTCTTACCTGCTTTTGCAATGTCCACTGCGTGTCAATCTTGTAGAGGTGTTCTGCTACCCAAAAATATGTCTAAATACTCGAGGCTTAGCTTGAAGAAAACATCGGAAAAGGGTTAAGTTAAACTTTGCGCCTGCACGAAACCGAGCGTTTCAACCCCCAGTTCCGTACAGGTGTCGCCGAAGGCCGCCGTAAAGGTTTTAAGTGACGTAGTACTTGCGCCTAATTACGAAATTATTTCTCCAAGTAGTAGTCAAGGTTCCCACAAAATTTTAAAATCAGCTTTAAAGAAAGGTCAGAAAAAAAATTAGCAACATTCAATTTTGGGAAATATGTAGAGAATATGAATGAGGAGACTGAGGTACCTGTGGCAAAAATCCAAATGTTATCTGAGTCTCCTCATCTATCGCAAACGGAAATATTTATGGAAACGTTCGATTTTGACGACATTCCATTGGAAAAGATGGCTTCCGGCGACGGTGCGGCGCAAGAGTTTACAGCCCTTGTAGATGGTCTGGAGATAGACTCCGGCTCAAGTCGACCGACCAGTCGAATTTCGAAGCAGCTAACAATCCAACCTTCGGAAAATGTGATTGCAGCACCGTCTGTAATTGTGCAGTCTCCGGTTTCGGGCAATGCAGCCGTCATGTCGTCAGCTACTGGGAGTAACGTAGTCGACACTGTGGTGGTCGTCTAATCGCAATGCTATAGATGCTAAAGCGGCCCATCTTTGCAGTGGAGAGCATTACCTAAGGTATATTAGATATTATTTTTTATCCATATATGTTATTTAACATTGAAGGTGTTCAGAACGTGCTTTTCCCAGTTTAATAGCTTATATTGTTATTAGCTCCCTAGAAATTCGAGCCGCCAGCCTAGAAGCGGCGATGCATGATGAGTACCTAAAAAGCATAACTGCTTTACCTAAGATCCGCCACGGCCACAGCGCAACTAACATGGACATCTTTAAGAATGCTACGTTAGCAAGGCTAGAGCTAATCCAAGATCTGTTAGCTGTGGAGGGTGCGATTCGTGCAAGACGTCAGGAGCTCGATAAAAAGGCTAAGTAAAGAGTAGATAATCGTTTAACATATCATACACCCCTAACACAAATAACCTCCCCCCCCCTATCCTCTCCAGGGTGTCCAAAGCGAATCCTCCCCGTGGTGACACCTAGGTATTCCGTTCGAGGTTTAATTTGTTAATCAGTGTTTGTATATAAAGGTGTTCATTGTGTTTGCGAATAGTAAGCCTCGAGCTGGGTAGCTAATCGCGCAATTAGTATATTAACCGATTGCGCGAGACTAATTTGCCATTATGTTCAGGTGCACTGCTTGTGGAGAGTCCTTCACCAGAGCTGACAATTTGTTTCGCCATCGAAGAGATAGCTGTCGCCACGAGGTTGGCCACCCATCGACGAGTGGTAAGTGGAAACGTGTTGATTGCTGCTGATTATATTGATTGTGTGCTGTCTAAAGGTGACGCTATGGAGGCTTCGGTAGCAGCTGGTGAGGGACCATCGGCGAGTAAACGTCCAAGACCTAATGACTCCAGCGGTGGTGAGTGTGTCTCTATTGTAGTGTTTCATGTTTTCTAACGTTTGGTTTAACAGAACAGCTCCCCAGAACGCAATACTGCGACGTGTGTGATGAAAATGTTCGTCGGACTTGTTTCGTTGGACACCTGAGGAGCAATCGTCACACCAGGCGGTGTGATGTCGTCCACCTGGGGAAAGGAGTGGTGGCCCTTCCAAGCGCCTTCAAGTCCCGTGTTGCCAGCTACAGGGTGTCCACGGAAAATTATCATATAAGTGTTGTAGAATATATGACCGAATTGAAAGACAAAATTATAGGTCTAATAGAAGGACAACTGACCAAATTAAACAGTATAAAATTTAATTTCGAACTTTTCGGGTATTTTATTTTGGAGACTCAAGATGTACAAGACGTCAAAAGTTTTAATACGACCAACGAGGTGGTCATTCGCGGTACAAACTTGAACGAATTATATGATAATTTAACGGGGATATTGGACCAGAAGGTGTCCGAATTTGAGGAACGCGATTCAGGTGTGTATTACAATTGTAATTATTGTTAATGTTACTAACCGCAAAATGTTTACAGGGTGGATCTTGAAGCAGCTGCTGTACCTAGAATTAAATATAAATAAATTCAATCCGTTTCGTGCGTCTTCGTATATCCCGCTCCCGGAGCAGATTCAGACCAAGAAAGCGATCGTGAACGTCCAAAACGTCAAGGACGAGCGTTGTTTCGGGTGGGCGGTAACCTCGGCCCTCTGCGAACCAGATGGACCGTCTAATCGAACGAGTTCGTATCCAGATTGCAGCGAGTTTTTAAATTTTGAGGACATTAAATTCCCTGTTAGATTGCGCGATATTTCTAAATTTGAAAAAAATAACCCTCAACTTTCTATAAATGTATACGCGTTGGAAAAAACTTTTCAAAACGATATTACCATATATGAAGTTGTGGGACCTCTGTACTATTCGCCACGTATAAAAAACAGACATAAATTTACTGCTTCTAACAGACGGCGAAGGTAATAGCCACTACTGTTGGATCGCTGATTTGTCTAGGTTAGTTTCGCGGCAAATAACGGCTAGGGCCAATGCGAAACATTTTTGTAATGGTTGTCTAAATTACTTTCGCACCGATGCCCATCTGGAGAACCATAAGCTTTTTGACTGTAATCATGTATGCACAAAGTTGCCTACGACAGAGCCGATCACGGATAAATGTGGGGAGGTGAGGCCCCAGAACATTATTAAATTTGATAATTATCATAAGCAATTGACAGTGCCCTATATATGCTATGCAGATTTCGAGACAGTTTTATCACCTGTCGATGGTGGGGATCAGGAGCCGGATCGCGAAAGACCTTATACGATATAATAAGCAAGTCAGAAAGCACAGAGTTGGGGTAGTTCATGCAACTGCAAGATTTAGCGTATAAATTTCAATCCGTAATTACAGTTGCAAAGAAATGCCGGTAGTAATGAAATGATTTGAGTAGAGAAGGCAAAGGGCAGAGCTCGTTTTTCATAGATTGGAGTCGATAATTTTTAAATTAGCCAAAAATAGGAGATTTGTGCAAAATTAAAGCCGAACCAAATAAATAGAACTGTCACAGAAAGGTTTATAATATGCGTGTGTTAAACAAAGCGTAAATGTCAGACTAATTAAATAGGAAATGTTTACGAGCAATCTTAAATAAAGGTAAAGGCAGCAGAATTATAATATATTAAGTTGAAAAGAGCATAAACCAGGCAAAAAATGGCAATTGTAATATTAGACAGCAATGTTTGAAAATATGTGAAAAGTAGACAGTTGATAAAATACGAGGAAAAGGACACAGCAGGATGTAAAACAAAATTGGTGATAGAAGTAAACTATTTAAGAACAAGTCAGTGTAATTACGCGAGTGAGAAAGACAATCTAAATAATACAAAGTGTTAGTGGCACAATGAGACAGTAAAAAACCAAATTGAAAAGCCAATATTTTAGAAATAGGAATTTTGTAAATGTATTATTGTATTGAACTTGGTCTACATCTGTTTTTATAATCTAGATAGGCATTTGTTAATAACGACCATCAGACAGTACCAATTGAATAAAAATTAATTCTTGACACACAGTTTTGGTCTCTCATTTAAATGCAGTTTTCTTATAAAAATATTTAATTTACAATAATAAAAAGTACACCATTGTGTAGCCAATTTACCAGTGCACCAGTGAAAGTGTGGGTAGCGAATTCCCTCACAAAAAAATAATTTTCTTTGTTACCACCTACCGAGGATTCGGCCGAGATCAGCTGAAGATTACGATCTTCAGTCACGGGCAGATTTGAGTTCCTGAGCCCGAGATTTCAATGGCAACATATCAGCCACAGCATGGCAGGTTTCCAGTTTCAGGCAGATACCATCAGGAGTCGCCGTCCGAACGAGCTACCGCAACGCTGCAGAAAACTCAGGTTCGATTTCAATCATAGTATCGGCGTTAGAAACCGGAAAGTTACAATTAGAACAAGAGCACGTCTTAATGAAGAGAGATCCAGGCATATTAAAGCATCTATCGAAAGTAATTATCCAGTAATAGCATAAAATCCAGATTTAAGGTTAGGAAATACAATTGCATGTTAGCGTCTTTTAACAATCAAGGATCGGTTTTGCCTAAAAACAAAAGATAGATTAATGCCGTCGAAGGCGCGAGAATTCAAAATATACCTTATCGAATGCTCATAAAACTCCTTTTGTTAAATTAAATCACAAACGCGGACCGCAACAAAATAAACCGATTTGTGTAGAACTTTGATAGCGTAGCAAAGTACCGACTGCGCGATCGAACTAAATTCACAGCCCATTGGCGTATCAGATAAATTTTAATATTAACGTACCGGGAAACCCAACTCTGAGGAATGAATTTTTTTGCCTACCGAGCTAGCCTTCTGTAATATTAAATTTCAGATGAATGAAGTACAATAAAGGGTATAATACTGTTTTATTTGCAAGTAATTAACGAACCCAGTCAAAACAGAATTATTTTTAGCCAGTCTAAAATTTGACCTAAAAAAATAAGTTTGCAGGTAGTAGTAATTTACTATTAAAATAATCATATCATTATATTTATCACATCATACCATTGCAATACAAGATGATTCGCGAGGAATAATAAGCCTGACCAAATTCTCGATGCAACCAACATTAGATTTTTATAGGTCAGGTAGATTTCAATGATTGATAGGCATCGCGGATCCAAATTGTATTTTTTTAAAGTGTCGCAAAGTAAGTTGCGAGAATGTAATGTTGGTTGCATTAAGAATTTGGTCAGGCTCATTATTCCTCGTGAATCACCTTGTATAGGAACTTTCTAGTCAATAGCCTAATACAGTTATATATCTTTCTGTGTTCACGAAGCTCTGTCGAACGGTTCAAGTCTTTATTATATTCCTTGTGTGGGACTGCACAAGGCGTTCTGGCATTCCATCTTTAACCAACGGAACCAAGTTTTTACTACCTCTCTTGTATGAGATTGCACAAGACCGTTAGTTTGCATCCTTTTTACATTCCTGCACCCCTAAGACTTATCCTGTAATTGTTCAAATTATAAACATACAGTTCACTACAAGCGTTACCCTGAACACTAAATCAATGATGCAGACATCTGAAAATGATTTTAACATATACGCTCCCATATGAATCGCTACACACTTTTGAGATTTTTTTCCGATACATAATATTAGCGGAGTTACCGAATGTATGCACTACTTTGTTTTCGACGCTGTATAAAAGCCTTATTGGACAAGTTAGTAGAAAAATTGCAAATTGATTCACAATTTGGTTCTTCCCGTTTCAGAAAAATTAAAACTAATTTTCAATGCGAATCTGAAAACGATACTAGTTTAGATGTAAAAAATAAGTTTAAAATTTTTAACATCATCGAATGAAATATTGGGATTATTGTGATATTTTAATGTTCTTAACCGTTTGATCAATTTTTATTTTTATCAAATGAAGACCTACTAAAAAATTGTCTAGAATTGAATATTTACCGTAAAGATGAATATGATTATTTTACAGGCATTATTGTAAATAAATTGTACAGCTAAATAATTAGCACATATAAAAAACCTGTTCTTTGACTTAGGGCCACCATTCAAAAATCTTTAATTTATAGCTTACATACAACGAATTGCCTCGTTCCTAATTATTTTAATTGCTCTTAGAACATATTTAACGTTATCTCATTACCAGTCAGTACTGATTCCGGTGAAAGGTTATTTTTTAAGCTTAAATTAATAGAAACGTACTTCAGGCAGGAAATGCTGACCATAGAGCAAAAAGTTTGTGAAAACCTGAATATTGATAAACTCATAAGATGATTTTACCACCTCAAAGCAAGAAAAACTATCTTTATTTAAAATATATGGTATTAATATTTCGGTGTTTTTTAAAACTAAAATAAAATAAAATTGAAAACATTATGACGACAGAGATTACAGATTTTTGCACAGGGTGCCACCTCTCTGGCTCTGGCTAAATATTGCTTTACAAACGTAGACCAGTTACTATTAGGACTAAAGTATCGTTAGGAATGTCTGACTCGTTGAAGCTTGCATCTTTTTTCAGTGTGACAAGCTAAGGTAAATTCAGTCTGTGCTATAGTTCTTTATTAGGTTTTAAAGAAGCCCCATCTATGTACAGTTTGTTGCATTACGAAGCAAACTACAAACTGGTCTTCAACATGGCGGTCAGTTTGAATTTGTATGAATCTTATGGAGGAAGCTATTGTCCGGATTGACTAATTAACAAATTGCTAGTTTTTAATTTATTTTAGTTATATATTTTTAAATGCAGGTGGAAAGGCGCCTGATATAATTAATTTTGTATTGAAATTATGGAGTAGTAGGATAATCGTTCTTTTTTTTGTTAGTCTCTCTAAACACTTTATAAAATAAAATGTATATCAATCTTATGATATATCTATACTTAACGACTGTTCAAAAGCGTAGCTCAAGATATTACTTACCCTATTGGATTATAGCAAAGCATTCGACACGATTAACCACGATCTGTTGTTTGCAATACTTCAGTACGTGGGTTTTTCTCCAAATGCAATCGATTTATTTAAAAGTTACTTTAATAAAAAAAATCAAAGTGTAAATGTGGACGGTAATCTTTCCTCAGCACGAACCATATTGCAAGGCGTGGTTCCAGGTTCGATTATCGGCCCACTACTGTATACTTTATATACTTCAAAATTTTCTGAATTTGTTGAACATAGTAAGATGCATATGTATGCTGATGACACGCATATTTATGGCTCATTTCTACCATTTGATTTTAACCAGGGGATAAAAGACATCTCTACCGACTTGAATAAAATATTTGATTTGTTATCCAAACATTGTCTGCTTTTAAATCCATCAAATTTCTATGTTCTTCTGTTTGGCAGAAAAGATTGTTTAAACTTGATTTAAACACACATAAATTTTCATAACAAAATTTACGAAACCAGTCAGAAGTTCTAAATGTAATTCTGATTTCATAAACAAGCAGTTTTAACCTCCAGTTTTACTTCATAATTTCACAAGTTTATATTTAATTGAGATCTATTTTAATCTTGAATTAGAACAGGCAAATTTCAGTTCCCATTTACGAAATATTAACAAACGAATATTGTTTCGCAAGCATTGAGTTTAACCACTTCAGTAAACTGCAACTTGGCATTTCGCTCAGTAAGCGACCTAGTAAAGCCAAGTTCACCGCACCTTCCTGCAAACCCATGCGCAACTATAAAAAGCTTATTATGCTGAATTGTCATCTTCGTACCTTTAAACGCGTTCCATTACACTACACTATTATGAACTTTGGTATGTTACTTAGTTAAGCGTTCTTGTTTTGTATAAATACACCGTTTATTTTCGTAATAAAACAATCTGCATTTAATGTCTGATTCATTCACTACGTCGCCACCCTAATACCAAGCCCAATATCATCGAGACGTGAGGCTGAGTCTCTTGGGGTGGTTTACTGTCGTCCCTTTCAAGTACCATTGACTACATTGGTTTAAAACGTAAACACAGTCTTGTTTACGTGCTTGAGGGATAGAACCAGCGCAAAGCAACGGAATCCTGATACAGCCTCCAGGCTTCAAGTTGACTGCGAAAATGTAAAATCTATAGTTCAAATTACAATCAATGAGCCAGTAATACCACTAAAAGAAATGCCAAAAACTTGAGCCTGGTTTTGGACAATATTTTTAGATACAGGACTCATATAAACAAATGTATACAAAAAGCATACCTGAATCTAAAGCTACTGTATCCACATAGAGTGTATCTAACTACAGATCAAAAGAAAATGCTGTGTGATGCTTTAGTGCTGTCTCAGTTCGCATATTGCTCAGAGATATACTCACCTTGCTTAGATTATGATTCAGCTGAAAGGGTACAGAGTTCAAAACGCTTGCCTAAGATTTATTTATGGTATTCCCAAATTTGATTATATTTCACACAAATTAATAGAGGCTAAATGGGTTAACATACATAACAGACGCCTACTACTACATAATAAAATAATTATAAATAAAAAACTGCCTTACTTATATAATAAGATTATTACACACAACTGTCTCATGACTGACATCAACCAATGAAAACCATGCATTTTTTGAAAATCGACCAATCCCGAACTGCTTACCTGATAAGCGCCCGAGGGCTGCTTACCAAGCGATAAGCTCCCTAGGGACAATTATCGACTCCCTGGATGGTCTCATAATTAGAAATAGAAATGCAAGAAACAAGCAATTTGAGTTTTTTTGCATTATTAGATCAATTTTAAATCATAATTCGTATACGGGTTTTGTGTAATAATCTTCAAAATATAAACGTGAGCGACACACTTACATATAATTTTTCCCGTGCGAAGAGTAATCGTGCTGGTTGCCCTTAGAAAACTGCCCTCGGGCAAGCCCTCGGAGCAGTTTTTATTGCAACCAGCGCTCGACCCTTAGCGTGTGCAAAATTATCGTTAAGTATGCCTCGCCCTTGTTATATTACTATTGATAACATTCCGAACGGATGTACATAATTTAAACTTAAGACACAGGGGTCTTATCACACCGTCACAGCATAAAACTGCCCTTTTTCAACGTTCATTTCAATATAACATCAGCAATATATACAATGAAATACCAGATCCATTAGTAACATGGTGCCTGCTAATATAATACAGCTAGTTGTTCGTATTCATATGGCTTTGCTAAGTAACATTTTATTTAGATTTTAGTAAATTTTTTTTAGGTAATGTAGGCATCAGCTGTATATAATTGCTCATCTATAATTTCAAGGTTTAGTTGAGATATATTCGAGTAAATCTCGAACCAGTTCCCCGTGATACCGAGGCCCGCTTAGAAATTACCCTGTTTACTGTATACTGTTTACAACTGAGCAACGGAGTAAACTAACTTGAATAATTTACCATTCCCGAGGTTACCAATAACCGTTTGAATTCAATTAGTTTACGACTGAGTAACGGAGCAAACTAACTTGAATAATTTACGATTCCCGAGGTCCCCGATGACCGTTTAAATTCAATTAGCGAACGACTGAGGAACGGAGTTCATTGGTTTGAATAACTTCATGTTCACAAAACCTTCTGTATTTGCGTGGTTTAAAAATTACACATACCTGAATATCGAAGTGCGATATTTAGGACTCATTCAAAGCGCTAATGCTTATCTAACGTCTTAATTAAAAATAACGTACATCTGAGTGCGCTATTTTCAAATCTTCGGAGCCGGGCTTTTGCCCTCAAAACTCGTCCAGAATTTCAATAGGCGATTCCCTCAGGTGTAAGAAAAACTACGTACTTACGCTGTGGAAATCCATTTGCTCATCTTCGAGGTTAACCTCCACACGCGCTCCGAACCAGATAAGAGCGCACAAGATTTGACCCCCCGCACAAAGTCACCGGAGCTTATCAAAACGTGACCCGGACGCCCACGTGCACGGATAATATACATACGGTAACGAGATCATAGCCCAATCAATTCTTTGTCATTAAAACGAACCATAACTATTCTGCTTGTTTACAATAGTTCAAGCTGTCAATAATTTGATTATCGTGTTACAGTTCTACCAACGCTCGCCCAAATTGCCTGTTGGTTCTAACGACCGCCCATAGCGAGAAGCCCGGCCAAACTTCCAGACAATTGAGGTTGCCTATCTTTCCAGCACCAACCTGAAGATTTGCGTCAAATATAATCGTCGTTGTACATAGTTACGAATATGATTTATTTGATTATTTTTCCAAATATACTTAGTTTTTCTTATTTAGTATTCTTTTAAATCAGTCAAGGTATAAATAAATCGAACTTAGACCCAGTCTTAAGCTACCATTCATAAGGGCAAATCAATTAATGCTAAGATTAAATACATATAACTAGGTAGCATTACAAAGGTAATTATCAAATGAATTTGCATATGGTATATCGTCAGAATTTCCTATTGTCGACACACTATTTTCTTTATCAGAATGTTCAGATTCGTTTTCTTCTGACTGTATTTTTGATGTTGAGGTGCATTCAGATCTTTGCTGCAAATACTCTTACCTGGTGGTACCTTTAGTTTGCTTCTTCTTTGGCTAGCTTTATCAGATTGTTTTCCTTGTCTCATTTCTTGTAACATATTTATTACCACATTAGTTACCGCATTTACAACTTCTTCATTACTATCTGCATTTTTATGGGCACCTGGCAATCGACTTAGTAATGCATCTGGGTTAAAAGGGCAGTTTCCTGTTTTTTTAAACCAGAAATTCAGTTATTAGATATATCATTCACTCTACCTACTTTCTCGTATACGTTTTTTAGAAGTCTTGGGAGCATTCTTTTGTAAGGGTTTGCGATTTTCTTTTAAGCCCATTTTACCAGTCATCGAGTATCTTTCGCTAATATCGTTTTAGTGGCCCATAAAGGCCACATCCAGGGTTGGGAAATGTGGGTTGAATTTGGAGGGATGCAAATAAATGCAATATTATTTTTTCAGCCAACTGTAGAACTTCTGCAGTAAAGTGACACGGCTATTTAATTTTCGTGTATAAGGTATAACATACTTCAAAACAGTCTGTAGATATTACCGAATCAAACCAACTTCGACTTCGATTATACCGTGTATGTGGAACTCCTCCCGTCATCCACGACGACCAAAGATGTTCAGATTTATAGACGACATAGGGAGCCAGTAACTTTCCAGCTGCCGAACATTACTGAAATAGTTGTTTTACTGGAATCTCTAATTCTTTCGGGATACTTTATCCCTCGTTTAAAAAGACAACGTTTTACCCCAGGATCGTCGCTATGTTTGTCTCATCGTATTAAATATACAAGAAGGGTCAATAAAAGACTGATCTTCAGATGTGAGGGTTTCTTTCAAATTACTGAAGTATTCTTGAAACATTTCTATGTTTAATGCTGCTCTGCTAAGTTTCATATTTTGACAATTTCGCTGAGTTAAGTAATACTTATGTATATTATAGAAAAGTCGTGCCCATTTTAAACTAGGCAATTGTTAACAAACTGAGGAGCAGTCCTTCCACCTTAATTCAAGTACAGTTTGGCCAGATACCGAAGGTCTTTAAAGTCGAATGGAAATCCCCATACAATGGCTCTTCTTCTATTTCACTAAAACGCAAAGTATTTCAATGGCTTTGTGATGATTCCCATGAATTTTATTAATAAGGGTGCTTTTACTAATGTTATATTTTTTTAACAGCTTTGTTAATAGATATTAATTTCGCGTTTAATATCGAAGTGCAGTTTCTATAATATCAGGACTGAAGCTTTTATACCGTCTTGTGATTGACAACGGCACAGGCGTGGGATGCGGTTTAACTATTTTCTGAAGAGAATATGAAGAATACAAGATAATTATATAGGTAGATATTCATACAAAAGCAAAATAAATTGAAAACATAATAGAACCCTAAAATTGACCGGTAGCCTAACTTTGACCACTGTGGCCAAAGTTACCACCCCTCGCTCTTATCCAAGTAGGCTTCGAAATAAACATTTATTGTTAAATAAATATTTTGTGCAAAGAGTTAATAACGTGTGTAGGTGTTGTTTAGGCATATATGTCATTATATTAATGCATAATGCTGTATTAAGATATTTACCAAGAAGTACACCCGCACATTTTTGCACAACAGATAATTCACATTCAGGCGGTTTGCACTCCCACCATTTTTAATTTTCTGAAGTTAGCACTCTAATGTTGATCCCGGGGCAGCCAGAGTTGTTTTAAAAAAGGAAGCAAACATGCGTTTAGAGCTACAGATAGCTCAAAAACCAATACAACGGTAATGTTTGCTATTGTTGCTGATGGTACCTTGCTTCCACCATACGTGGTCTATAAGGCAAAACACGCCTACCAAGGTTGGACTGAGGGTGGTTTGGAGGGATTAAAGTATAACCATACACCAAGCGGCTGGTTTGATGCAAATATTTTTGAACACTGGTTTTATGGCATTATCTTGCCATATTTTCGAAAGTTAGATGGCGACCAAGTGCTCATAGGAAACAATATAAACAGTCATATACCCTAAGTGTAAAGAGAATGTGAAAATAACAATATCAAATCTATTTTACTCCCTCCGAACGCAACACACCTGCTACAGCCTCTACACGTTGCTTATTTTCGACCGTTGAAGGTGTCTTGGAAAAATATTTTGGAAAAGTGAAAAATAAAAACCAGGGGCGTGCTACCTAAAACACTTTTTCCGAAGCTTCTTAAGGAAGCCATCGAAAACGTTGGATTAAGATCGCAAGCAAATTCCTTTGCAGGATTTAAAGCATGCGGGATTACCCATTTAACCCCAATGCAGTCGTTAATAAACTTCCACAAAAAAATCCACAAAATAAGGACTCACAAAAGGTTTGGACAGAAGTTATCGTGGACCACGTAACTGAACTAAAATCTGGTCCTTCTCAAGCCCCAAGAATGGGGAAAAATCAAGGTGGTTGCCGGGAAAACATAAGCAGCAGTGACCTTATTATTTCAGAATAACCAAAGGCAAATCCAAAAAAGAAAACTCAAATTTCACAAAAAAATATAAGAAAAAGAAAAATCAGTTGTAGTAGTAGCGACGAGATCGACGAAATTGGTGAATCATCAACCAACCAACAACAAAACCAAACAACCGGAACAACTGCGGACACTGTTCCTAACCAACAAAAAGATTTGTTGGTAAATGATTTTGTAATAACCAAGTTTAAAACCAACAAACGAGACAGATTTTATGTAGGAAAAGTGGAAGAAATTTTGGAATCATCGATAACTAACACCCTTAGAAATAATAATAAAAAAGACAGCTGTTTTGTTTTCCCTTAAAATCCTGATTGAGCATAGGTTACGAAAGATCAAATTGTACAAAAAATAAAATTTAAAAATCTGGTGTGATACACTCACACAACTTCCTTTTACAGTGATCTTATAATTAGCCAAAACTTTTTTAAAAAAATTTCAGCATTTATCAAAAATTACAAATACTACAAAAACGGTAAAAAATAGAGCGTTAGTTCAGGAATCAAATTTTCTCTAAAATTTTAAGCTGAATTCAAAAATGTAATAACATACTGGGTGTTCTATTTAAAATAGGAGTTAAAAAACACTAAATAAACCCATTTTAGAAGTATTCAACTGGAAAATCACCGATCTCATATCAATACACATTAAAAATGAAATAATGTAAAGTGTGAAAAAATCGTTAAAGCCGTTTTTGAAAAAATCGAAAAAACTGAAAAATCACAAGAGTAAACACTTTACTTCCGTTTATGCGATTTTTTTCAAAAGCTTGCTGTCACATCTGCATAGTACGCAACACTTATATATGAAATTTCAACGCGATATCTTTTTTCGTTTTCGAGATATGCTGTTCACAGGCAGACACACAGACAGACAGACAGACACACACACAGACCAATGAACAAACATATGTTTTTTGGGTTCAGGGGACTTTAAAACGTGAAGATCTGTTGAAACTCAATTTCGAATTTTTGGGGTGAATCCAATACTTCCTTTATCGTAAAAGGAACTAAAAATATACTGAGAGGAAGAAATTTTTTTACTATAGCTGAGGGCTTTGACCTAAAATAACTTTTTTAAGTTTTTTTTTAGTTTTTGTTCTTGTTCCCTAGAAGACACGTTGATTTTATTATTTAGTGTTTTTAGAATAAGTTTTAAGTCAGAATATAGTTTCTGTTTTTTTTCCTAGGAGACATGTTTATTTTGTTATTTAGTGCTTTTAGAATAAGTCTTAAGGCACAAAATGTTACTTTTATATTTAAAACATAACTTGTTACTGTAAAAGTTAAAAGTTCCTATTGAATAAAGGCTTACTTTTGTGTAATTTGCGTATTTATGCTATTTGTTTTTTTTTTTTTGAAAAAATTGCTAAATAATATATATTTTTAAATTTTTGGTGACCGCCTTTACTCATATTCTAGTTTAAAGTCGATTTTATGTGGTTTTAAATGGTTGATCGACTTTACGCCACACCACGGGGTAAAGACGATCATTTTTTAACCACAAAAAAAAAGAAAACGGTCATGCACAAAAAATACTTCTCCACGGCATCTTGTGACTTAAACATCAAGGATGAAACATTTTAAAGCCGTTTAGGCGCTCTGGCGAAAAAACTACTACTTAACTCAACGGTGAAAAGATACGTCTTCGCTTGAAGAATTACAAGAAATCGAACAAGTTATGCACTTTCTCATTGCTAAAGTTCAATTTTCGAAAGTAGAAATAAATTGTGAAATTGAATGACACTTCTGACGTTTTCATTTCAATTGTTCAAAATTCAGAGTACAAAACATTGTATGAAATACGTCTAAAGGGCGAGAAAAATAAATTGATACAGGTTAGAATGAAATGGGGGAAGGCACCGATCTACGTGATATGTTATTTTAAGATTCGACGTACGTTTACATGTAGTGAACGAATTCTGTAATTAATATATCCATCGATGTGGTAAAGTAGTGGCGCTATCTGTTGGTAATATTAGAAAGTACCACCAGGAGTAGTTTAAGGTCATTCAAATCGGCATTTTGACATCAAACCGTACCTTACACTATTAAAAAATGCACATTCAATGCCTGTATTATTATGCGCAGAACATCAAAGAAAGTTATGGATATTCAGTTGTGCCACACCCTGTATGCTAGTAGTTCTTTTGAATTCCATTTGATGGATCTGAGTTGCTGGGAATAATGGTTTTTGTCATAATTCAACCAAATGTACCCTGCTATCCAGTTCTTTAAACAAGTTACTTCTTCAAATTTTATGTTTTTCCATGTAAGTAAAAATATTAGACTTTGAATAGAAAGTCAGTTAATATTATTGAAAAACAAGTGAACAACCTAACCTAACTACATTTGCATTTTATTTTCAGATCCGGTATTCTTCATGTTTGTTATAATAATGGACACGGACAAGGAATTAGTTCAATATAGTTTGCGTAATGCAATGACCAGCATATTACGGGAACCACTGATGGTCAAAAAAGAAAGTAAAGAAGTTGGAAGTTCACATGTTCAACTGGAGAGCATTCAAGATCCTATCAACATTACAGCTTATCAGGAATTGAATATTAAACCGGAGGATGTTGATCTAAAAGATGAATTGCTTGGTGGTGCATGTGTAGCAAATGTAAGCCACCTAGAAGAACATATGGGATGCAAAGTTCGTGAATATGAAGCGGAAGACGAGAGTACACCATATTTGGGCTCAATTTGCGAATATAAAGCAACACAAAAAGTGGCTTTAGTTACACATATGAGGATGCATACAGGAGAAAAACCATATACATGCTCTATTTGTGACTATAAAGCAGCACGAAAAGATCATTTAGCTAAACATATGAGGACGCATACAGGAGAGAAACCTTATTCATGTTCAATTTGCGAGTATAAAGCGTCAGAGAAATGTAATTTGGTTAGCCATATGAAAATGCATACGGGAGAAAAACCTTTTACATGTCATATTTGCGACTTTAAAACAGCACAAAAAGTGGTTTTGGGTAGACATATGAAGATGCATACAGGAGAAAAACCATATTCATGCCCTATTTGCGACTATAAAACGGCACGAAAAGATGTTTTAGACAACCATATGAAGAGGCATACAGGAGAGAAAACTTATTCATGTTCAATTTGCGAGTATCAAGCTAAACAGAAATGTAATTTGGTTCGTCATATGAAGATGCATACAGGAGCAAAACCTTTTACATCTCATATTTGCGACTATAAAGCAACACAAAAAGTGGGTTTAGTTACACATATGAGGATGCATACAGGAGAAAAACCATATACATGCTCTATTTGCGACTATAAAGCAGCACGAAAAGATCATTTAGTTAAACATATGAGGACGCATACAGGAGAGAAACCTTATTCATGTTCAATTTGCGAGTATAAAGCGTCAGAGAAATGTAATTTGGTTAGCCATATGAAAATGCATACGGGAGAAAAACCTTTTACATGTCATATTTGCGACTTTAAAACAGCACAAAAAGTGGTTTTGGGTAGACATATGAAGATGCATACAGGAGAAAAACCATATTCATGCCCTATTTGCGACTATAAAACGGCACGAAAAGATGTTTTAGACAACCATATGAAGAGGCATACAGGAGAGAAAACTTATTCATGTTCAATTTGCGAGTATCAAGCTAAACAGAAATGTAATTTGGTTCGTCATATGAAGATGCATACAGGAGCAAAACCTTTTACATGTCATATTTGCGACTATAAAGTAGCACAAAAAGTGGTTTTAGTTACACATATGAGGATGCATACGGGAGAAAAACCGTATTCATGCTCTATTTGCGACTATAAAACAGCAAAAAAAGTGGTTTTGGATAGGCATATGAAGATGCATACAGGAGAAAAACCATATTCATGCTCTATTTGCGACTATACAACGGCACGAAAAGATGTTTTAGTCAAACATATGAAAAGGCATACAGGAGAGAAAACTTATTCATGTTCAATTTGCGAGTATCAAGCCACACAGAAATGTAATTTGGTTAATCATATGAAGATGCATACAGGAGCAAAACCTTTTACATGTCATATTTGCGACTATAAAGCAGCACAAAAAGTGGTTTTAGTTAGACATATGAGGATGCATACAGGAGAAAAACCGTATTCATGCTTTATTTGCAACTATAAAACAGTACAAAAAGGGGTTTTGGTTAGACATATGAGGATGCATACAGGAGAAAAACCATATTCATGCTCTATTTGCGACTATAAATCAGCACGAAAAGATGTTTTAGTCAACCATTTGAAGAGGCATACAGGAGAGAAAACTTATTCATGTTCAATTTGCGAGTATAAAGCTTCACAGAAATGCAGTTTGGTTAGTCACATGAAGATGCATACGGGAGAATAACCTTTTTCATGTTCAATTTGCGAGTACAAAGCAACAGTGAAAGGTAGGTTAGTGAGCCATATGAAGATGTATACAGCAGAAAAACTGTTTATATGTCATATTTGTGACTATAAAGCATCACGATAAGTGGTTTTAGTTAAACATATGAAGATGCATACAGGAGAAAAATCTTGGCATATGAAACTGCTTGATTCTTTCGGCACTATGAACATGTACAGTCGTGTTCAAATAAATCTGGGACAGTGTTTTTTTCACATGCAGGTTGAGTTAAGAATTGAAGAATATCTCCATGGATTTCCTCTTATCAGAAAGAGTTACGAATTTTATTACCTGTTAAAGTTTAATGTAACTCTTTCTGATAGCAGGAAATCCATGGAGTTATTCTTCAGTTCTTAATTGAACCTACATATGAAAAAAACATTGTCCCAGATTTATTTGAACACGACTGTACTTATATTTTACTCGCCGTCTAGTGATTAACAAATACCGGGTATATATAATGTCATTTTAACAAATTTAATATTTGAGTTGCACCGTTAGAAGTTGTGGTTGCGTTATTAAATACTAAGTAAATGATTAAAGTTTAACCTAAAAGAATGGTTCGCTGCTGTAGTTCTTGTTATTCTGTAAATACAACGGAAAACATTGCAAAAATTCTGAAACAATACAGCCGCCATTTCAGTACTTTGCCAACCAATGGTTTCTTCGATTGCTCTCTACATTTTCTGCTTTATATCCCTTTATTTCTAACGCGTAGAAATTAGTTTAAAGCTAAGCCTTTAATTGTGTATTGTAATATTTTATATTGACAATAAAATTTTAACCTTTGGTCTACATTTCTAGGTATTTGTTATTTTACAGTTTCACGAGTTAAGTAACCTGAGCAAGAGAAATCTGCGTTTTAGTTTTTATGAAGTCATAGGGCCGGTTGCAGAAAGCAATGTTAAGTCTCGTGTTAGCTAACATCGCGTCAAAGTGAACAAAATCGCATCAAAGTTTGTTTACTAATGTATTAGTTACCATAAAGATTTGAGATTTGATTCGTTTTTGTTCACTTTGACGCGATGTTAGCTAACACGAGACTTAACATTGCTTTCTGCAACCGGCCCTTAGAATATCTATCTGATTTTACTTAATAATAATAATCATAAATTCTTAAAAACCAAAGCGGATATTACCGCAACTTAGACTCCATTAGTAACCAACGCCAACATATCCACGAACTAGACAAGAATACTGGCAGGAAATGTAAAACCAAATTAATTTCAATTAACGAACAACGTAGCTCTCTAAAATCGAAGAAAACTCCAGTAATATCGCAGAGATGCCTGAAGTAACGTTCTCTATTGAAGATATCAAAACATGTGTTCCCAAAACCTCAAACTGGACAGCACATCAGTATGGAGTAGTACATTGACTACCAAAAGACGTTCGACACTATTCTAAACGACTGACTTTTAAAGATCATCGAAATTTATAAAGTACACCCATCTCTGTAATCAGATTACTTACTTATTTAATGGAGACATTGAAAATAAATATTCAGGGGCAATTGTAACGTTTCGCTCGTAATTAAGCGCTACCAAATTTAATTTAAAATTAAAAGCGCTCAATATTCGCATTTTTGCAACCATGGACGTTACAACAATTGAAATTTCCAATGCGCTCGAACTTGAAGGATCATTGCGAGCTCCTCAATCGACGCTGCTGGAACGGAGAATCGTTTTCAGCGCATCCCTTTTCCTATACGCGACGAGTTCCGAGTAGCCGACCGCGGCATATAAATGGCAATCGCGCCGCGGACTCCAGGAGATTATCCCTACGGCGAAAACTCCACTTCTCTAGGCCCATCCCCCGGCTTCAGCTGAGGACGGCCTCGTGCCGGCCTCAGCTAGGCCGACCGAAATTAACCAGGGCCTTCAGCCGATCTCAGTACCAGAAACACACCAGAAAATTTCTAGATTAACTCGAAATAGATTACCAGGTATCCGTTTAAAGACAAATTTGTATCAGCTCATATCTGAAGTCGGATTGAACTGTATTAAAATTTATTGAAGCCCCGCCTGACCGTGTAGCTACAAAGATACGTTCAAAACTCAAATTTGAATCAGCTTATATCTGGACTCGGGATAAGCTGCATTCAAATTCCTCTGAGTCCCTTCGGGCCAATTGTGTGCAATTAATTTATGAATGGCATATCGTAGTAAATTAATTGGATTCATTTTCCGGCCTGGCAGTTCGCAGACGCTCCTAGAATTTAATTAACGAATAGTTGGACATTCGTTAATTAAAATTATCGTACGTGAAAGAAATCAGTTTCAATGGCAAACACACTCGAATAAGGGAATGCAATAATCCAATTTCATACGAAGTATTAAAAGCTCATAGTAAAAACATTAAAGTTACGTACAGTTAAGTACTGTGTCACTAAAGTTTCCCCGAGTGTAGATCTCAGATCTTAAAACCCAGCAAGTATTCCCCGATGAAACTGGCTGTCTTCCTGAGGTAGTAAAACGACGTTCTCACCCTATTAAATTAAATTTTTGCCCGAGTAGTAAAATAACCTTTCTTCGCGCTGGAAACTAGATAACAGCTGACTGGAATTTAATCCAGGCACCAGGTCAAGTACAGCTGGGTTATCATCATATCAGTCACATGCACAGATCCTTGCATAAAGAAATCACTTTATAGCTTCAGTCAAGTCACTTTATGATCGAATCAATTTAGAATCTCCCCGTTTATTTACATCTGCACCGGTTGTCATTTTTAAAATATTTTTGGTTTTACAATTCTGCCAACGTAGACAAGAAGACACTGTCCTGTCCGGCAACCAGGCTTGGGGAAAATCGCTGCCATACATCGACGCAAGACAGGCAGTCTACCCATCTAAGGACCAGCGGCGGAATTGAAACAAAATACTATATTATTTGTTTGTAATTTAGCAAAGGTTTTAGTTTTATTTTATGACATGTACACAGCAAAGAATAAATGTATTTTCTGTTAAGTCTTGTTCCCTTAAATCAGTCAAAGTGTAAGCAATCAGGACCCTGACCCAAGTAAAAGCTACCACTCATAAAGGGCACATTTAATAATGCTACGGGTTTACTTTTCAAATTAAATATAAACCAGAAATCATTGTAAAGCCCCAGCTAGCATTACACAATATAATAATTAGTAAGCTTATTATCAATGGGTTTTTGATGAATATTATGAGTTATAATTCCAAAGCTAAACATACAGGGTCCTGCAGAAGAACCGATATTTAAATTGTTAATAACGGTTTCAAATTTTAAAATATTTAATATTTTTTTTCAAAAATGTATAGTAAAAACTTGCCAATTTTAGTTACAATATAATTTATTTATTAAAAATATTAGCACTTGTTCCAAATTAATTTGGTTATTATTCAGTAGTTGAATGAATTGTTTACAAAACGTAACCCGAACTTCTAAATCTTGTGGTAGTAATTGGTGCACGACTTGAACTTTGTAAGGATGACATTTTAAATCCTTTAAAATAAGGCGAAGAGTTCTGTCTGATAGGCCCAACTTGATGAATTTAATCAAATTAAGGATTAGGTTAATCTGTATTAGAGTGAAAATGAAGTTTGAGTTTGAGTAATGTTATTTTCAAAACCTAATATTTTTAATAAATAAATTATATTGTAACTAAAATTGGCAAGGTTTTTCTTTACATTTTTGAAAAAAAAATTATTAACAATTTAAATAGCGTCGGTCATTCAGCTGGACCCTGTACAACGAGTCCGTAGGACGAGTTGCATTTTCATGCATTGAGATTATAACGAAATGATATTCATTAAAAAAATATCGATTATAAGCGTACTACGAATTATATTTAGGAAGAGAATATAATGACTTCAAGTTATATACCAGGTAAAGCGTCATATTATTTTATTTAACATTATTTAACAAAAATAGGAACAGGTAACGTAGCTATTAGCAGGTAATAGATATCATTGTATGTAAAAGTATCTGGGACAATTGTTATGGCAAATTTTCGAGACGTCTAAGCTATATGAAATTGGCTTATGCAAAATCTTTTTTTATTAACAGTTAATCAGCTCAATATCTTACAGTGTTATACGTGATTTGGTTGTAATTACAAATTAGTTCTATTTAAAGTGAATTGTCTTTGGAAGTGTCCTCGACAGTAGGTGCACGCTTACACCAGGGTTACCGGTTCACTCACTACGAAGATTATGGTTTTCACATTCACTTACTGCTGTTGTCATCTGAGTTTGATGTTAGGTCTTGAGTTAATTTTCTCTTTAATCGAGTATGAATGTTCTTTTGTCCCATTTCTTGGAGGATTGTAATTCTTTTGATAAACTGCTGTATGCTGTCTACACCTAGTTCATTCTGTATTTGCTTATTGCGGATAAACCAAGGAGCATTAATTGATATTCTTAGAATCCTATTCTGAAAGACTTAAAGCTTTCTTATGTTTGTTTTAGATGTTGTGCTCCATACAGGACAAGCATAGGTTACTATCGGCCTTAGAAGTGTTTTATACAGTAGAACGGTACATTCGCAGAGGTGTGCTACGGTTGATCAAATGATAAAGCAATTTCAGTTTGCTGTACCCTAAGTTGAGCTTTTTGTTTACGTGGTTGCTCCAAGCTAGTCTGGTGGCTAGATACACTCCAAGATATTTAATGGCCTCTCCTTTAGGATTCCAGAGAATAGCTTTTCCATTTATGTGGATACTGGGGTGTTCCTTTATGCGTTTAAGGGTAAACACTTTCGTTGTACACTTGCCAGGATTTAATGAAATACACCATTGGTTGTACCACTTATTCAGTGAATTAATGGCCGTTTGGAGACGATCGATGGCTATGCGCAGGTCTTCGTCCTGGGTGAATATGCAGCATCGTCGGAAAATAATGCTAGACTGCTTTTCTGTGGGTTAGGCATATCATGTATGTAGATGTTAAATAATGTGGGACTAAGGACAATACCTTGAGGTACGCCCGCATGCATGTCCTTTATAGGTGAGACAGCGCTGTTGATTTGGACTGCAAAGGATCTATTCTCCAGAAACGAAAAGATGATACCAGTCAAGTACTGAGGAAGTGGTAGGTGAAGTAGCTTAAATTTTAGTCCCTCTAACCAAACCTTATCAAAGGCCTGGGTGATGTCCAAGAAAGCTGCTGTTGTGTAACATTTAGCTTCGTACCCCCTCTCAATTATTTCTACAATTATTCTTTGCAGTTGTTGTACTGCTGAGTGGCCTGATCGGAAACCAAACTGGATGGATGGTAGTAAGCGATGTGCATTTAGTGTTTGGTTAAGACGCATAACGATGGCTTGTAGCTTGGATAAGGTCGGTAGTAGATTATAGGTCTGTAAGAACTGCAGTCCGATTTCTTTTTTCCTAGCTTGGAGAACATGAGTTTGTGAGCATGTTTCCATTTGTTAGGAAAATGGCTCAATCTTAAGCATGCATTAAAAAGTAGGACCAGAAAGACTACTGCATTTTTACTTAAATTTCTGAGAGCCATGTTGGGGATTAAATCCGGACCAGATTTATTTAGTGGTAGCGATTGGATATATCATTTCAACTCTTGCGGCGTTGTGGGTTGGTCAAAATCATCTGCTATTGGCTGATGCGTTTCCACATATGCAATTGTTCTGTATGTGTGAGGTTTTTTTAACTGTAACGGTCGGCGTAAAAGTGTGTTCAAGATGGTTAGCAAATAGGCTGCATTTTTCTTCATCGGTGCTGTCAGTACCATTTGGATTTGTTAGGGCTGGATTACTTATGTTTTTTGGCTTATTATCTTTGTTTGATTTGAGCTGCTTGGCTCAATGTTTTCGAGGTTTTTTCTGTATATGTGAATTTTGTACCTACTTGTCGATTTCTCGTCGAATTTGGTGACTTAGGTTGTTTAGTTGATTTTTTAAGATCGGATCTTTGTTTCTCTGCCAGTCTTCTGGTTCTGCTTTTTGTTTAATTAATTCAATAATGTATAAGGGCGGGGCATTTGGATTGTTCATTTTCTTAGATTTGTAGGGCTTGGTTGCAGCTTGCATAGAGTGGTCGATATCTTTTGAGAACATCTCTATATGTTTATCAATTTCTTGGGTGTTTGTGATCTGAACTGAATTGTGTAGTTGTGCATCTAGGTTCTCCTGGAATTGGCTCCAATTGACGTATCCTTTTATCATCTTAGGAACTGATGGCCTGCAGGATGGGGTGGAGAAAAATGTGATTAACACAGGTAGATGCTCAGAATTCAGTTCGGGGATTACTTCTTGTTGAATGGACATATGGAAATTTTTGTTTAACATAATATCTAATATGTCGGGTTGTTGATCGTCTCTGTACGGATAGTATGTATACTCGTTTGGAGAAAATATCTGTATTTGATGTTTTGCTGCTATATCGTTGAGTTTTTTTACCATTTGGATTATTTGCTCGGCATCCCCACACAGCATTCTTGCTATTTAAGTCGCCTATGATTAGAGTTGGTTCTGCTGTGTTAAATAGGTTTTGTACATCGTTTTCTATTAGTCTTTTATTGGGTTGCTTGTAGACTGTTGTAATTTTAATAGTATGTGCAGTGCTAATGATGATGGATATTGCTTCAAAGTTGCTGACGGGTACCTCAATTGGCGTGGCATGTCTTATTTTTCGTTTGATGGCGATGGCAACCCCTCCCCATGCTGATCCAGCTGATCTGTCTTGGCGAAAGATTTGATAGCCGCTTATTCTAAATATTTCTCCTTCTGATAAGTGAGTTTCCGTGATGCAATATCTACGTTGTATCTTGCCAAAAAGGAGATGAAAATTGGTCTTTGGGATTTTATGCCATTAGCCTTCCAATTTAGGATTGTGAGCTTGTGAATGGCTTGATTTAAGTTATCCATTGAGAACATTTGGGAGAATGTGTGTGATAATAAAGGATTTAATAAGTGGCATTAAAGGTGTAATTAATTCTTTGAGTAACTGTAGGATTCCTTCGTTGTTGAAGGGGGAAGTTTGTGGAGCTGATTCATTACTTCGATTATTTTGATTAGAATTAGGTTGTGTGGCTTGAGTGTATGATAGGTTTGGTGTCGTGAATGCTTGTCGGGAAATATCTCTTGGGTTTTTTGTTGTCATGCGCTGTTTTTGCAGCTCTATATGATGGGGGCATCCTCTGTAGCTGGCTGGGTGGTCCTCGCCACAGTTTACTCAATTTTTGAATCATTAGAGGTTTTCTTGCATTGATTAGGTGGATGGTCTTCTCTGCATTTTACACAGCGCGGTTTGGCTGCACAATAGTTTTTCGTGTGCCCGTATCTCTGGCACTTGTGGCATTGAGAAGTTTTAGCGGCATTTTTCCTTAATTCCACTGTTACGACTGAATAAAATATGGTTTTTACGTTAAAGATCTCTTTAGATGAATCATTCGCTGTTAAAATAACTGCACAAATTGGGATTGGCAGTTTATCTTTGTTGATTAAGCGGGTTACACTTTTTATCGGTAAGTTTTTGGCTAATAATTCTTCTTTGACTTCGGTCTCAGTTAATGAAATGGGAACATTTTTTTATTACTACCGACAGTGGTTTGTCATTGGGATTTTGGAAAGTGCGAAATTGAACTTGATTATTCATATAGTATTTTGTTAATTTCCGATAATCATCATGGGATGCGAGATTAACTTTCAGATATTGGTTGCTGTACATTGTTGAAAATTTCCTATTTTCTGTAATTTGTTTGATGTCTGATATTACTTCTTTGTAATTATTTGTGTTGTGAATGTATATTGGCGGTATTTTGTGTTGCTTTGATTTATCGTCGTGAATTTGACTTCCAGAGTTGGTATCATTATCGATTGGATTTTGTATTGAAAGGGGATAATATGGATTATTTTTAATTGAGTCGTCTGGGTTCCATGCATAGCGTTTTAGGACTTCATTTTCCGGTGGCGTTAGCTGGTCAATTTTGCGTTTTACATTGTTATTAGCAGAATCAGTTGTTTATATGCTCAACCCCGGTGGGGCGGGAATTGTAAATATTATTTGTGCACTTTCCTGAAAAGGTATGCTTACTTACACGTTTTAATATAATTGAATTGTTCAACAGATGACGATAAGAATAATATCGAGGCTAACGGTTCACTGTGATAAGGCGACCTCACTGCACGACCGCTCGGGTGATACTCATGCAAAATCTAGAATGGCAATCTTAAATGACTGATATTGACAGTTATTGTGACAAGGTTGCGTTAATATTACATAATTATTAAATAATAGTTATTTGTTATATATACTAGACGATAAAATTTTAATTTTCGAGCGACGAAGGAGCGACTAAATTATTTTCGCGAGTCAATAATGAATTTTATCGTGTAGTATAACATTCTATTTTTTCTATAGCAAGAACTTTAACAATTAAAAAAAAATAAGGAAAGTCAATCACATTTTAAAATCTCAGTAGCTAGATTGGGTTAAGGTAATACGAAATTTTTATAAATCAATGCAAAGAGTGAAAATCATTAATAAGTTGTAATATTTCATTTAAATGAAAATTAAAAAAATAAAGTGCTTTATCTACCCTTGATGCTAAAGTGCTACTTCATCTACCCTTGTTGTTAAAGTAACACTTGATCTTTTGTTTTGAGTCGATTAAAGCACACTTTAACATTTGCTATAGAAAAATAGTAATTTACGATACAAGTGCATAAAGCTAGTTTTTAGTCACTAGTGCGACAGTGTTAAAACATTACAATTAAAGCTTAAAGAAGCTGCGTGGCGCAGATGGGTAAGCGCCAGACTTGCATTAAGCAAGTCCTGGGTTCGAATCCCGCTGGGGTCGGAATTCTCCGTATCCTTGGCGATTAGAATCGGGCTTAGTGAGACCATTCACAGTTGGGCACCAAATTAACTGTGCTCTACTCAGAACCACAGACCTAAGAGATAGAGTAACAAGGTCAACACATCACCAAGACACACAACTCACACAATGGTTGCTGCGCAAACACCAAAGGCGCGCTCCAACTCTGTATTCCGAATCCGGGGCAAGTTGAGCATTGTACCGCCAGATGCCAGCGCATACAGCACCAGCCTCTACACCGCAAGGTAAATGAGGTTACAGATTATACATTATACATACAATTAAAGTTTTGAATGTTAAAGAAAGAATTTTCAAAAACAACGCGTGGATCATTTTTTGTTGAAACTTCAGCACTGGTTGAAGTTACTGCATTGGTTGCCAGTATATTAACAGAATCAGTTGTATTCTCAGATCTAGTTTCATTCCTATTTCCCATCATTTTGTTTAAAATTTCCTCATGCCGTTTAGGTTGCATTGTAAGATATGGAGCAATAGAATTAGAATGAGCATGTCCTGTAACTTTAATCAGTTGTTGATTTGAAATTCCTGCATTTGCAAGATGGGTAACTGCTGTTGATCGATGGCTGTGATTAGTTATTTTTCTTTGTTTTACGTCAAGCCCAACTTCCTACGCAGTCTTCTTGGTCCGTTTAGATAATTCACAAATACCTACAGGAAGGTCTTTATACCATCCCATAGAATTGCCAAGCTTCCAGTTGGGATTGGGTGTGAGAAATACGCTGTCTGAGGTAATATGTGGACGACGTTTTTCCATCATTTTTTTATATAAACGAACTGGACATATGTCTGGATCGGTTTCATTTGGTGTCAGCCATTTTTGTTAGCACAACTTTTTGAAACCCCTTGGGCGGTCTTTGTAAATATAGGGTTATAAATTACCGCTCGCCTTCTCAGTAGCAACTTAAAAAAACGAGATAGAAAAGATCAATAAATACAAAATCTATGCATTGATATGATAGTTAGGTACCTGGCAGTTGACAGAAGTACGAGCTTTACCTGTAGTTATATCTATGATGGGGGTGGTTACTGAAAGACTGAAAATATCGCTTCAAGAACTATCTCTCCCGGAAGGCATTACAAAACAGACGCAAAGAGCCGCCGCACCGTTTGCAAACCTGTCATATTGTTGGCAGGTTTTTTCGTGCAACGTAGACTGTAGTGAAATCCTTCTCTGCGACTGTTAAACACCGCTACCAGATAAAGTTCCGAGAACAAAAAAAAACTGAATAATAATAATATATGTCTTTTATTCTTGCTAAATACACAATATATAGTATAAGAATACAGAAGGCGAGGTTCAGCAACGCTGTTCTTACACTTAACCTTCCTTATTTTAACTTACATTATTTCTGACCCTACATTAGGCTATGGCTGAAGGGATTTGCCAGCAATTGTAAGTGTTTATGTAGTCAAAAAATTAGCTTATAGGATTTTGTGCGGATTTTATTAAGAGGATATCATTAACAGCATTTTATTCAAGTTTACATATGCTTGCTTTAATTTTAGATGTGCCTACGGGGCGCATGAAGAACGTTTAAATATTAATTGTTTTTCGGCGTCGGAGCGTCGCCTGTCGTTTTCCGGGTCTCTCCCCTTCTTCATGCAAAATCCTGATTTAATATTGCACCATAATGACGCAACATTGGCACTTTCGATATGAGTTAGACGGAGTTCGATAAGTAGCGCTTGTTCGCATTCTTTTGGTTTCAGCATTCTACCGCCTAACTTCAACAAGACAAGAAGTGTGAAGGCTTTGTTTCGCTACGGTGGAGGTTTTGGCCTTCGCCGGGAAATGTCGAAATTAGTGAAACTAAATAAGTGTTACCGGTCAAGTCTTGGTCATCTATGAGACGTGTGGTGAAGTATTAGCTGAGGAATTCCGTACCGTGGAGCGGGCATCTCCAATTAACTCCTCTGAGGCGGATTATAAATGGAAACCTCGTTTGTTCTAATTTGTTGTTAATAAAGTTATGTGTGTCGTAGCGCAACCTTTGCCTGTTGATTATATTCTCCTTCTACCCTCTGGGGATGTGACATCGTTCAGACCCACTTGACAGACCACACCATATACCGTTTCCCGCAGTAACTAGGACTTCCGTCATATTAGAAAATATATTTTCCGACATTTTAGTTCGAGTTGGATTCTGTTTTTCATTATTGGTTTTTCCGGGTTAGATGCCTATCTAATCGAATCCCTAGTTACGTGGACCGACTTTGTTTCGTTGATTTGTACACGCCACAGTTTTAGCCAGTTCTCAATCTTGATCAAGTTTCGTTGTAGTATTGTCGATGCTACACGTAGATCACTGTGAGACGCTAATACCGCAGTATCATCTGCATATGTAGCTACTAATTTTTGAGGTGTTGTAGGTAGGTCAGCCGTGAACAAAAGATATAGGACAAGCCCTAATATGCTGTCCTGGGGCACGCCTGCTTGAACTAGTTGAATATTTGATTGTGCGTCTTTGAATTTAATTTGGAAACTGTGTTCGACTAAGTAGTAATTAAGTAATTCGTAATATTTCGCTGGTAGTACTTTTTTTATCTTGTATAGCAGACCCGTATGCTAGAACTTGTCAAATGCCTGAATTATGTCAAGAAACACTAATAGGCAATATTTTTTTAGGTGTAAATCATGATTGATTTTCGTAACTACTCTATGTACTTGCTTTATTGTACCATAGCTTTCAAGAAAACCAAATTGATGGTTCGGTATGATGTTTTCTTTTCAAGGATCGGCTTTAGTTTTTGTAGAAAAATCTTTGCTAATGCCTTTGATATAGCAGACAGTAAGCTGATGGGGCTGTATGAAGTTACTTCTTCTAGTTTTTTGCCGGGTTCTTGTACCATCACTATTTCCCCCATTTTCCACTGTTTTGGCAAGATTTTCAAGCGGAAAACTGTATTGATTATGTAGGTGATTAGTTGTATAGCTTTTTTTGGAAGTTTATTGAGAATTTTGGCAGTTATAAGGTCGTAACCTGGAGCTTTTTTAGAGTTTAAGTTTTTTATGAAGGAGTTAACCTGATTAATCTTTACTGGTGTAATAGAGTGAGCCTGTTATTCAATTTCTTCAAGGGTTTGAAGTATGCATAATTCTTCTTCTGTGGAACAAGTGCTTTCGTGTGGGTGAAACACTGAAGTTAAGTGTTCAGCGAAGATGTTTGCTTTTTCTTAATTGGCTAGTGCTCACGTACCATCGCATTTTCTAATTGGTGGAACTACTAAATTTGGTCCTTTTAGTTTTCTGGTAGTCTTCCATAAAGAGTAGTTCGTGGCCTCAGTTGGGGTGAATAAATTCTCGTCATTTATGACTTTATTAATTTCGGAAAAGCACAAACGTTTATTAATTTTCTACCTCGGAGTAGCTCGAATAGGAGAGATATGTTCATTCAACTCAAATATATATGATCAGGAAACCACCATATAATTACCAAAAATATATTGTGGGTAACTATAAGTACAAATTAAACCGTAGTTTTAAAAATTAAATGAATTGTATATTAACAAAATAGCAACTTCTTCTGAGGGGTTGCGTTTCTTTTTCTCCTGATAAACTGCAACCCATCTAGCAGGCCTGCACGGAAGACAGTTGCAATGGGCGTTGCACCAGGTGTAGCAGGTGGATAAGCGGATGGGCCAAGTATATATTTTGGTCGGTAGGACGACCGTGCCGTGCCGAGGTTTGTTTACATCTGCTGGACTGTGAATATGTTCACAAATTAGAGAGAGTGCCTGGAGCGTTAAGGGGTTGATGCAGCTTGTGGTTGTGCCTGAGACAAACAGCGCGTTGCTCCCTGAGTGTTGGCTCGGTGGATTAATTGTCCGAGTTGCATTCGCTCATTTAAACGGACGGTGAAATTTGACAGTTTGGCAATCCTGCGGTGAATTTGCCGGTGTTCGGCCCAAAGGCGGGCTGGATTTTCCGGCTTCTATTTAACATTTTGCAACGTCTAGGGCGTATCTTCCAGGTAAGTTGAACGAATGCTGTTACAGGGCTCAATCAGCATTTTATGCGGAACTTGCAATAGGTTTCCTATAGACACATTTGTGAATACATTTTTAAAAAGAATTCATTTTGACCATTACGGTGGCGTCCGATTGTGGGGTTCGGATTGTAAGAGAAAATTCGTATTAGAAGGGTTGTCACATGCTATCATCTAGGTCGAGTTTTGTCATCGATGCTAAGATACAGGCTAACCATATCACATATTAACATCAATGTCAGGTTAGGGTGACGATGCTAGGAGACAGGCTAATCATGTCACATGCTAACATTAGGAGAGGATATAAAGAAGAGTAGTCCAAAGACTCAAGTGGTTTTAAATGGTCGAGAAACCTGCCTTTATGTCCTTTGCGCTATGTTATCAAAGCAGCCACTTCAAACATCGTTAGATGGGAGACGGCTCGGGAGTTGACTCTACGTATAGTTGGGCACAGCGGGCACGAATTCGCTTTCACTAGCTCAAGCGCTGGTTATATGCAACGTCTGATAACGCCTAAATTAGTGATGAAAAAATTCATTTTATAAATTTCTGCAGATGCTAGCGTTACAAACTTAGTCTTGTTTCTATTTGTTTACCAAATTCTTTTTAATCTTTGCTTTTCCGCTATTTTTCGTTGAATGGAAACAGGAAAACATTCTATTATTTGCTGAATTTCGCTGGAGTACCATCCCATTCCGATTGTTGTATAGACTAATTAAGGTGTTCGATTGAGTCAAACGAATCATTTTCTGTTTTTAGTGGCATAGTTAATTGTATTCGTTCAATAGCCAATTTCCGAAGGTAGTCCCAGTTTGTGTGTCTTGTGGTCTGAGTTTAAATCCAAGCAAGATTCAGGTTGTAAATAATTTGATGAGACACCTTTAGTAATACAAAAGTCTAACAGACGTGGGATATTGTTGGCGTCCGAAGGCCAATATGTAGGTTCGAATGTGGATATATAGCGCTCTTTGCCGCGCGTTAGTGTTATCCTCGAGCCAGCTATTTTATTTTTTGCATTATAGTCCCCATCCGCTATAAAGCAGAGTTCAAGAGTGTCAAAGAAAGCTAAAAATTGTTCCTCTTTTATGGTATGCTTTAATGGGCGTGGACAGCAGAGAATACAATTTCTATGTTTTTTCTGCAACTGCAATGGTAGCCGATTATAGATAATCTGCCTGAAAATTTTCTAGTTCATAATGTTTGATTATACTTTTTACAATGAAGACTGCTCCTGCATCAACAGTCTCGTCGGGGTGGAGCGTAGCGTATATTGTTTACTTTGGTATCTTGTGTGTAGATAGAAATACTTTTTTCTACGACCACTACTAAAAGTATGCCTTTTAGTACTAGCTTGTTTCACTAAAAGTGACGTTTTATAATTTAGCGTGTTTAAAGATATCAGCTGTTTACTTTTAGCGCATGTGTGGTATAAAGTGAAGTGGGGTTATAAACCACAATTTCCAACTGGAAGTGAAGTTGTAAAGTTATTCTAGTTACTTCTTGTATTAGAGGTAAAGTGTTTTTTAAACAATTAAAGCGTTATGTAATGAATACAGTCAGATGTGTAGTATTAATAATCACCTTTGATAGCCGGGCTTCATAGCTCAGTGGTAAGCATTCTAGCTACTGATCTAAGGGTCGAGAGTTTGATCCCCGATCCCGGTGAGGTTTTCAAAAATAAAAAATGCGAATGAAAGCCTCTACAGAATGCCATCATTCGGAAGTGATGTAAAGCCGTGGCTCCCATGTTACTACGATGTGTAGCATGTAAAAGATCCCTTGCTAAGGTTGGAACTCCTTAGTCTCGGAAAAATTCTAAGTAGGACTAAGGTACCTCGTACTCTGCATGCCTAGACCTCATCCACTGGGTTGGCAAAAAGGACCTATATAGGCCTACTTGCTAGACATGAGTCTCCCCGAAAATACTACTACTGTTGATAACTGACAGTACTGGCTCCACAAACATTCACCTGAGCGTTAAGGCCTACTGTTTATTATGACATAAATTATAACTGTCGTAGGTGCAAACCTTTGTTAAATCGACATTTATGGATTAATAACAGTAAATTTAAGGTCGTAGAAAAAATATTGTATGCAACCCGTGCTAAAAGGGGTTTATGCACGAGACATTATGAAACTCAGCCTTCGGCTTCGTTTAATAATTTTCATGTTTCGTGCATAAACCTCAACTTTTAGCACTTGTTGCATAAATAGCTAGAATCTCCTGGCTGTGTTGTGCCAGGCTATTGGCAGAGTGCGATTTTTGGTATGTTAGGCATTTTGATTCATTTTGTTGACCATGAGTATAAGTAAGTTGAGCATTGTAGCCATTCTCTCTATAAGTTTTGCCATTAATATTTCTAGTTTATTGTCTGCTAGACGTTGCTGTTCATTGTGTGACGTTTGTTGGTGACTGTTGGCTGCATGCTGTTCTGCTATACGTCCAGCTGCGTTTTGGGCGTATGTTATTCCTGGCTGGGCAAGTTGAGAGTTGAAGTCAGGTTGTCTAGTCGTAGAGGGAGGCATTTTGTTTTTTGTATTTTTTTGGCTATCAGACAGCCTCTAAAATTTGCTGGCAATTGGCGCATTTCTCATCCTACTGGTTTTTCTTTACCAGTCTTTAGTTAAATGCTCATCTGCCCGTTTAACACACCTTGGTGTTCTGTAGCAGTAGGTTTTTGAATGGCCGTATCTCTGGCAGAGTTGACATTAAATTATTGTTCGTTTAATATGTGGAGGTTCAAATGCTATTCTAGATTGAATTAGAAACTCAATATTGAAGATTTATTTATTATTGTCCGATTATTGTAGTTTCACAAAAATGAGGGAGAGGGGTTTTGATGACTCTGTGTTTAATGTTGTGAATGTTTAAGACCTTATGGTCATAGCTAGCTATTTCGGTAGTTAATTCTGTAAGATCAATTGTATGATGCATGTCTCTGGGCACTACTTTGTAGCGCTTATCATGTTTGGTTGGAAGGTATGAAATTCTGTGTTTCTGTCTTTCAGTATTTTGATAATTGTACTGTAGTTTTCGGGTTGGTTTAGTTATAGTTTTACTTGTGTATTACTAATTAATTTAACTAGATAGTTTTCTCTGGCTTTTTATTCGAACATTACTGTTAGAGGTTTTAAGTTATTCACAATATTTTATTTATTTATTTTATTTTATTTTGTACTCAGCCAATAGCTGTTGGGCCAATTATAGGCGTCGCTGTACATTTTGTGTGACATTTTGCTGTGACTGTGTTTGCGGCTGCTGCTGTTGTTGTGATATGGTTTGCTGATATGCGCAAGGGTTTAGTTGTCAATCGCCATTGGTGTAGTGGGTGGGGGTACTGATACCCGAAATTTGGCACGCCTTGCATGGCGGCCTTTTATGTTTCAGCAACTCAACAACTTTATAATTAAAATAGTCGTACCTATTTCGTATATATTTGTGCTGTGGTCGTAGCGAGAGGTCAACAGGGACCGCTTGATAAGTTTTATCACTGGCCGCCTGCCCCACTCATGGATAACGAACAACTTTATGCTGCGAAAGTCAAACCACGACTACTTGGTGTACATGTAAAGAATAGTTCAAAAACTCAAAGCAATTGCTCAGCCAAAAATCTGTAAAGGGGTTTACACGAAACTTCGCTCGCGTAAATTACATCAATTTGCAAATTAAAAAAAAATCAGTTGCTGGCATTCGGGAGTTCGCCTCAACCAGCCAACTTTACGGTTGTAATTTGGTAGATAAATTATTTTAGTGGTTAAACATTCTGGCTACTGATCTAAGGCTCGAGAGTTCGATCCCCGATCTCGTTGAGGTTGTTAAAAGTAAAAAAATGCGGATGAAAGCCTCTACAGAATGCCATCATTCGGAAGTGATGTAAAGCCGTGGGTCCCATGTTACTACGATGTGTAGCATGTAAAAGATCCGTTGCTAAAGTTGAAACTCCTTAGTCTCGGCAAAAATCTAAATAGGACTAAGGTACATGGTACTCTGCATGCCTAGACCTTGTCCACAGGGTTGGCAAAGAGGGCCTATGAAGGCCTACTTGCTAGACATAAGTTTCCCCGAAAATACTACTACTACTACTACTATCTTCAGACGTTTATTCCAGTCAACTTTGTAGGGTTAGTCTCTTTCTTTCCAAGGTTACTAAAGATGACAGCTTGTCTATTGAAATTCGTATTTCGCGTTTGTAAAATATTTGTGCGGTTAGCGATTTTTAACGAATTGTGTCAGATTCGAGCCACATACTCCAGCAGTGTTTTAGTAATGATTATATATATATAGTAACAAACACTATTTATTATATTTGATAGATATTTAATATTTTTTAAATATTTTAAATTATTAAAATATTTAAAACGCTTGCGCTGTTTTAAGCTGAAACCTTGCAACTCTATATTCACTTCCTCTGCATTTCTCCCTAGCCTCCAGGCGCGTAGGAGCCGCGGGGGCCACGGGGGCCAATGGCCCCCTCAAATAATTTTCAGAGGAGAGGGGCCTGGCCCCCTCAAAAATATCTGTTTCGAGTTTCATCATAATTTATAATTTTACGTATTTCTTGCAACCACTAACATGAACATATATGAACTTGAATTGTAATTTAAACCCGCGTCTGTAAATTGCCTTATTTTTTATTGGCCGCTGAGTGAACGATATTAAATTTCGCTATTCCAGAAAGTAATCGGTGTGGTCGGATATAATTGAAATGGGACTACTATAACAACACTTTTCTTATCGGGTATTTGCCGTGCAACTGCAAGGTTGTTTCCAAAAGATGCCTACTATTAAGATTTTAACCGCCTTTTTGAACAACCGATTGGCGCGGGTTTGATAATAGTTATTTACTATACAAGTGGGATAACAGCATCATTAATATACGTGTGTGTAAGTTACAAACGAGTGCGTAGCACGAGTTATGTAAGGTAGGCACACAAGTATAATTATTAATGATGCATTATCACACATGTATTGTACAAAATTTTATCTACGACTGCCTAAAATTGAAAAAAGTGCATTAAGAGAAATGTCAGATGTCATTTTCAAAAATATTTTAGTAGGCAAATGTCATTATGTCATTCATTTGACACTATTTCAGTTACGTAATGAAGTCATTACACAACTCAGTTGCGTAATGAAACCATTACATAACTGAGTGGTGTAATGAGGTTCATTACCTAACTGAAATAGTGTCAAATGAGTGACGTAATGCGTTACTTATCCGCTGGAGTAGATAATAGTAATTTATTATACAAGACGATAAAGTTAAATTTTATCCACGAGTGAATCGTTTAACGTCGAGACGTTAATGATTCAAGAGTGGATAGAAATAACTTTATCGTCGTGTATAATACAATATTTTTTTGCACTACTAGTCTCAGAACGCACCGTTATTGGCCTATTTTGAGGTTGTGAAGTTGATTTTCTCCACCAAGGGAGAGAAAGTAAAATAAACAATTTTCACCGTGGTAACTAATAAATTGCTAAGTTACCAAATATGACTATTTTAATTTTGACGTTTTAAAGAGCTGTATTGTCAGGTTGACAGTTAAAATATTTTCGAAATTTGTTGGGAATTTAGGTATTAAGCCGTTTGGTAGTGCAAAAAATAGTATATACACCACGGTAGCGAATCGTCTTATAACCTTCGCGCTTTAGATACTTCGCGCTGCGCGCTCAGTATCTAATATGCGCTCAGGTTATAATACTGCGCTTCGCTACCTTGATGTATAATATACTATTTCTATAGCAAGAACTTTAACAATTTCAAAAGAAAATAATGACAGTCAATCACATTTCAAAATGTCAGTAGCTAGATTGGGTTGCTACGATAATACGCAGCTGTCATATTTAATTTAAACAAAAGTTAGAAAATTAAATTACTTTATCTATCCTTGATGTTACAGTGCTACTTTTATCTACCCTTGCTGTTAAAGTAAAACTTGACCTTTTGTTTTGAGTTGATAAAAGCACACTTTAACATGTGCTGTAGAAAAAAATACATTTATTGATTTATTATGTGGAACATTAGTAGGTGCTTTACCAACTAAAATTTCTGATTTTGGTTTCGAAATGATAGTTTCTTAATTGAATTTATTTTTGTATTTGTGTTTTATTATTTTTAATCTTTATTTATACTCTTTTTATTTTTCGGAAACTCGTTTCTATATTTATTTAAGTTTTGCTTATTCATGTGTATTCTTTGCTTATGTGAAAATCTGATAATAAACATTGTTCATTGTTTAATTAATTTTTTTTATGGTACAGTGTTTTTTTTAAATAAAATAGCACTTATTAAGTAACCAGTGACTACAATATACTATTATATCAAGAGATCCAAAAAAACTGTTCCTCAGCGGGCTGTGGAAATTCAACGTATGAATAATATGTTGGTGACACTGTACGTCAATGTCAAATTCGAGGTTAGCAGGTTAGGTTTTCCGTCAGTTATGACACAAACTGGACACAAATCCTAACCTGCTAACCTCGAATTTGGCATTGACGTACAGTGTCACCAACATATTATTCATACGTTGAATTTCCACAGCCCGCTGTGGAACAGCTTTTTTTGGATCTCTCGATAGTATAAAACTAAAAATTGATAATCAGGAAATCAGAAATATTATAGCTCGTATTAATGGATCAAGTTAGAAGTATGTCTTTATTGAAAATAGAATGGCCCCCCGCAGTCTAGAAAACGCTCCTACGCGCCTTGCTAGCCTCATTACTTCTATTTTTTGCTATGTAACTCTAAAACTAATGTCATCCTACTTATCTGATAGATCTCAATGTGTATTTTGCAAAGGTCACTATAGCCAGATGTCTTAATTCAACATGGCGTCACACAAGGAAGGTGTAATGGGACCGTTCTAATTTTTAATCTACATCAAGGACTTGCCGAATGCCATGCCACTTTTTAGAACTTTATTTGCAGACATTACGACCGCACAGAAGATGACATTCTTGTTAATGAATTAGAAACAAACATTATTAACCAAGTTTCCGATTGGTTTAAGACAAATACGTTTTGTTTAAACCAAAATAAAGCTGCTAGTTTATTATTTTCAAATAAGCGAAATATCTCTGAAAACGTAAAATTTTTAGGGCATACCTTGGACAGAAGGCTAGTTTGGCAAGAGCATGTTGACAATCTTTTAACTAAGTTATCAAGATTAATCTACATAATTGGACAAATAAAAACCGGGTAAGCTTAGACGCTGCTATTATTGCATTCCACGCATTATTTTAGAGTGTGATAACATGACGTACGGCCTGATAAACTAAGGTGCCTCTACACATACTAAAAATATATTGTCAAAAAAGAGCCTTGAGAGTGTTGGCGAGGACGAGCCAGTTAGCCACTTATATAAGAAGAATATTAGATAATCATAGCTCGAAGCTAACAATATCATTAGAGAGAAATTTAAGGAGATTAGAAACGAAATAAATATCTCCATTGAATTTTTCCTGCATAGTTTGTTCTTTCATATGGAAATGCAAATGGCAACCTTCTAGGGAAACCATTGGCAACAAGCTTTATCACTAAATTGAATTGTGTTAGCACCTAAGCTTCTGGTTATTACTTTTAGAATGAGGTTATGTTTTATGTTGACTGTTCTGGATATTTGACCAAATGAAGCGAGGGCTTTCTAAACGACTGGGTAAAATTCATTTCAATCTATGCACGTTTGTTCTACACATACCGGTGAAAGTTACGCATGGATTTTCATGAAAATGACCAAAGACGTTCTATGAAGCTTTGAAATGATGTTCGTTGTCAGGCAACCAAATACCTCAAAAAATGTCGAATAAACTACGATTTAAAAAAAAGATTAACGATTTTGATCATTTTCACAGACAACATTTGTTAAGCCATTTTGCCCTCTGTAGCCATTTAATTACATTTCACGCCTTTTAGGGCAGATTTTTTTAATTCAAAACCAATTTTCAACTTTAGTCACAAGCGCAATCTATTTCCCGCGCATTTGGTTTCGTTCACCCTGTATGTAGACGCGCTTGGATCTTTTGGAACACCCTTTGAACGCCATTTATTTGTTTTGGAGTGACTGCGAAACCTCTCGCTCTCTTTGTCACCGCGACGTGCTTGTTTCTTATATCGCATTGCGATTGGCTGGTTGATGTCGAGCGCATTTTTTTTACCACAGCTGTGCTAGTTTAACGGTCGTTTTAAGCAGTTGATCTCAGGCCGCTGGAGAGAACAGTTGGTTAGTTATTGTGTTACCGTGGGCGGCGTCCTCTTGCGTCTCGGCGCTTGAGGGCGCCTGACGTTGATGTTTGTGTCGTTGCCGTAAAGGCCCTTTGTGTTTCCCGTAGGTTTTTGTATGTTTGCTAGCAGCAGAACAGCAGAAGCGAGTTTCGGCAGGACTACAGACAAGAGAGGTTGTGTGTTGTGCGAGTGGCAGTGATCACTTTTAGGCGTAGGTGCGATGAGCTTTGCGAGTCCGTTTCTGCTTCCGTAAGTAAGGGATTGTCCCCTTTAACTCGATGCTCGAAGATCTATCCAGCAGACGTAGTGGACCGCTTTTGCCCGCAGTCGTTGTGCTCGTAGGGGCGCTTTTCATGGCCGCTATATTTGACGGATCCTAGTTTGTTTGCCCCAAAAATGCCGTATCGCGGCCTGATTCAACGCCACGGATTGCAGCAGACTATCAACCGATCGCACGCCATTCTCAAGGACCGTCTCCGAATTAAGGTACCTGTAATAGAACCATTTGAACATAACCGTAGTTACTTGTGGTTTGTGGTTTTTCTGCGGGGGCGTACTTGTGCCTCTTGCTAGCTTATTACTATTTTATGCGGCGCTCTGGGGCTACGATGCCTTGTGACGCTGCCGTCGCTAACTTTCACTTAAATGTGGCCAAGGTGCGAGCTTGGTGCTTGACAGTACAAAGAAATTCATAAACTCTTCGCAGATGTCTGTGTGAAGGGCCGTTGTTAACCCTCATTTTAGTAACTGCATGTGTGCGGGTTTGTTTATACCTAACCATTCAATTAGCGAACGAACGCATCGCATAGCCGTGCGACGCCGTCAATATCACGATTTGTTCGAGACTTTTCATATGTGCGCTGGCTTCGTGCCTCGTTTAAGTTTATTTATCGCATGCATGGGCGACGTGGCACTGGCTGGAATGTATATTCAAAATTCACCTATCTTTGGCGAGGCTATTTTAGCCCCTTTTTCGCCAAGTATTGCAGCTACGCTGCCCCCCCTCTGCCTAATAAATTAGGCCGCGAGTTAATTCGTCGCATACCTTTGCGGCGCCGTGTTTATCAATAGCTATGTTGCTTCCGTCGCCTACGCAGGCGTATGATTCATTGTTATGAACTGACGCCCATTGTTTTTCACTGTACTGTTTGTTATAAAGTGACGAGCCGATAGCGGCCAGTCACATGTTGTGTGTTTGTACCGTAGCATTAGGGCGTCCATCAGCTGATGCGTATTTTTATTAAGAGATAACATAAGTTTGGCGGCACGATTTGCTGCCCGAATGTATTAATCGACTAATAGACGCATAACTAATTAAGGGACGTATTATTCTTGTTCGCCTTGTGCGTGCTCTGTTTCAGATAGTGCCCCTCAGTGTAAAGGTTGATGTACGACGGGACTTGAGAGAGATCGGAGCGTGCAGGTAAGTTTGGTCGTTGCACCGCCGCGGCAAAAAAATCCCAATATTGCAATTCCAGTATTTTCAGTCACGAAATTGTTGTTCGAGCTTACCGCTCGCGAGTACCTTTATCGACGGAGTATCTCGAATACTACCGATGACCGTCCATGCCCGGTTATTCGGTCACATCTTTACTACAGGCTTGGTGAAGCCCTTATAATTTCGACGTACCCTGTATATGTCTTAGCACACTTGCGTAACGACGTATCGTTTGAACCACGCCCGACTTCCTGAGCGCTTCAGCCGAGGTCTTTAGTCTGTTTTAACGAATCTCAGGGCAAGTGCGCCAGTTTTCCAGGACTGATCCAGTCGTGCGACACTCATCTTGGATGGGTGTCGTTAAGTCGTTTTGATATCGTAACACATTTCCCTCTTACTCTCAGTGATACCCCATAGTCAGTATCTACCCCAAAATTCCAAGAAGGGAGATATTTAGGAGGCGAGGGTTACTTCAGTGCTGAGCTTATGGGTGTTGATATGTCTCATATCTGTTTTCAATTATATTAAAGAGGGATGTGGAAGAGGAGTTGCGCAAGGTCTACTAATCGTAGAAATACTATTGGCAAAAATTCATTTTCGTCTATGTACATATGTTCAAAATATAGCGGTGAAAGTTACGGATTTTCATGAAAAATTATAGAGACGTCCCATGGAGCTTGGAATGATGGTACTTTGCAGGGAGGAAGATGCTCGTATTTGGAGAGCGCGTGTTTATTTAAGTGCTTATTTTAGGGGTGTTGGTATGTCCCAGCTTTTGTCTCAATTATATATTAAAGAGAGAGTGGGAGAGATCGCAGAAATACTAGTATAAATTGGAAATATGGTTATAATTTGGTTTTAACTAGTTACCTAAATATTGCACTGCGAATAATTTCAGTTTGTAATAAACGGTTAACATGAAACCTAACCTCACTGCAAAAATACTAACCAGAAGCTTATGTAGCCACACAATTCAATCTAGTTAAAATGCTTGTTACCAACGATTTCCCAAGATTACATTTCCATATTTTAAAAGATAGACTGTATCATTTGTGGGTTGCGGTTTTATACACTACAATATTTCTGGCACGCTAATTTTGTCGATGGCGATTTCTGCAATAGCTTCACTACTACTATCGGCTTGTTGAAACCCACCTGATTTTAGTTATGAATATCCTCAGTTAAATTGGAGGTGGTTTTCTTTAAAGCGTCTACTATCGCAATGAGAGTCTTGCAATCTGTAGTTACCTTGGTAGTGTTGATAATAATTTATTAGTATTACTACACTGTGAGCATTTCCAAGTAATGCTTGTATAGTTTTCAATATTTCTAGTTTACTTTTGTCGAGAGCAGCACATTTGTTATGATATAATTTTTTACAAATGGAACAATGAAGGCCGGGCAATTTCGAGGTTAAGGTGTCGGTACAAATTATGCAAATAAATGGCATATTTACAGATCTGGAAATACTTTTATTCGCAACCATATATGTAATGTTAACATTCCTGACCTCATTTGAGTGGGGGTAGTCGTACATTTCAGCCCGCTACTTCCGCGCACTCACTTCCCGCTCAAGTGCGGGAAGTACATTCCCGACCGCTGAGTAAGTAGGGACACTGGGAATCTCTTGATCCATTCATGCGCGTCACAACCTTTCCAATTATTGTTTAGAATAAAGTGGTTGCGAATAAAATAGTATACAAACCTCGACAGGAAGTTTCCTTAGTCTCGAGATAATAGCTGATTTCGACGCTTCGCGTCTCAATCGGCTAACTAATCTCTCGACAGTAATGAAACACTTCCCATCTCGGGCTGTAATATACTATTGCACTAACTAATTTTACTATGAAACAAAACACTACATTGTTTCTCATGTAGTTGCACAGAAAAAAATGGTTACCTACTTTGCTCGGTTTCGGAAAATTTGTAGCGCAACAATATTCACGTGCTCATGTTTACTATTCACATTTTAAAATTATCAATAAAAGTGTCAACAATATAATATTTTTAAATTCTTTGCAATTGTAATACATGTAACCAGTACTAACGGGTGTGCATTAATTATTCTGGTCAAGTTGCCTTTGAAATATTTGTTGTATGAATACTATGTTGGTGGACTGTAAGTTAGTATGACAAGAGCTCACAATTATGTCAAATTCGAGGTTAGCAGGTTAGGTTTTTGCTTCAGTTTGTGTTGAATGCGTAGTGATATGAAATGACTTATTTTAAAAATCCACCTTGTTGAGTTAAAGTAGTGAACTCCTCGATGAATTGTAATATGACTTGCAACTTCAATTCCATGCAGAACAAAACTGTTACAATTATTATTGATAATTTAATGTTATTTTTTAGATAAACGCATAAGTTTATATAGTGCTAATGACCTTGTAGACGAATCACTATAATTTAAAATTTAAAAAAGTCGAATATATGAGTTTGTATTTTTTTATATCTATAATAATCTGAAGAACATCATGGTAAGTTACGGCTATTCTGTTGTGCGACACCCTGTATCTAGTAGTTCTTTTGCAATATATTTGATCTATCTCATCTATCTGACATTCTGCCTGAGGTGTGCTTGCTTTAATAGTGGTTTTTGTGGCAATTCAACCAAATGTTTGCTGCTATTTCATTCATTAAACGACTTACTTCTTAAAATTTTATATTATTCCATGTAAGTAAAAATATTAGACTCAGAATAGGAAGTCTCTTAATATTTGAAATACGTGAACAACGTAACCTACCGAATTTGTGTTTAACTTTCAGATCGAATAAATCGGTATTCTTCATTTTTGTTATGATAATGGACATAGATAAATTAGCTGGATATAAGTTCATTAATGCAAGGTCCAGTATGTTGCGCCAACCTCTGATGGAGGTCAAAAAGGAAAGTAAAGACGTCGGAATTTACATGTGCGACAAGAGAGCATTCAAGATGCCATCGACACCACAGCCTATCATGAATTGAATATTAAACACGAGGAAATTGATATAAAAGATGAATTCCTTGATGCATGTGGAGCAAATGAAAGCCACGTAGAAGAACAGTTGGGAGGCAAGGTCCGTGAATATGAAGTAAAAGACGAGAGTAAATCATATTCGTGTTCAATTTGTAATTTAAAGTAGCCCAAAAACATGACTTAGTTAAACATATGAAAATGCATACAGGAAAAAGACCTTATTCGTGTTCAATTTGCCAGTATAAATCAGCAATCAAGGTAATTTAGTGCACTATATGAGGACCCATACAGGTGAAAGACCATATTGTTGTTCAATTTGCGAATATAAAGCAGCGCAAAAAGATTCTCTAGTGAAACATTTGAAGACGCATACAGTAAAAAAACCAGTAAGGGGAACGATTTTATTTTTGTTTTATTTGCAAATATAAATCAACACAGCAACGTAGTGTAGTTTAACCACATGAGGACGCATACAGGAGATAAACCTTACGCATGTTCAATTTGCAAAATATAAAGCAGCGCAAAAAGGGTCTCTACTTAAACATTTGAAGATGCATAGAGGCGAGAAACCTTATTCATGTTTAATTGTGGGTATAAAGCATTAGAGAAAGGTACTTTAGTGAACCATATGAGGACACATACCGGAGAAAAACCTTATTCATGTTTAATTTGCGGGCATAAAGCATCGCAGAAAGGTACTTTAGTAAGCCATATGAAGACACATAGAGAAAAACCTTACTCGTGTTCAGTCTGTGGGTATAAAGCATCACTGAAAGGTGACTTGGTTAAACATATGATGATGCATACAGGAGAAAAACCTTATACGTATTCAATGTGCGAGTAAAAAGCATCACGAAAAGGTAGTTTAAGGAGCCATATGAAGATTCATCGAGACAAGAAGACGCAAACAGGAGAAAAACTTTATTCATGTTCAATTTGCAGGTATAAAGGATCAGTGAAAGGTAGTTTAATGAGCCATATGAAGACGCATACTGGAGAAAAACCCTTTTTCATGTTATAATTGTGCATATAAAGCATCAGAAAAAACGGCTTTAGTTAAACATATGAGGACGCATACAGGAGAAAAGCCTTATACATGTTCAATTTGCGAGTATAAAAGCAGCACATAAATCTAGTTTGGTTAGTCATATGAAGATGCATACAGGAGAAAAACCTTTTTCATGTATTAGTTTGCGACTATAAAGCAGCACGAAAAGCGAGCTTAGTAAATCATATGAAGACGCATACAGGAGAATAATCTTAGTATAAGAATCTTCTCTTTTTTAATTTATTTTTATCCAAACACTAGATTTGTGTAATAACGTTTGTTTTAGAATGATTGACAGTGCGTAGGACGTTGCAACTGTTGTTTAGAAATATCATCTCTTTCCAATTTTGTGTATGGCTGTAAGCAGGTGACAAACGGCACTTTGACGTTTGGCACACAATTTAGCAGGCCGTGGTCTTTACGGACACTTTTATGGGCGGGTCGTAAAGAGGTTGCTTAAGTAGTAGTAAACAGTCCTTAAAGAAATCATTTAACAGTAGGTATTACAAAATAGTATTTACATCGCTTCTGAAGTAGCTGATAGTATGACAGTGTACCTATATTTTATTATTAAGCCATACATTTTGTGCTCGTGTATCACTTTCTTTCTAACTTGTAAAAATAAATATATTACTAAATTTATTGTAAATTATGGTATAGTATGTGTTGATAATAAAAGTCTTAAGTAACCTTCAAATACAACTTTTTAGTACGGTACTGCACAGACAAGCTATTTGTTATTTTACAGGTTCACAAGTGTATCGCTTTGGAGATAGTTGTACCGTAACGAAATGGTGTCCCGAAAAGCTCTGATTTTACAACAACATTTACGGTTTGCTGATTTCGATCGATTTATCCACATTCTGGTTCATTATCTCAAATATAATTTACAACTAGTTGTTTAACAAAAATTGTGTATCCAATATCTAGCTATTTGCTATTCTGGGGTCTGGGTTCCAAACTGCCTTATTAAGTTTCGTTTTGCTTTTGCAATGCATTGTGTTATTTGGCCACAGACTATGAATACGATTTGAAAAGGTCTAGATGTTGTGGACAAGTAATACAAACTTGTTTTTTGATAAAACCTCACACAAAAAAAAATTAATAGAGAGAACTGGCGTCCTTGCTGGCCAGTTGATGGGGCCATAATTTCCTATCCATTTTGCACCAAAGTTTTTCATTTAAAATATTCCTGACATTTTGTGCATTGGGGGGGGGGGGGGGGGGACTCCATCCTGTGCAACCACATATTGCGACGTATTTAAAGGGGTATATCATCCAGATAATCTTCGAATTCTGTCAGAAGAAAATAGGCATCCCGTTCTGCATTAAGCAATCCTTGATAAAAATAGGGAACTACTATAGTGTCGCCTAATACGCCAAGCCACGTATTAATTGAAATTTGTATTGGGAGCTGCATTCCCGAAATTGACGTGGATTCTCCGTATCGCAGAAATGATCCATTTTTTCTATTAGAAATTCCGTTATGGAAATTAGATTCATCGCTCCAAAGAATAAAATTTTATAAATATTGATTATTGTTAAGCCAATTACAAAATTTCGCCCTTCTGTCAAAATCGCCAGCTCTTAAACCTTGTACTAATTTAATTTTATACGAAGTTATTTTATGTTTTTAGTCATAGAAAATGTTTATACTGACATTCCTAAATCATCCACTGCTTGACGTATTGAATTTCTTGGATCTGCTCTAAAATACGCCAAATACTAAAATATCTTCATCATTTGCGGCACGTCCATTTCTTGCCCTTCGTACCTGATCATTAAACACAGCCATTTCTTTGTAAATTACATTCGAGCCTGGTAAAAGTACGAGGATGTGGTTGTCTCCCTTCTGCATACATAGCTTGATACATCGGACAAATAACAATCACCACAGAATAATACCCTAAATCAGAATGGCCTCTCTGTGTCGGCGCTTTTGATGTCAGCATACGCAATTTTTGTGACCTTGAAATTTTGCGCCATGATCCTAGTGGTGTGCAGTGGCGATAAATTCAAAATTATGCGCCTAAATTTTAAACTGAACAGGAATAATCCGTCCACGTAATTTATATTGAAATGCACAGCACATCATAGGCCACCAAAAGATCTCATAATAAATTAATATTTTAAAAACACTAGCACAAAAAACATAACCTTCTTATAAGGGGTGTAAAATATGGAAAACAGCTGACTGCACACCACCAGAACTCGCGCATGCGCAAAAGAAAAATCTGGTGTGATACACTCACACAACTTCCTTTTACAGTGATCTTATAATTAGTCAAAAATTTCATTTTTAATTTTTAACCATTTGTTAAAAATTTTCAAAAATTACAAATTCTACAAAAACGGTACAAAATCGAGTGTTAGTTGAAGAGACAAATTTTCTCTAGATTTTTAAGGTGAATTCAAAATGTAATAACTATACCGGGTGTTTTATTTAAAATAGGAGTTAATAAAAAAAATAGAAAAAAAACAAAAGAAACCCACTTTAGAAGTATTCAACTGGAAAATCACCTATCTCACAATCAATACACATTAAAAATGTAAGAAAATGTAAAGTTTAAAAAAAATCGTTAAGCCGTTTTTGAAAAAATCGAAAAAAACTGACAAATCACAAGAGTCAACACCTACTTCCGGTTATGCGATTTTTCTTCAAAAGCTTGCTGTCTCATCTACATAGTACACCAAAACTTATATATGAAGTTTCAATGCCATACCTCTTTTTCGTTTTTGAGATATTCTGTTCACAGACACACAGACAGACAGACCAATGAAAAAATATGTTTTTTGGGATCAGGGGACTCTAAAACGTGAAGATCTGTTGAAAACTCAATTTCGAATTTTTGGGGTGAATCCAATACTTCCTTTATAGTAGTAAAAGGAAGTAAAAAACTAGCTGAATTTAAGCCAACAGGCCATTCTGTATTATTCTGTGACAATACGTAGGAATTTACTCAGTTAGTTTGACACTAAAGCTATGGCAATTGTTTCACCCGCCTACCTTACAAAAGCGATGTGTTCAATTCGCCTAAGCCTGCATTTGTTACTTAATTATCGATTTGTGTTTTAATTGATTAGATAACTATGACATGTGATATACCGGGTGTCCGTTCTCAAGTCGAACATAGGCGATTAACATTGTATTGAACCTTTTTGCCGATTCCTGCTCGCCAATTCAAATTACAGGGAAGGTAATGGTATCCATGGAAAGATAAAATTATTACGCATAAAATGATACCACTAATAATATTCAAGATGCGATTTTTATTTTAAAATACTAATTTAAAACTTGGAATTTTTAAATATGCCAGGCCTTGCTTTTCAAGTTCGGTAGCATTTGTCAAAAAATTTAGTAATTAGTTGGCGTAAATCAGGTATTTTCTGTCAACGTCTGTTAAAATTATCTACAGAAAAATGAATTATTTCAATGAAGAACGAGGTGAATGCACTAATAATAATTCCCTATGTTTCGATTTTGAGAATGGACACCCGGTATAGTTGTAACGAGAATTTTCTACAGTTTTTAGAATATGTTATAACATTTAGTACGTTACATTTAAAATTTTGAATGTATTTGCTACATCTAACACATTTGATGCTCAATTGTTTTTTTTCTATGGCAGATAATAGAAAATTAAATATAAAACAACTTTTCCTCTATAACATTTTGTCATATATCTAATAATAGCAGAGATATCTGCTGTGACAGCTAAAATCAAACAGACTGTATATACATATAACATTGCAATTTTCAGAGAACATAGTACTCGGTGAGCAGAAAACATGCGTTTTTGAAATTTGCAAACTGTTAATTATTTTTTGCACAAATAAATGTTTTCTACAGCCGTCAAAAAAAACGTGACATTTATGCATCGCTAAAGATACGCGAAGTTTAACTTTTTTGAACACGTGAAAAAATAATATTTTTGTAAATCGTACTAAAATATGGTCATTTATGCATTAATTTGCGGGCGTAAATAGCGCCTTTTGCGCCCTAAGGCCTAAAAATAATTTGCGGGCGTAAATAATGCCTTTTGCGCCCTAAGGCCTAAAAAACCAGCATCACATTGGCAACCACAACATTTGATTTTTGAGAACGAATCGTGCCATTTATTTTTCAAAGCTTTATGATGGATTTTACAAAAAAATTCTTGTTTGCATTTCGGGCGTGAACGGCGATTTTGGCCCTTTGGCGTTTTATAATCCTTCGGCCCTTCGGGCCTCTGGCTTATAATTCCGCCGCGGGCCAAAATCGCCTCCTTCACGCCCTTAATACAAAAATAGCTATTCTTCACGGCTAGCAGTGAAAAAACGGTTTTGGAACACCATTTCCTTAGTTACAACACATATCAAAAGTTACGTACAGTTACGGACACCTCAAAGTGCACGGTTTTTTGTTACTATGGTTATTTTTGCGATTTTTCGGCTTATTAAATGAGGGTTTCTCCAGTGGCGTTGCTTGTGATTGTAAGAATAGGTATTACTTTTTTAATGTTTGTATTTTAGCAAAGTTTCACAAGTAAACAAACTATACATGTAATAATATGTATTTAATAAATATGTATCAGTATTCAATTGCTTAAATTGCTACTACGCTTTGCAGTTTGTTTCGCATAGGGTTGACCAATGTTTCCATATTGTATCCTCGCAGTTCCTTCCAAGCATTTATTATTCTTTCCCATAATTCATCTGCGTTGTTTGGTGCAAAATCCCTGGTATAAATTTTTGTAGTTAAATACCCCCAAACATTTTCGATAGGGTTCAAGTCCGGACTTTTTGCAGGCCATGGTAATAAATTGATATTATTCTCATCAAACCATCAATGAACAATCCCTGCTGCATGCACAGGACAGTTATCCTGTGAAAATAATGTTATCAATTACGTTAACATAAACAAAATTAATTAATTAAGTAATATCTTGCCTGTTGAAAAGTAAATTGATTAGGAAAGGCCTCTCTTACAGATGGCAGCATCACATTTTGCAAAATATTGCAATAATTTTCAGCATTCAGTCGACCATTAATTCTATAGCATGCACCAGATCCGTGAGCATTGATCCATTCCCATACGTTTACAGAGAATCGTCCACTACTTAAGGGTTGAATAATATTGCTTCTCAAATCTTGAATTAAATCTTGAATTTTGTGGTCTATTATACACCCTTAATCGTCAATTGGTAAATGATTGAAATACCTTTTCATCTGAGAAAACAGTCCTGTTCTAAAAATCGTCGATTTCATTCAAATAGTCGGTTGCAAACTGTATTCTTCGTTCTTTGTTCTCTGGGGTTAAAAAAACTTTTCTTGCAGAAGTCTCTACTGCCAAAACGATTTTTAATTTTGAAAATGCAGCTCTTGCTCACATGCAAATCTGCTGCGACTCGACTCAGCGACCAGTTCTCTTCCAGTTTTGTAATAGCTCGCATTTTCTCTGCTTCTGACAAATGTCTGGGAATTTTTCGAGTTTTCAGTTCTATGACAGTTGATGACAAACGTAAACGTCAAAACTCGACGTCTATGATTAGAATATCGTATTACACGCTAAAAATCTGCCGTGCACTTTGAGTTGGCCGTAACGGTACATGCCTAGTACAAAGTTAAAAAAAAAGTAAATGACTTATCTGTGTCTCTCTGGAATTGGTCGAACTTGTATGACCTCTTTAGGTACCATCGCGGACAAAAAAATGGAAACAGCATTGATTTCCTAGTGTAAATGGGTATATTACCTAACTTAAATCAACATTGCTGATATCATATTGTTTAATGCAGTTGTCAGTTGTTGTCAAAAGTAAAAAGTCAAAATATAACCTAATATTATGTAAACCCCCAATAACACTGTGTAAAATTATAAAAAAGCGTTCACTTGATTAACGCTGGTGTTTCAATTTTTTTGTCCGCGGTGGTACATCACTTTGTACTGTGTTTGCTTTCCTACTACCGCATCTGTAGTTCCCGTGGCTCCCTGTTTTATCAGCCATTGTAGGAAAATATATCGATGTTAGGGGAACGCTGAAATTTTCTTCGTACCTGCGATCACTCTTACAAGCACTTCACGCTCTACTCCGCACACGCAGTAAGTAGTTCTGTCTCTTCTGGAATGAAGTGCATTAACCGCACTATAGCGTAGCTGACTTGTCTCTGCTGGTTTAAGAATTCGCCTTGTCGGTTACGTCGTGTCTAACGCTACACAACATCAGTCCTGTTGTACATCTGGGATTCTAAACTTGGCACCCGGAAGTGTCCTAAGTTTCCTCTCTCGAATACGAAATTACGTGTGGCGTGCCACTGATTTGGAACACCTCCGTAGTTGTTAAACTCGTAGCATGAGTAAGTTCTCCCTTCATTGGGACCCTTCTCACGGCTAAGTCTGTACACGAAGAGCTGAGCGGTGATGATCACTCTTGCATCAGCCTCGTATGTTCCATACAGCCGCAACGCATGGTCAGAGTACTCACGAGTTCTCGTCAGTGAGCATCTCCCCATAGGTAGGTACTTGTGCACGAAGTTCGTACATTTGGGCGATTGAGCCATTTGACGTTCCTGACAAAGTACAAGTAAAAAGGTAAACTACATTCTTAAAATACCTACCTACCTATCTAATAAAATAATAAACGAAAGAACATTTATAAACATTAATTAATAAAATCACACTAGAAACCATTTTGAAAACTTTGTTTTTCATAATAAAAGTGTGTTTTCCTCTTATTATTGTAGGAGGTGCAAGTTTCATATAAATATTGCTCTTCTTAATATTATTGATGTCCGGAATTGTAGGAAAGATAAATGCATGAACCTCATTCTTGTAGCGCATGCATTCGACTCGTAGTTCTGACTGAGGGTCGGTCTGCAGAGCTCTTACTATGTAGTGTTTGGTTATTTCCTTTTTACTCCCTTGATTGTACAAAAAAGTACAAATAATAAAATCATTTACTTCTAGTTCCATTTCTTCTTCAGATGCCAGTTCTGAAGCCGCCTCCTCCTCTTGCATTTCTTGGTTGTCATATGCAGTTGTATCTTCTGGATCAAGATCATCTTGTGTATTTTCTTCTGCAAATGATGTAGATGGAGTTTCGACATCTATACCTGCAGCTGATATTCCCTTGCCTGGGGGAACATTAAGTTTACGTCTCCGTCGTCGAACTTCTTGTTGCTGATTTCTAGAGGTTTCTAGAAAATTAAAGAACGAATCTGACATGAGATTATTGTGGTCTGTAGCATCAATTCTACGAGGTAATCTTTTTAATACTTCTTTGTTGATCGGTACCAATCCTGTAGCTCTAAATCTTGATTTCAGATTTTTAGGTAGTCGTTCTTCCATTTCCATTAAAGTCTCTCTTAATAATCTTGGAAAAGTATCTTTGGGCTCTGCTCCCCTATGCCTGGTTTGCCAATTAGTTCGAGTTTTTTCCATTGTATTTTAAGGGGACTGAAAAAATGCCACTTCCAGTGGGTGGTAAAGATGCGTCGAATTGGGTGGCAGTAGAATAAATGTAATATTATAGTTTTTGCACGCTTCGAGCACAGCCACTGATATCTATGAGGACTTTATTTCCCTCGATGTTTTTAGCCACTGATATCTATGAGGACTTTATTTCCCTCGATGTTTTTACAATACGGAATAAGAATTTTGAAGAACCAGTCCTCAAAAAGATATTTATCGAAGCACCCACTTTTGCTTCTGTTATATACAGTACCTGGTGGTCCGTATTGTGTCTAAGTATTATGTAAATTTATTGCTTTGTAAACTACATAGCAAGGCAGTAAGTCACCAGACGCTGTGCCTACAAACATGACTCACACACTTGATTTCGCAGTGTCTAAAACTCTCTGCGTGTTTTATACCTCGTCGCACTGCTACCTTTACTTGTCCTGGATCATGTGACGTATTGATCTCATCAAAATTAATTACATTACTTGGAGGTACATTTTCCATCGACTTAGCTAGATTTTCAAAATATTCATTGATTATATTTTCATCGACAGCAGCCCGGCATATTTTCGCGTTTTCTGCTAGGCGGGTTGACAGAACATTTGAATGTCTTGCCGATCAAGATAATTTTGAACTACTAAACGTATATCAAATGTTGTTAAAGGAAAACCCCAAGAAGCCGCTGTAATTATATGTTTTACTATTTTTTGTTCCTCATTTTCAGAGAGTACTCTTTGGCGCCCATGCAGTCTCGGATTTTTGCCGTGAAATTTACGATGTAGAGATGACTTACGCACATGAAAGACATTTTTTAGCTGCCCTTTTAAAGCTTAATTTTCCATCGGCAATTGCTGTTAACGCTTTTTGTAAGTTTTCATCTTTGTAACTTAAATACTTCTTCGATATATGTCTCTTTGACATTGTTGTCCCAATTTAAGAAGCGTACGTATGTTCCAATTTAACACCTGGAATTCAATTTTTAATAAATAAGCATTTTGCAGCAATGAGGTTAGGTTGAGCAAAATTATTTCTAAAGAGAATTCATGCAAATAGAACCAGCTACGCACCTGTTTAATTTGGTACAATTATTACTAATAGTTTGGTCTCGGTACACCAAAGTTTAACGTTATTTTAGCTGAGTTGTTAATTACTGAAACTTTAATTCGGTGATATAAAATTCCAAACGCGGTAAAATCACTTGTATGTACACAGCAATATGTGGTAGTATATCTAAGACACAAACCTTACAATTTTTATAGTTCAACAATATATCGTAAGATAGCAGTAACAATTTTATTTCAAGGGCATAGGTATTTAATAATTTGGGGAATTCAGTCTATAGTTTATCCGATGAAACGGAATGTGAAATGTATTATGCTGACGTAAAATTCTTACAGGTATGTTAAATTGAATAAGCTGTAAAATATATTGAATCACCAGTAAATCTAAAGAATTTCATAAAAGCGACTTACCTTTATACAGAAATATCTCTGGAATTATTTTCCAATCAACTAACTTTTCGTAAACAATATGACACAGGTGCACAGTAACAATGAACGAGTAATGGGAGCGCGACGTCTATAGACATTGTATCGATTCCAGCTGGGCAGACTTACTCCAGACGTACCCCCTCTTCTAAATGGAGAAATTTGAAGTATAGGTGACAGCCCTGTATATTTGGAAAAATATTATAAAAATACAAGCTAAATCAAGTTGTTACTGTAAAAACAAAAATAATTATATGGGGAATGTTAAAAAATAGGGTGTATCAAAAGTCGTACGACACAATAGATGACCTTAGAGAAGCTGTACTAGAAGCTTTTGCTAATATTGATGGCCGCTTTGTTAGAAATGCAACAAATTGGGTTTTAGAAAGGTGTAACTTGTACATTAATCATAATGGTGGACCTTTTGAACATCTTTAGTCTTAAATACTTAACTTACTTTAATTACGTTGTTTTGGTACTACTTTATTTATTAGTTTCTCAGAAATTATTTTTATTTAAAATTGTAAGTCCAACGGAATAAATATTTCACACCAAAATAATTGTTTATAATTTCGAAATTAAAAGAAAATTTTTAATAACTAACTTGAATTTTATTATTAAACGCGATGTGCATCTATCAATTGTTTCCATAGCCTACTACTTGAACAGATCGAAAACGAAAAGAGAAAAATTGCCATAATTTATTTATTTATATAAATAACTATATCAAGTGGTATATCGTTAGAATCGTTAAAAATGGTCCTTTTTTACAAAGTCCTGGCCGACTATGGTTTCCATTAGAAAAAACACAATTTTGTGTCATAACTCAAAAATTATACTCACCCTGAATGTATTGTTTTGGATATGCTAGCTCCTTGTCGGCAGCATAGTCATTAATTATGTATTACAATTGCACCACTTTGGGTGACCTTATGTTATATATTGGAGTTATCTCATATATTTGAAATAGTCATATAATTTATGTATTCAATATTTTACTTTAAGTTTGCCCTTAATTAATACAATGCCCCGTTAGTTAAACTATAATTGCTTTCAAATCAAGTACTCTTATTTCAGGGGTGGTTCGCCAAATCTAGATCTCTATTAGTTGAAGTTTACATTTTTAAATTGATTCTTAATTATTCAATGACATCAAACGTCAACCCAACTTCTACACCTTCTCAAACCAGGTATTGAAAATATATGTTTTACATTGACATAATTATTAATTAATTTATTAAAATAATTACTCTTTTGTATTTTACTTTTTCCCTTATTGCTCGTTATTTAAAATGTTTTGATATTAATTACTAACACAAACCTTATCACTTCCTAAGCTCACTCTGCAAATATCCAAACTCTACTGCTCCTTCCCTCAAGAAATCCTGATGTTCACCTTGTGTGATACCTACAGCCTGTTCCTGTCAACCAATTCCAAGACTCCGCTGAATCCAGCTTCAATCCCCTCATCAAACGTCAACTTCAACTCCAATAGACTCCTGGTAAGTTTCAGCTTTATAAATGAATGTGATCTTATCTTGTTTATTCCTTAGATAGTCCCCTCAGAAGCCTTCCAATTCTAGTAACGTTCCTACTAACCTCCTTCTAGATGAATAACCTTACTTCCATACAACCACCAATGTCAAAAATAAATATTTAATTATGTGTCACGTTCACCAATGAATCCAATCTTCTCCAATTCAGTAGTTCTCTGGTTCTTTCTATGTAATTCACTGTCTGTATTCGTCAATCTCTTCACAGATTGTCCAGCCCCAATAAAATTAATATTTCACTTTCATTTCTATACCTCGTAAATTTGTTAACAGCCTTAATATTTGTATTCAACCAAACAACTATACAAATAAGGCATAATTTCTAGTTTTTAGTAGGGTAAACCGGGCAAATACGCCCCGCATTTTGAAAAAAAATTATAATTAGCAAAAAAGATATTTAATACCAAAAGTTATTATATAATCTGAACAACACGACATTAATCTGTTATAAAACATATTAAGTTAACTTATATTCTTAAACTGTATTACAAAAAAAAAAAAAAAAAAGTTTAAACCTGCACTGGGGCGTTTTTGACGGGTACACTGGTAAAAACGCCCCACTACATGTGATAACTTAATTATGCTTATTCTCTTTAGCACACTTGTTGCAAATGTTTTTGTTGCTTGTACATGTCTCATGAAGCCAACCAGAACACTTGTCGCATTGTATCCAGTCAACTTTTGATTTAGTTGTATAATAATAGTCGCGACATTCGATGCAAAAGTCTTCACTTTCATCAGAAATTTCATCGGACGAACTTAAAACAGGGTCATCATTTGAGGAACTATTAGATGAACTTGAAAGTTGTCTTCTTGTCTTCTTAACAACTCCTTTCTTCTTATTCGCAATAGTTTTGTCATTTTCCCGATCTTTGTTTGCAGATCTTTTGTTTTTCTCAGCCTTTTTACTGGCATTAGCTTCCCTTTCTTTAGAAAATACTCTACGTTTTACACGATTTACTGGAGAAGTTAGTTCTAGAGCCGATTGTTTTCTTTTAGAGACGCCTGAATTAGGGATTAGCGGAAGTGGTTGAATTTCTTTTAAATATTTCGAAGGAGTTTCCTTTTCATTGCAGGGTTCCGTAGGTGGTGCCACTAGTGCTTTCTCCTGATTCGAGGGCCCAGGTTCTTGAATTAAATGTTGCTGCTGTTTTGTGAGTTTCGGCTTTTGTTTTACCATTGTAGGACCTGATGCTGAAGAAGTTGAAGCTACAGGAAAGTTCACGTCTTGATTAGCGCGAGGAAGTTGAGCTGTATTTTCTAAGCATGCATCCGATATTGAGAAGAAATGATCTGGGACTGCTTGAGGATTAAACGGATGTATTCCACATGCTCTAAATCCTGAGGTTGCATTTGCAACAGTTGCAGATTTACCCCACGCGTTACCTATTAATTTAGCAATTGTTGTTCTTGATAACTTCCTATCCTTGTTTTGAACCATCCAGCTTTTTGCTTCTTGAAAGAAATAGGTTTTTAAGGGCTTAAAGAATGCTCTATCTAGTGGCTGAAGTGCCTGCGTGGTGTGACTTGGCAGACATAGAAGCACCACATCATTTTCTGCAGCCAAATCCAAGAGCTCAATTGCATTGCAATGTGAGGTGTGGCCATCTAAAATAAGTAGGGCTTTGCCAGCCCTCTTCTTTGGAAGAAAACATTCTCTGAACCATTTTAAGAACAACTCGGTGTTTATGTATGAGGACTTCTGATTCATAAACACACTCGAACCTGGCGGAAGTCCATCAGAAAACTCATCTTTTTTATATTTCCCTTTGAATATCACAACAGGAGGTATATAATTACCCTCTGCATTGCAGCATGCAACCAAGGATACATTCTCTCCTTTTTCAGAGCTAGTTAACGAGTAAACGTCCTTCGCACCTTTGGTAGCAACTACTTTACCCGGTTTGTTATTTATCTGTATCCCAGTCTCGTCTACATTATAGATTTGCCCGGGCTTGTCAAACAAATCATTATTGGTAAAAATTTCTTGAAGTAAAGTAAAGTAATCGTCTACCTCTTTTCTATTCATTCCCTTTGCTCTAGCTACAGATAAGCCTTCGGATTTTCGAATGCTTAACTCTTTATTTCTATCCAAAAACCTCTTAAACCATTCATCTCCAGCTCTTTCATGATGTTTTGAAAATCGGTGGTTGATGTTTAGTTTTTCCGCAAATTTGTAAGCCATACTTTTCACTGCAGTGGCATCGGGGGCAAAGCCGATCTTTTCCAGGGATTTGATATGGGCAACGAGTCTTTTCTCGTGCTCAAGTCCTAATTCTGGTCGTCGACCTAGTTTTACAATTGAGCTTCCACTTCTCACATGCCTTCTCAGTGTTCTGGAGGAAATTCCGTATTCACGGCTAGCTTCATTTACTCCCATCTCGCGTGAATTTACTTTATTCATGGCCTCTGCTAACGTATCTTGACTAAAACTAGCTCTAGATGTCTTTCGTACATAAATTTTACCCATTTTCTGCAAATAAAATCACAGAATTAGTGGGGCCCATTACCCTAAGACTTGCGAGGCGTTTTTCCCGATCAACGGTGTAAAACGCCCCACAGTGCTAACAAAAGTCTTGAGCCCAGCACAGATGTGAACATGTGGCAAATTGTAGGTTAAGGAACCTAATATACAACACTGTTATCGAATTAACAATACATAACTACGTTTACGAGAAATAATTTTTAACTGACACTTACCAATAAATTTTGTAGGTCTCAATTTACGAGTGACTGCAGTATTTATTTATTTTCACAAAACTAAATCACAACAACTGTGCTAAATACGTACGTACGATGCGTCACACATAAAACCAACGGGCTTTTACTACTTGTAACTCCATCTCGCCCAAAGTAGCTGTACTATTACAGGTGGGGCGTTTTCGCTGGTAAGGCGTTTTTGCCTGGTTTACCCTAAGCAAAATTAAATACTTCAAGACCAATTGTACATTTTGCAATGAGTTTATATATGTAACTAAACTAAACAAAAATTTCATTCCTATTAAATACTATTCTTATGACACTCTTTTCAATTTTAAATATTATATTATTACAGGATATTCATTCTGATTATTATAACAAATACATTTGCCAATTGTAACCTTGGTTTGTTCTTTATTAACATTCACTGCAACCATCAAATTTGTATCTTCAATTAATATCTTACTATCAAATTACCTCTCCCATTGTCTCAATTAATTTCATTATTAATATTTAAAAATAATCACCCATCAAGATTTAATTATAGTAATCTTCCAAATTTATTAGTTTTAAATATTTATTTGTTATGATTGATCATACCACTTCGTGTATCGTAATAGTATATTGTATACCCACCATTATTAAGTCCTGAATCTACTTGTTGAGTTGCCTGGGTTAGATCGTTTCCATCCTCACCTATAAAAAAGTACTTACTGATTTACACATTTCTAATAATATTGTTACCACAGTATCGGCTTCAACAGCGTCATTAGGTTCAGCAAATGTATATTCAGTTTCAGAATAATTGTCGCTGTGCTCAGATGATTCGTAAAATTCTTCATTGGCTCTTATTTCATCAGAATCACTCACTAATAAATTTTCTTGGACGTTTCTTGGAATTTGCCGAGTATAATCCGAGTCCGAGTTCCCATCAGTGCTATAGGAATCGTCTAATGCTATGTCGTCATCGCTTTCGTCAAACCATTGCATTAATTTGGCGGCCTCTCTTTCGTTCATTCCGAAATAACAGTTTTCAACGTCGAACAACACGCACCAATAAAGCCAAAGGCGTACTGAGACGCTGAGCTGCACGCTTGCACAGGACCAGACGTGATGATTCGAATTTCTATAAATAGCATAGTAGCACCTCACCCCACCAAATTTTAACCGAAGCCTTTTGTGCGACGTCTTTAATATAAGAATCTAAGACGGAAATACGACGTGAATACAAGTTGGAGTCCCTACAGAGCGATTTTACAGACAACGTGATTACACGTCCTTGTCCCGTAAAAATATCCGAACACGAAGTTTATAAACGTCGGTTTCCGCCAGCGTGTTAAGTAAATCCAGTGTCAGATAATTAATAAGAATCGGGCGTGACTAAGGACGAGAGGTATTCCAACGATTACCTCTCTGTTGTGACTTGCTGAGTCACCGAGATATTAAGTTACAATCGTGTCGGACATTAAAATCTGTGGTGTAAATCTAGCGATTTAAATCGTCTTAGTCTATGAGTTTGTTCACTATTATAGTGCAGGTTAACTGCATAGGCATTTGGATGGCTGGATACCTTGTCTAAATATTGATCACTGTACTTAACTTATTTCATCATGCACTGAGTTTACTTTTAAATCACTTAAGATGTCAATGTTTCTAACAGAGTAGGGCGCATCACAAATAACACGTAGCACTTTGTTTTGAAATCTTTCTATGGATTGTATCGGTGAGGTGGCGGCAGTGCTCCAGAGCTGAAGACCGTAAGACCATATAGGTTTAAACGCAACTTTGTAAACTAGCACTTTGTAATCGATAGTTGGACTGACGGCCTAGCAGCCAGTAATGCTTACGAAATTTCAGCCCCAGCTGTTTCCGTTTTTTCGCTATGTGGTTTTTTCACGTCAACCTCTTATCCAGGTGTAGTCCTTGGTATTTCACTTCTTGAACCTGCGTGAGTGGAGCATTATTGATTGCGACTGGTGGGGTTATCCCTCTGCGTTTTATAAAGGTAATATATGCACGGATTTCGTGTCATTGATTTGAACTCTCTATTTTTGCGACCATTTTTCTATTTCGTATAAGTTCCGTTGGAGGAGCATAGCTGTGATTGCTAGGTTATTGTGTTTTAGTAAGACTGCATTGTCGTTGGCAAAAGTAGCGGTAGTAGAATGGTTATTCCCAAAGCCCAAACTCGGCTGTGAACGGGAGGTAAAGCATTGGTTTTAATATACCTTCTTGCAGAACCCCCGATTTAATTGGATACAGGTCTGTGATTTCTTGGCCATGTTTGACTTTGAAAAACCTTTCTGATAAAAATTATTTGCGAATAAGAATACATCTGTGGGTAAGTGATCTTTTTAGCTTGAATAAAAGGCCATCGTGCCATACTTTATCGAATGCCTGACTGTCGTCTAAAAATGCACCAGGACAATATTGCTTATCCTCAAATGCTTGATTGATGACTTCGACAATCCTGTAAACTTGTTCTACCGTTGAGTGACCCTTACATTGCCAAATTGTTGGTCCGGATAAGTCCTAGTTCTTCGATAATTGGCTCTTAGTTCTTCGATAATTAGCTCTAATCTCTTAGTAAGTAATTTCTCAAACAGTCGCCAGAAGCAGAACGTTGTTACCTTTTTTTAGGGTAATATGATACTAAAGTTGTGTTCGTCTAAAACCCAAACAACGAATGACATAGCTCCCGCTTTCCTATTTTCAAGAAAGTACTTGGCAGTTCTCTTTTATTTGTAACAGTTTCTACTCATGTTAGTTGATGTTTATATTCAAAAGCCGTGTCATCAAGCGATAGCTGGTAAACCAGTTGTCGAAAGTTATATTCCTTTCGCCAGATATCGGTGAAATTAGATGCAGCACGAGATCTTCAGTTTTATTACTCAACTTGTATTGGCCTTCATGCTGCGTACATCAGTACACCTCCATATTTATGGTGTAATAACATCTCAAATCCGTCATAGCCAAAATTTTAATGCCGTAAAGAGAAGGCTTATTGGGCATATATTGACGGAAGGAGGTGCCCTTTCGAACTTCTCATCGATCGTAATGTACCTATCTGGTGTATAAGCAATCTGAAAATTGTCTACTATCTTTTTGAATACAGCCCTAACTTGGGTTAGCTTGTCGACCTTTTTCCTTTCTTCACGTGTTTGCAGATCATCAAAACGTATACATTCTAATATGAACTGAAGGCGTTTCAGAGACCTAGTTTTTCTAAATATTGGAGTTTCTATGTCATCCGTTGCCCACAAATCTTCTAGGTTCCTGGATTTTTTCCATGCCTGCAAGTTACAGTAACCCAAAAAAGAGCTTTAATTTCTCTAAAATTGGTTTCTTTTACGGCATACTGGTGTCTGTCGTCGTAACGGCCCTTGACTTCATTAATTTTGTTGTTGGTGCATTTTACTATAATCTATTATCCCTTGATCTATAAATAGATTCCAACACTCACTTGCAGATGTATCCTCTTGGACGCGTTGCTTTACACCAGGCAAATAATAAAAAAATAAATCATTTTTATTTAGCATAACTAATATTTTCGCATGTTTTATTGACTACGAGAAGGCGTTCGACAGAGTACGTCACTCTAAACTAATAGACATGTAGCGTCGAACTGGACTAGACAGCAAGGATATCCGGATTATCGAAAATCTATATTGGGATCAAACAGCAGAAGTAAGAACAGGTAATATAAGTACATCAAACTTAAAAATACAACGAGGGGTTCGACAGGGCTGCATTCTTTCGCCTCTTCTGTTCAATCTTTATTCTGACCAAATCTTCAAAGAAGCCCTTGAAGACATGGAACATGGAGTGAAAATTAATGGGGTTCTAATCAATACAATTAGATACGCTGATGATACCCTTATTTTGTGTGATAATTTGGAGGTCCTACAACACCTAATAAATAAAATTAGTACAACAGGAATAGAATTAGGGCTCAACATAAACGTGAAAAAAACAAAGTTTATGGTATTTAGCCGAGAACAACACGAACTTGCGAGACTAAGCCTAAATGGTGTTATAATAGAACGAGTCCAACAATTTAAGTGCCTAGGCAGTATAGTAACTGAAAAACTGAACCCCGAGATAGAGATCAAATGCCGAATTGAAGCAGCCAGGGCAACCTTCAAAAAAATGAAAGCTCTATTTTGTAATGATAACTTGAACTTGAAATTGCGTCAACGAATGGTCAAATGTTATGTTTGGTCGGTGCTGCTATATGGAGCAGAGAGCTGGACCCTGAAAGTAAATCTACTCAATAAATTAGAAGCATTTGAAATGTGGATTCATCGAAGAATGCTGAGAGTTCCATGGACAGATTTATTGACCAACGAAGAAGTTCTAAGACGAGCTAGAGCGGAAAGGCAACTAGTAACAACTATAAAGTGCCGTAAAATCGCTTATCTCGGTCATATATTGCGAGGAGACAAATATCGACTTCTTCAACTCATAATGAAGGGAAAGATAGAAGGTAGACGCGGAGTGGGTAGAAAACAGATGTCATGGCTGAAGAATATCAGAGACTGGACGGGAATACAAAGTGCTGGACAACTTTTCAGAACGGCAGAAGACAGAGATGCACTCTCCACGGTAATCGCCAACGTTCGGGAGAACATGGCACATAAAGAAGAAAGATAACTAATATATACCACTCAACAGACGAAAAAATAAACCAATCTGTTTAGAAACTTCAAGAATCTTCAACAATCTTCAACAAAAAAAAAACAACTCTGAATACCACCATCCTTCATCATATATAGTTTCTTTAACACCCTTTTAAAACTTTTCAATTTATCAAGGTTTTTTTGTTACCACTTAATTTATTATATGTATAGAATCATTCCTTTAACAAAAACAGAATTGAATCCTACCGTACTTTTTGCAGTATTAACGTACATATCTTGCCTGTTTTTGGTTTCATAATTATGTACATTATCACAAGTCACTTTAAACTGATCAAAATAAGATGGCAATTCCAATGAAACAATTTATAAATGATATAATAATATACAATTAAATTTAATAGCAATTGTATATTTAGTAGCTGGCTGGAGGAGATTGCAGCTAGTGGTGTTGATTCTTTCTTGATATCAAACAAAAATTAAAGTAGAAAGTTGAGCAAAATATATTTCGACGTCTTAGTGTCTTCTTCACTTGCATTATACAATTTAGAATATTTTAAAAATCTGTAATAAAAAACATCCAAATAGAATAACATTTTAAAAAGTAATCGTAGAATAAGTGAACAGTTAACTTTACTCAAACATTATATTTACCTGTTAAAACGTTGTCATTAAGAAAATTATTAATTATTTAGGAAAAGACGAAAACTAATTTCCTTAGTTAATATTGTCGTCCATTTCCTTTAGTTGATTAAAAGAGCATATCAAAATCTTTTCCCACATACTGTATGAGATATTTAATCTATTTACTATTTTTTTCTTTCTAGAAAATCTAAGAATAGATTTAATTAAAAACACTTAGTATTTAAAAATTATAAATATTTACCACTTATTGTAGTCAGGATTTTGATTTATTAGATTGGAAAGTTTTCAGAACAATAGAAGAATGATAGAATATATTTAATTCAATTTAAATTTGATTAAACTCTCCACTCTCATCCAACACTAAAAAGTGTTCAATATATAAGTAATTGGCATATACCTATTACATGCTAATATTAACCTCATTGCCTTATTTTGTAGTTTCTGAAGTCTTCACAAACATCTATTGTCAACCCCATATAACACCGTTCCACAATAATTAAAATAGGGCAGTAGGTATCATCGTGTTATACACTAACTTTTCGCATGGGATGATAAGCAGTTGGACAGTCTCATCAATACCCCTAATCTTTTTCCAATCTTTCCACACACATAGTTCACATATTCTTTAAAGTTTAGTTTCTGGTGCACTATCACTCGTAAGTACCTACTTAATTTTGTCCAGAATTTCTATACCTTCATTGTCCATTTTAATATCCACAAAATGTCTTAAACTGCTGACATTTAGTTGGAGACGCCACAAACATCACTTTTGTTTTCGTTGTATTTAGCTTCAATTTATTAGCTCTACACCATAACGAGACATTTCCTAAATCCTTGTTTTGAGTCACCTCCTTCCAATGTCACCACCGGTTCTTACGGCACTGAACTGTAATGATGTGCTGCACGTTGTTCGAAGCACACATATCGGTCAAGCGCTAAATTAATAGTCTTTAAAATAACATAGAGTAAATGTGTTTATTATTCACACAGCACTAATTGCAGTAAGAATCAATAGAAATATAAACAGAGATAAATACAACTACTGCAATGATCCTTGTCTTTAATGTTTAATAATATGTAAACAAATAATTCAAATACAAAAGATCACTACAAACCTTTTTGTTTACGTTGGTTCTTATTTAAAATCAATATTTGACTGCCTAATAATATTTACGTGGTTCGTCCTATTCAAGTGTTAATCGTCTTTTGCCCTTTTATTTCAAATTCACCAATCCGTAATTAGTAATTTGGGTAGCACCGGAATTAAGCCTGAAAAACTCAAATATCTTTACGGGTCTGAGGTTCTTTCTTGTTAATAAAATTGTACGCCACTGAAATGCGTAGTTCAAATGCTCTACCATAACCTTGTAACTAACCCAATCTAAATTGACGTTCTACAGCGACATTTAACTAAGTGCAAGTCGCCTGAAAGTTTAATTGTTTGTTTACTGCAATTCGAATGAGCAAACGAACTCGTTAAGATTTGAATTATCGCGCTCAATCTACGCGTCGCTCTAGCATTTGTTTTGCAGATCGAAAATTAGGCTTTTGTTTCGGTGAATTAGGAAGAATCTCAAATTTTCTAACCCAACTTTCTGATGGCGGTTATAGCAGTTTTAAAACGTTCCGAAATCCTGGATTCTGCTTATATCGGCTCCGCAGCGCAGCTTTTGGGTCCCTCAGTAAGTTGTACGCTTACAATAATAGAATTGGCTTCACCACTGACCTTTTGAATTTTCCCCAGATGGTTTCCGTTGAGGTTCCTTCCGCAGGTGAAAATTGCTCACACCTTCTCTTGCGGTCGGTTGCCAGATGTGCGATGCTGGTATGGTCCTCGTAGGCCTCGGCTGCTAGTGCAGGAACTCCAATATTGCCCCTGGGGAGACTTTAGGTGAAGGATTTTATTGCCTTTATTTGTGCACGAACACTGACACGTTATAAACACTTTGGTGCAATTTTGTGGCTGTAAATTAATGTAAAGGGTATGAAAATTGAAATTAATCACCAGCCACAATTTAAGCTGTCGACCAGCAATTTTTATTCATTTGTTAATAATCTTGTTCGTTATAAACAAAAAACAATCTACCAAAATTAAACAGGAAATTCGAAGTGTCTCAAATCAGCATCTTTACAAATTAAATCTTAAATTTAATACATTTTTACAATTAAACTTAATTCTATAAAATTGTCTTTGTAAGTTTATGGTTATTGTCCTTTGATTTCCACTCGCGTTTCGCTAATTAACAGGCCCTTTTGTTCACTCATTTCACTGATCACTGCCTCCTTTCGTTCATTTCCTCTTTAGCTACTTTAGAGTTCAATGTAAGTTCCGCTTTCACTTAGGTACTCCCAAACCAATACACATTTTAAATCCAGCTATTTTTGAATTCTTGTTGATCCATTTTTAATTCATGATTCGCCTTCTAAATCTGCCTTTGGGTTCTTTTACCCCATTCTTTCATAAGTCTTCAGCCTCTCTAACCTTTGTTTAATTTGCTCAAAGAAATTATTATTTTATTTACTCTAGTTCAAATTCATTTGCGATACACAGTTAATTATTGCTCTCTGTAAGAACTTGCTTTTTCGCTGCATATTTTAAATAATGCCATAAGTTTAACTAAATTACTTTAAGAACTGCACACCCTTGTGACAATCAAGCTTCATTTCCTTTTAGCTTATTTAATTTATTTCCAATAATTGGCTCAATTTGTCCATGTAATTTCATATTTTCTTTTTTTTGCAACGGCCTTGTCATTATCGCGCTGAAGAATGACTTTGGCAAAATCAAGAGGTGAATATACCTCCGTTACAAATCTAGCTGTACTCAATTGTGGGTACTCCAAACCACGTAGACTATTAATAGTATTTGCCCACGCTTCAGGCACTGCGTCGAATTGATGGTCTTCAGACCAACACACTGCCCAATTTCTATTGCGATGATCATGTCGTATGCGGTATAAATGTCGCACTCCCATTAGAGCGACTGGTCCTACTATTTCAAGGTTCGACTCACCGCTAAAATCCCCTCTCTTTTGTAATACTTGGGGTTCGCAATAACTTACATTATAGGTCAACTGTCGCTGTGAACCAGTTACACCTTGCGGTTCTTCACCGCTCTCGATCCACTGTAGGTTCTCGAGTTCCACCGATATCGCCGTCATTAGCTGTTTATTATAACACCACGGTCCATTATCTGCTGGGAACAAACCAGGAAGCACACCTGCTTCAGCTAAAAACGCTTCTTGCTTACGGGAAAGATGAATACTAGGTCTCCATCCCTGTAAATTTTCATTAGGGATTAATCCATCTACTCGAATTCGGAGGGGTAAATTCCATTCTGTTACCTCCTCGGGTTCGTCTTCATCACCCTTATCCTGTGGCGCCTGCGCTTCTAAGTCGCGTAAGATACGATAGGCGTAAACAGCGCTACAAGGGTAACTTTTGAATAAATGGTGAGTTTCAGCTGCTACTCTGCCCCACCAAGAAAGATTTTCAGCACGCGTCCTTGGCAAATCAACAATGGGATAAAAGAATTTCAGTGCTCTACCATCAGGAATACTAGTATTGCCAAAACCAGACAAATATCGTGCTAAAGTTTTCGGATAAAAATACTTGTCTGCTTTCACTGCGTTAACAAAACGATCAGCATCATAGTTGGAATCATAGCCATTTTCGATGTGCAGCTGGACTAGTCTCGCATTAGTTAAAACTGAGCAATAATATGCCAGACAGCTAGAAGACATTCGCTTAGCGAAGCCCGCTGCTTTGGTAACATACGTCTGGTACATTACCTCTTCTATATACTTCAACCCTTCAGTAGTTGAGTATATTTTCGGGTCATCAGGTTTGCGTCGTAATGTTGATTGGAATTCTTCAAAAAATGCCTCGCAATACAAAGGGTCATTTTTCATCTCTGAGTCCTTTTTTGAAAGGTGCTTCGGCTCAGGTTTTGCTTCAATTAAAGGTTTCTTTTCAGGCTCCTTCTTGTTGTTGAATTTGGTAAAGGGTTGCTTCTTCCCACGGAAGCTTCCTCTACTATTACCGCGATATCCACCAAACTGTTGTTGTTGAGATGGCCCCGGGTAATCATCGTATTGCTGCGACGACTGTGGCGGTCAATCCTCTTGGCCGGAATAACCTCCTCTGCCACGGTTATTATTATAATAACTTCTTCCTTGATAACTCATTATGTATTAGTGCTCAGACTTAAGTACATGACTTAAGTAAGCGACTTATGTAAAGACTTAAGTAAATTGCTTAGGTAAACGACTTAAGTAAACGACTTAAGTAAAGGACTTAAGTAAACGACTTAAGTAAACGACTTCAGTAAACGACTTAAGTAAACGACTTAAGTAAACGACTTAAGTAAACGACTTCAGTAAACGACTTAAGTAAACGACTTAAGTAAACGACTTAAGTAAACGACTTCAATAAACGACTTCAGTAAACGACTTAAGTAAACGACTTCAGTAAACGTAGACTATTAATAGTATTTTCCCACGCTTCAGGCACTGCGTCGAATTCAAATAGTCTTCGTTCAAGTGTGTTGCACTATAGTCATCTTCGTGTTCCAAAATACTAGTTACACCACGCTGTGTAATTTGGACCTTGGCTTCGAAAACTGCCAGGCTTACTCTGTACCATTGGTATATATTACCACGTACCGGTACATTGTTGAACTCATATAAGGCGGCGAAAACGTGTGCTACGCCAAAACCAATCGCACGCGTTGTTACGCATAACGTTATAGCTTTCATGGTATTTACTGCTTCCAACCTTTCTGCAGCAGATTGACCATCCTTAACTCCCGGGAAGAGCTTCTTTCTCAATTCCTCGGCTAGATCAGACTCGGTGATTTTAGATTTTTCCCGTCTGAATTCAGTGACTCGGTGGTCTTGATACCCTCTTCTTGTGGAATTACCACGACCTCTCCGACCAGGTCGGCTTCCACCAGCAACTCCTGCGCGAGCTGCCTCATAGCTTTGGTTGTAGTCTCCGTGAGCTACAGCCGCTATGTCAAACTTAGTACTTTCTGCCCGTGGGCGGTATTGATTATTTCTTCCTCTAAACATCGTTTTGAGACAAGCCGGAATAACCTCCTCTGCCACGGTTATTATTATAATAACTTCTTACTTGATAACTCATTATGTATAGTGCTCCGACTTAAGTAAATGACTTAAGTAAATTGCTTAGGTAAACGACTTAGGTAAACGACTTAAGTAAATGACTTAAGTAAACGACTTAAGTAAACGACTTAAGTAAACGACTTAAATCTGCATCCTGGGAAATTCTGTCCATTTCCCTCTGCACGTATTCAGATTCCTTAACTACTTTGTCCAGAGTGTGAGCGGCCGTTGCGCACTCACTCGCGAAACTGGAGCAAACTCTTAAAGTTGTAACCCCTAAAAGCTAGCCAGTATTGATCAGTATCTGTAAAAAGAGGTTCATACAAGACTTTCCTCACTTTAAGAGTGTCATCGAGAAATTTAGCGACAGAAAGTAGATCAAATTGGACTTGAGGGATTTGATTTATAGCAAGCATGCTGCACTTGATATAGAAGGGGGCAACTCGGTTGGCTATCCACTCCGAGATAAAACCTCCCTGGGCTGCTCTTTCCCCAGTAGCTTAGGTAAACGACTTAATTAAACAACTTAAGTAAATGACTTAAGTAAACGACTTAAGTAAATTACTTAAATCTTCCCGTAGTCTTAACAACCAAGTCACAAGGCTTCCCAGGAATGTTGAGCCCTAAGTCATCTATTTCATACCAGCATGTAGTACCCATTTCCAAATTGTTTCCCTTATCCCTTATTATGTCTACTAGCTGCACAAGAGTGACGGATAGAGAATTTATGATCTGCTGGAGTGTCTTGCCCCCTGTTTGTTGGACTGATCTCTTATCAAGATGCTGAAAGAAGTCTTGGCTGAAACTTACTGCTCTGTTTCCACTGAAACATGGTATCGAGGAAACTTGTGTGTAGACATTTGTGAGTAATGAGGATTGATTGGCTGCACTCAGTTTAGAATAATATCGCAGGTGAGGCAAACTGAAATTTATTGATTTACCACTACTTGTTGCCTTTCTAAATTTATCTCCAATCTCCTCTCTAGTGAACCATCTGGCTGTCTCAGTGATCTGCACTAATATCCCTAAATCCTCCTTGAATGTGCCAAAGATTCCATGGAATGTGAGTTGTGATGCCTGTTGATTATTGAATAATCCCTCCATTGTCCAGGTCACTTTTTCTGCCTTCTTGTATGTGTAGAACCCTCCTAGCCCAGATACGTTGAAGAACTTTAGACTCTACTTTGTCAGCCTCTCCATTATAGACATATCTAAATATGTTTATTGGGAAGTTCATTCTGGTGGCTTGTCTTGTGGTCACAATCAGTGATAAAAACGACTTAAGTAAACGACTTAAGTAAACGACTTAAGTAAACGACTTAAGTAAACGACTTAAGTAAACGACTTAAGTAAACGACTTAAGTAAACGACTTAAGTAAACGACTTAAGTAAACGACTTAAGTAAACGACTTAAGTAAACGACTTAAGTAAACGACTTAAGTAAACGACTTAAGTAAACGACTTAAGTAAACGACTTAAGTAAACGACTTCAGTAAACGACTTCAGTAAACGTAGACTATTAATAGTATTTGCAGGTTCTCGAGTACCACCGATATCGCCGTCATTAGCTGTTTATTATCTGCCGGGAGCAAACCAGGAAGCACACCTGCTTCAGATTCCATTCTGTTACCTCCTCGGGTTCGTCTTCATCACCCTCATCCTCTGGCGCCTGCGCTTCTAAGTTGCGTAAGATACGATAGGCGTAAACAGCGCTACAAGGATAACTTTTGTATAAATGGTGAGTTTCAGCTGCTACTCTGCCCCACCAAGAAAGATTTTCAGCACGCGGCCTTGGCAAATCAACAATGGGATAAAAGAATTTCAGTGCTCTACCATCAGGAATACTAGTATTGCCAAAACCAGACAAATATCGTGCTAAAGTTTTCGGATAAAAATACTTGGCTGCTTTCACTGCGTTAACAAAACGATCAGCATCATAGTTGGAATCATAGCCATTTTCGATGTGCAGCTGGACTAGTCTCGCATTAGTTAAAACTGAGTAATAATATGCCAGACAGCTAGAAGACATTCGCATTACCGCGATATCCACCAAACTGTTGTTGTTGTTGAGATGGCCCCGGGTAATCATCGTATTGCTGCGACGACTGTGGCGGTCTATCCTCTTGGCCGGAATAACCTCCTCTGCCACGGTTATTATTATAATAACTTCTTCCTTGATAACTCATTATGTATTAGTGCTCCGCACGTTTCCAGGATAAATCCTCTAAGTCTGAAATAAAGTGTAGATTTACAAACGTTAGAATATTACTTCATTAAGTTAATATTGACAACTTATGTGAAAATTATACAGATGTGTGGATTCTATCAGCTCTGTGCTTTTCTATTTTGATTTAATTTGTTCGCACTGCTACCAGAGCTGCTTTGAGGGCTAAAGACCATTGCATATTTCTGCCCCCTAATTTTTGAAAATCAAAATTACTACGCATTTTTTTTATCATACGTAGCATGTCATGTGTGGTTATTTTGATTATCATAAAATTACTAATTGTTTTGAAATTAACCGTTATGATCAATCAGTCCAATTTGATTTATTCTGTTTTCTTATTTTACTTTGCCTTACTAAATAATCTATCCTATCCCCTACTCAAACTAGTAGCTACTTATTAGGGTAATTTGATTAATCCTACGTGCATCTAAACATAACCTAAGATTACCATCGCCCTTTTTCACCACCACCATTGGATAAACGAAGTTTTTTTTCGATCTTCGAGCAGCATGGTCGGTCCTCAGCCAGACTCTTCTGCCAAACTCGAATGAGTTATGTTTTACTACGTCAGTACGGCCGCTGGAATGATCTCCGCACTCACTCGAAGATGTCTTGGTACCGGGCCACCAGATTTTCGATCTTCTTCCGTTCTTGTTGGCTCATTTTCCTTCCCAGGATTGTGTCCCTCCTGACGGTTGCCAGTTCCCTGCTGACGTTCATCATCCTTACTGGAACCCCAAGCCCAGTCCTTACCAACGTTTTCCCAACCAGGATACCATGAGATCGCCATCCAGGTATGCATCCACGACCCTCTCGGTTCGTCCCTGCAGAGTAACATCTTCCGCCCATACCACTTGTACCGCGATCTCTCCTCTTGGGTGTCGGGAAAGCTCCTCCCCACCCACGTGCAACTTGCCGGGGCCCAGATCCAAATCGCACTCACACTTATCCATAACATCCATTCCCAGGATGCACTCGTCAGCACTCAGGTCCCGATGCTTGAGGGTTTGATTACCAATCTTCAAATCAGTTTCCCCATGTTTCGTCACTGCGCCACCCGTGGCAGTGCGAAGGTGTGTCTTGTTGTGCAGCAGCTGACCCTCGTCCCTTACTACGTCGGACCTGGCGATGGACTTCGTCGTGCTGGTATCCAACAGCAGGGACCGAACTCTTTCATTTATTTTCCCATCAAGTTTTTGGACTACTTTCTCTTGCGCGGCTTTCAGCTCTTCCTGTCCGGCTTTCAGCTCTTCCTGTGGTTTCTGCCCGGCTTTCGGCTGTTCCCCACGCTAATTTTTAAGATCCTCTAGTCCTTTTAAGATCCTCTTTCGGGCGGCTCTCAATTCCTCCTTAAGTTCATCCTTGAGGTCTTCTTGAACGGCTTTAAATTTTTCCTCAAGTTTTTCTTTAAGATCCTCTTCCTGCTGCGCCTTTTCTGCCTGCTTTTGGCCGGCTTTCAATTCTTCCTTAAGATCCTCTTTAAGCTCTTTTTGCGCGGCTTTCAATACTTCTTGCGCTTTTTCTGCCTTCTCTTGGCGAACTTGCATCAGCTGCAAAAGTTGGCTTAATTGAGCCCCCATTTTGCCGCTCTGGGATCTTGTCACAGGCATCCAACATACACACTAAAATTTATTTATCTGACCGTCGTTTTGTCGGCACTTGTTAAACAATTTATTTATTTTAATGTATGTCCAATATTTTTTTTATATAGACCCCTATAGTCTGATTATTGTGCCGGGGTTTAAATCAGACAGTTCATCGAGATCTACATCCATCATATTCGCGGGATCAGTAAACATAAGCAGGTTGACATGATTCTGCTTCCTTGCGGAAGTTAGATATGCCGGGCACACACTAATTCCATATTTGTTTCTGTTTAGCACGTACACATTGACTGAAATGTTTGGGTTGTTTTTTCAAACCTCGGAATTTGAGAAATTGTCATTGGGAAGTCCAACCCTTCACAATTCAACACATCCGAGTAATGGGGATACGAAGATACTGTATCGCTTCGGACATTGTCTGGATGTAGGACGGATACAATTGCCCACGCAAAACAGGCCTGATCATCATTTTTCACGTTGACACACGCATGCTTTTTTTTTATATATTGCGGTAGTTCAATGTACGAGGATGCATGGAATAAATTTGTACAGCTGTTTATGTTTACAGCTAACGATATAATCTCTGATAACGCTCATCCACTTTCTTGTTCTTGAAATTCCTCTAATTAATTAAGAATGGAGTCTTGCACGTTATCGAAATACCACTGATTTAGATTTGCACGATTTTCGACATGTTCGTGAAGAATTAAGTTGTTTTTCGTGTTAAAATATTTCAAGTCTGTTATAACATTGTCTTTGGTTTTTTAACAAACTCCCCGCAAAAGGTAGGGTTCACTTTCATCACGGTTTTCTGTGTTTTATACACATTCTTTATACGCGAAGCGAATAAATAAAACGCGTCTTGTAAAAATGGTTTGGGGTCCTTGTGTTTTAAATTAATTATTACTCCGGTCCGAAGTCTGCATTTATACGCATTCTCCATCTCCACCCACACTATTCGCGCACTTCTAGGTTGTTTTCTCGCGCCCGCACCCGTTTTATTGATATGAAGATTACATAGTACTTTTTGGTATCTCTTCATGTGTCCACATAGAGTTTCCAATTGTCGTTTTTCCCCAATATTTAAATTGTCCACACGAATAGCTTTTTTTAACAACCGGCAATTTAATTTACAATGTTTTATGAGCATTTCAACTTCCCTCCGTTTACACCCATTCTTCACAATATTTTTATACATTTTTTCAACGCATTTCAGCATAGCTGATGCGGGTTGCGCTAAGCCTGCCATCGCTTCTCCTCTACGATGACGAATGGTTTTCCTATATATTAATCTTTATCTTATATACAAATGTATTCGTCCTCCATCTTGTTTTATCTAGTTAAAATCTTAAAATATCCTGTATGTTAATCTTCTTCTTGTATGCATATAAGCCATCTCCATCATCGTCTCCCGACACTTCAGCCCATCTTGTTTTGTTCACGTATAATAACGGGTTTGTGACACAATTATCACACCAACAATTTATAGTTTTTACCATATGCAGAAGGCTTTCAGCAATACGTTCTTCGTGCCAAAAATTCTTAAAAAAAGCTTGCCTGTTTGTCCACCACGGTTCACCACCGTCTTCGATACGGGCCACCACGCGATGAAAGCACTAAACCCCGGTATAATGTCCTCAGGATGGTTAAAGAGCATTTTGAACTCGTTTAACGATAGGTTTTGCAAATCCACATCGTGCCATGGGTATTCTAGAATATCGTTAGAGGCGTCACCATTAGTTGCTATTAATTTATTGTTCTACCCTTGTCTTTTTCCATATCGATTGGAGATATTTTTTACAAGATGCTGCCAACTCTAACTCATTCACGTTTTCCAATTTAATTATACTGTGACAAATGTTCTTACAACACTAATTGTATAATTTTAATGGTATCATTGTAACACTGCAACATATTTATAGCATTACACATTTTGTAACTTTACCTACAGATTTCAATAGTTTTGTTTGATTCAGAAAATTTACACTTTGAAAATTATTACTTGATAAATTATAACAGCATACTAATACTTTATGTTTAACTTTCCCCACCCAATGCATCCTGTTGTATACTTGCAATTGTGTTGAATCTAAATTAATATCGATTGTTTCTTGGCGTAGACCAATATCACTATCACTAATTGTACAAAATATTTTAAAATATTGTGCGTTAACCTTTTGCACATAGTGCAACTTAAAATATGAAATTTTACCAAAAAATTATAAAATGTATTATTTGTTGTTGTTGCTCCATGCTATTTAGGCGAGCTCCATGAATTTAATTTGAGGAATTGCGTTCCCACCGTCACCTATAAAACCTTCCAACACCAGGGCTAATTTCTTGTTTTCGTTGGCGTCTTCAATGTCTGCATCGGAAATTACATCGACCATTCGTTTCGGTAGAAAAATGGAGTTCTGGACTGTCACATACATTTGACCTGCCAAAGCGGGTCTTTACAGATTTCTATGCATAACAATATATTTTTGGTTTACCACCATATCGGCAATGTGCAGTGTTGGTTTTCGCTCCATTAAGCCGGCGGCATTAACTTTTTCTATGTTCATCTTGGATTTTACTAACACTTGAAACAATATTTGTCGAAAAACACAAAAGTACCGCGCTTTTAAAAATAAATATACTGCTACTACTACACGGTACAGTGTCACACGTCATAAACTTTTCAAAACACTTCAAAGGGGCACAGCAACTCAACGTGTAAACCACGCCAGAGGTGAAACCCTTCCGAAGTATTCGAATACCATGCAGAATTTATTAGAGCCTTTTATATTAAAAGCTATATCGGCAACTTCCACGCCGCAAAAATTAATTAAATTTTTTTTGATAGCGTCCAACGGATTCTAGGTTCAGTCGCAAGATTATGGTTTTCCTACGAGATATTTTCAACGGGATGCTCGGTTAATTAGTACTATCTAGGTTTTACTTTGCGATATTTGCAACAGGATGCTCGGTTGAGATTTCCGTTTATGGTTTCCAACACGATAAATTGTTAGCGGATATTTGATGAGATGTATACTTCTAATTAGATTACAGGTAGCTTCAGAGTATGGCTACAGATGGCACGTAATGTTTAATGATTACATTAATTAATTCCGGCGTATTACCGCTAGATGGCACATCATGTACAGTTCGGAGTCTTATCAGTTCTTGCGTTTTGCAGTTCCAAAATATAATTTTCAAATTATGTCATAAGGGCACTTCCAATTTTTAATATGTTATAGATGGCTTCATATCCAGATGGGGGTTAACATGTACTGTGGGGGGTGCCATTTTTTCACCCGTTTTCCGTTTTCTGCCCCCCAGAAACCGATACCCGCCCCCGGGAGCCGGTCCCGGTCCCTGCCCCGGGGAGCCGATCCCGGTCCCGCCCCCCGGAAACCGATCACGGCTCCCGACACCTTCCCACCTACACCGACACCTGCGCATGGGGGCCCTCTAGCTGCGCGCGCCGCATGGGTGCCAACGCCTTACAATATGGCGGCTGGGGCTGCGCAGGGCTCGACCCCGATTGGCGGGATGCGCAGAGGACCTGCGTCTCCTTCCCCCACCACACACCTGCGCAATGCTTTTTGCGGTCAGCGCAGAATTGGAATTTCACCCCAAATACCCTGCGCAGAGTTTGAATTTCCCGCCAAATACCTGCGCAGAGTCCCAGAAGTCACATTGTGTATCTACTCGTTTCCATAGAGATATGTAAGTTTTTATGTAACATTCTAATAGTATCATTAATATCGTTAATTTAAATTTTTAATATATTGTGTGGTAACCTTTTTTCATTGTTCTCCACTTGTCGAAGTGTCCTGTTCTGGTTCCTACAGAAAAGGTTTTCTGACGCTTTGAAGCAGCCTGGTAGGTGCACAGGTGTCACGTGATGTTGAACTATTTTTTTCAAGAAAATCCTCCTTTTACGTGCGGCTGCTAACTTCCTACTGGTGTTCTGCCACATTTTCATGTGGGTGACTGCTTCTTGTCCGTACTCCCTGCTGATCTTCTGGTAGAATTGCATCGTATGCTATAACAAAGTCCTTTTCACAGCTCGGTGGTTACTACACAGGACGAGGATTTAGACTGGGAAATGGTTGAACCAACACCGATCTCAGTACTTTGGCAAATGTTTTTGAGCTATTAATGGTTTGTTGAAATAAAACCACTTGATGCTAAGGCCAACGTTTCGATTTTTATTATTTAAATCTTTATCAAGACCTAACAACTTGTGGTTAAGAACCAAAAAGGCACATGTATTACACAAACATGTGACAAGATTTTAAATTTACAATCACAGCAGTTGAGCGAAGCTTGCATGTTATTAATTTACACACTAACGTAAAACTAGATTTCCTGTCGCCAGGTTACATATTAAAAGTCACAAATACATTTAAAAATTAGTTAATTACTACAATTTATTGGTTTTAGGGCAGCATGGCCGTTAATTGGTAAAATTGTTTAAACCCGACAGCACAAAGTTTAATTTATCATTGTATAGTTTTTAAAAAATGACGATTTTGAGACTTTAACACCCTGTATATCTAAAACCAGCATAGGATGACTTTGGTCCCCTGGAGACTTTTGATCAGAACATCGAGTAGTATCAGATATAAAAACAATTAGGCAGTCCGAACCAGGGCAATTTTGCATAAGGATGGTGCGCGATCCTTAGATTGTTTAACTTTGGCAAAGTTTTAAAAAAGTAGTTGCACTGCCCAGCTACTATTTTTTGATAAAACAAGGGAACCCATAAAAACAATGGAAATATTAAATTACAGTGAAGAAACCATATAATGCAAATGGTAAAAAGTACTCGCATGCATTTTTAATTATCCAAAATAACATCTAACAAAAGAAATTTAAAAAAGACGATTATGACATGGAAGGTATTCAAAATGAGAAAACAGGTAATGACGTTGAAAACTCTTTATTAATTTCAAATAACAGAAAGCATTAGGTAAAAATAATGTTCGGGGCTTCTCGAAGAATTCCTGTTTCGTCACCCCTAAACACCGTTAGCCGATAATCGGTGCAAAACGTGGGCTGCATTCCACCCTCCGTTTGAACGATCCCTTTGCAGGAAAGGTGGTAAATTTGTGCAGAAACACAAAAACAGCTACCAGCCGGGACGCCTATTGGGCAATGTGTAACATTTTATGTAGGTAACTTAGCAACTTGCTAAATAAATGTTATCTTACCTCATACAAATGTTTCGCCATTAACTGCCTGAATGGGTATGTGATGAGAATTTGGCCAAAGTCTATCTTGTCTTGATGAGTTACGTTGGCTGTATAGCCTAACGCTTCTAGGGCGTCCACTGTTTTCTTCCAAGTTCCGTTCAGATATAAATGTTCGCAATAATTCGAGCAGCACAGGGCTATTGAACACTCTCTGCGAACAATCTGTCAATTAACCCCAAGAGGCCTATCCAGTTATACGTAGTATTTGTAAATCTATGTTATTACCTTAACAACCATCAGCCATCCGAAGAGCCAACTCATATGCTGCCTTGAGCTGTGGATCAGTCGCACCTTCACCAAGCCATTTTTTCTCCACAAATGGCACCACATGGTTTGGACTATCAAATATCTTGGCCTCTTGCCGGTCGGGGAGCCAAACGACTTCCCACAGGTGGTGCGTCTTCTTTTTTAAAAGGCAAGGCCACCAGCGTCGTCTATTCATGTTTACCCAGGCCGCGGCACTTACTTCTATCCCATTAAGAAAGTAACATACAATAATCTTGTGAACACTTTACATAATGAGTTGAAATTATGATCTATCACAAAAGCAACGTGCATTTTCATAAATTCTCATACCTTATGTGTCGGCCTTTCATCTTCCTGATGCATTTTCGTTTCGTCACCCCTAAACACCGTTAGCCGATAATCGGTGCAAAACGTGGGCTGCATTCCACCCTCCGTTTGAACGATCCCTTTGCAGGAAAGGTGGTAAATTTGTGCAGAAACACAAAAACAGCTACCAGCCGGGACGCCTATTGGGCAATGTGTAACATTTTATGTAGGTAACTTAGCAACTTGCTAAATAAATGTTATCTTACCTCATACAAATGTTTCGCCATTAACTGCCTGAATGGGTATGTGATGAGAATTTGGCCAAAGTCTATCTTGTCTTGATGAGTTAGGTTGGCTGTATAGCCTAACGCTTCTAGGGCGTCCACTGTTTTCTTCCAAGTTCCGTTCAGATATAAATGTTCGCAATAATTTGAGCAGCACAGGGCTATTGAACACTCTCTGCGAACAATCTGTCAATTAACCCCAAGAGGCCTATCCAGTTATACGTAGTATTTGTAAATCTATGTTATTACCTTAACAACCATCAGCCATCCGAAGAGCCAACTCATATGCTGCCTTGAGCTGTGGATCAGTCGCACCTTCACCAAGCCATTTTTTCTCCACAAATGGCACCACATGGTTTGGACTATCAAATATCTTGGCCTCTTGCCGGTCGGGGAGCCAAACGACTTCCCACAGGTGGTGCGTCTTCTTTTTTAAAAGGCAAGGCCACCAGCGTCGTCTATTCATGTTTCCCCAGGCCGCGGCACTTACTTCTATCCCATTAAGAAAGTAACATACAATAATCTTGTGAACACTTTACATAATGAGTTGAAATTATGATCTATCACAAAAGCAACGTGCATTTTCATAAATTCTCATACCTTATGTGTCGGCCTTTCATCTTCCTGATGCATTTTCGTTTCGTCACCCCTAAACACCGTTAGCCGATAATCGGTGCAAAACGTGGGCTGCATTCCACCCTCCGTTTGAACGATCCCTTTGCAGGAAAGGTGGTAAATTTGTGCAGAAACACAAACACAGCTACCAGCCGGGACGCCTATTGGGCAATGTGTAACATTTTATGTAGGTAACTTAGCAACTTGCTAAATAAATGTTATCTTACCTCTCACAAATGTTTCGCCATTAACTGCCTGAATGGGTATGTGATGCGAATTTGGCCAAAGTCTATCTTGTCTTGATGAGTTACGTTGGCTGTATAGCCTAACGCTTCTAGGGCGTCCACTGTTTTCTTCCAAGTTCCGTTCAGATATAAATGTTCGCAATAATTCGAGCTGCACAGGGCTATTGAACACTCTCTGCGAACAATCTGTCAAATAACCCCAAGAGGCCTATCCAGTTATACGTAGTATTTGTAAATCTATGTTATTACCTTAACAACCATCAGCCATCCGAAGAGCCAACTCATGCTGCCTTGAGCTGTGGATCAGTCGCACCTTCACCAAGCCATTTTTTCTCCACAAATGGCACCACATGGTTTGGACTATCAAACACCATATGGTTTGGACTATCAAATATCTTGGCCTCTTGCCGGTCGGGGAGCCAAACGACTTCCCACAGGTGGTGCGTCTTCTTTTTTAAAAGGCAAGGCCACCAGCGTCGTCTATTCATGTTTCCCCAGGCCGCGGCACTTACTTCTATCCCATTAAGAAAGTAACATACAATAATCTTGTGAACACTTTACATAATGAGTTGAAATTATGATCTATCACAAAAGCAACGTGCATTTTCATAAATTCTCATACCTTATGTGTCGGCCTTTCATCTTCTTGATGCATTTTCGTTTCGTCACCCCTAAACACCGTTAGCCGATAATCGGTGCAAAACGTGGGCTGCATTCCACCCTCCGTTTGAACGATCCCTTTGCAGGAAAGGTGGTAAATTTGTGCAGAAACACAAAAACAGCTACCAGCCGGGACGCCTATTGGGCAATGTGTAACATTTTATGTAGGTAACTGAGCAACTTGCTAAATAAATGTTATCTTACCTCATACAAATGTTTCGCCATTAACTGCCTGAATGGGTATGTGATGAGAATTTGGCCAAAGTCTATCTTGTCTTGATGAGTTACGTTGGCTGTATAGGCTAACGCTTCTAGGGCGTCCACTGTTTTCTTCCAAGTTCCGTTCAGATATAAATATTCGCAATAATTCGAGCAGCACAGGGCTATTGAACACTCTCTGCGAACAATCTGTCAATTAACCCCAAGAGGCCTATCCAGTTATACGTAGTATTTGTAAATCTATGTTATTACCTTAACAACCATCAGCCATCCGAAGAGCCAACTCATATGCTGCCTTGAGCTGTGGATCAGTCGCACCTTCACCAAGCCATTTTTTCTCCACAAATGGCACCACATGGTTTGGACTATCAAATATCTTGGCCTCTTGCCGGTCGGGGAGCCAAACGACTTCCCACAGGTGGTGCGTCTTCTTTTTTAAAAGGCAAGGCCACCAGTGTCGTCTATTCATGTTTCCCCAGGCCGCGGCACTTACTTCTATCCCATTAAGAAAGTAACATACAATAATCTTGTGAACACTTTACATAATGAGTTGAAATTATGATCTATCACAAAAGCAACGTGCATTTTCATAAATTCTCATACCTTATGTGTCGGCCTTTCATCTTCTTGATGCATTTTCGTTTCGTCACCCCTAAACACCGTTAGCCGATAATCGGTGCAAGACGTGGGCTGCATTCCACCCTCCGTTTGAACGATCCCTTTGCACGAAAGGTGGTAAATTTGTGCAGAAACACAAAAACAGCTACCAGCCGGGACGCCTATTGGGCAATGTGTAACATTTTATGTAGGTAACTGAGCAACTTGCTAAATAAATGTTATCTTACCTCATACAAATGTTTCGCCATTAACTGCCTGAATGGGTATGTGATGAGAATTTGGCCAAAGTCTATCTTGTCTTGATGAGTTACGTTGGCTGTATAGGCTAACGCTTCTAGGGCGTCCACTGTTTTCTTCCAAGTTCCGTTCAGATATAAATGTTCGCAATAATTCGAGCAGCACAGGGCTATTGAACACTCTCTGCGAACAATCTGTCAATTAACCCCAAGAGGCCTATCCAGTTATACGTAGTATTTGTAAATCTATGTTATTACCTTAACAACCATCAGCCATCCGAAGAGCCAACTCATATGCTGCCTTGAGCTGTGGATCAGTCGCACCTTCACCAAGCCATTTTTTCTCCACAAATGGCACCACATGGTTTGGACTATCAAATATCTTGGCCTCTTGCCGGTCGGGGAGCCAAACGACTTCCCACAGGTGGTGCGTCTTCTTTTTTAAAAGGCAAGGCCACCAGTGTCGTCTATTCATGTTTCCCCAGGCCGCGGCACTTACTTCTATCCCATTAAGAAAGTAACATACAATAATCTTGTGAACACTTTACATAATGAGTTGAAATTATGATCTATCACAAAAGCAACGTGCATTTTCATAAATTCTCATACCTTATGTGTCGGCCTTTCATCTTCTTGATGCATTTTCGTTTCGTCACCCCTAAACACCGTTAGCCGATAATCGGTGCAAAACGTGGGCTGCATTCCACCCTCCGTTTGAACGATCCCTTTGCACGAAAGGTGGTAAATTTGTGCAGAAACACAAAAACAGCTACCAGCCGGGACGCCTATTGGGCAATGTGTAACATTTTATGTAGGTAACTTAGCAACTTGCTAAATAAATGTTATCTTACCTCATACAAATGTTTCGCCATTAACTGCCTGAATGGGTATGTGATGAGAATTTGGCCAAAGTCTATCTTGTCTTGATGAGTTACGTTGGCTGTATAGCCTAACGCTTCTAGGGCGTCCACTGTTTTCTTCCAAGTTCCGTTCAGATATAAATGTTCGCAATAATTCGAGCAGCACAGGGCTATTGAACACTCTCTGCGAACAATCTGTCAATTAACCCCAAGAGGCCTATCCAGTTATACGTAGTATTTGTAAATCTATGTTATTACCTTAACAACCATCAGCCATCCGAAGAGCCAACTCATATGCTGCCTTGAGCTGTGGATCAGTCGCACCTTCACCAAGCCATTTTTTCTCCACAAATGGCACCACATGGTTTGGACTATCAAATATCTTGGCCTCTTGCCGGTCGGGGAGCCAAACGACTTCCCACAGGTGGTGCGTCTTCTTTTTAAAAAGGCAAGGCCACCAGCGTCGTCTATTCATCTTTCCCCAGGCCGCGGCACTTACTTCTATCCCATTAAGAAAGTAACATACAATAATCTTGTGAACACTTTACATAATGAGTTGAAATTATGATCTATCACAAAAGCAACGTGCATTTTCATAAATTCTCATACCTTATGTGTCGGCCTTTCATCTTCCTGATGCATTTTCGTTTCGTCACCCCTAAACACCGTTAGCCGATAATCGGTGCAAAACGTGGGCTGCATTCCACCCTCCGTTTGAACGATCCCTTTGCAGGAAAGGTGGTAAATTTGTGCAGAAACACAAAAACAGCTACCAGCCGGGACGCCTATTGGGCAATGTGTAACATTTTATGTAGGTAACTTAGCAACTTGCTAAATAAATGTTATCTTACCTCATACAAATGTTTCGCCATTAACTGCCTGAATGGGTATGTGATGAGAATTTGGCCAAAGTCTATCTTGTCTTGATGAGTTACGTTGGCTGTATAGCCTAACGCTTCTAGGGCGTCCACTGTTTTCTTCCAAGTTCCGTTCAGATATAAATGTTCGCAATAATTCGAGCAGTACAGGGCTATTGAACACTCTCTGCGAACAATCTGTCAATTAACCCCAAGAGGCCTATCCAGTTATACGTAGTATTTGTAAATCTATGTTATTACCTTAACAACCATCAGCCATCCGAAGAGCCAACGGTGCCATCAAACTTGAGCCCCCACTTGCGAATGCTGTTGCAGACTTGTGCTATGTTGGGGCTGGTGCTCGCTGGAGTTGTCGCTCCGGTTTGCTCGTTGTCCTGTTCGCCTACTCTTTCCCGGGTTTCGGTTTGATCTTCTTCTTGCTCTTCGTCCAGCTCTTCATCCTCTTCGTCTTCCTCCACATCTCCTTCTCCGCTACTTTTCAAGTATTGTGACATTCGTTGACGTAGCTGCTGTGCGTTTCCTTCGCTGCTCATCATTATTGCGGTTCTTTATTTTCAACATGTCGTCGCAATTCTGGTTGAGTTTACTTATTCAAATTCGGCACTCCAAAACCACTAAACACTCACAAATCCGCGCGCGTGTTCCGATACAACTAGGCACTGTACTGTAAGTTGCCAATCAACCCAGACCCGCGTCCAGTTAGCCGACGGCAGAATCGTCAAGACGCAAGGCCATTATAAGCTTACCCTGATGATCGAAGGCCTCGCCTACAGCCTACACGTCAGCGTCGTAGATACCTTGTCAAGCGACATAATCCTGGGACTCGATTTCCTCACCAAGTACAGAGCTATTATCAACCCCGTAGCCCAGGTGATAACTCTAGGTGAAGCAGAGATACCCTTACAGTCTCACCAAGACCTGGAGGGGTTAGCCGGCATCCAGCCGTTGTCCCCAACTCAATCCAGCCAGTTATCCAGGTTCCTCGAGGAAGAGTTGCGGAAGTTCCAAGGCACCAGAGGTCCCACTACCTTAGTTGAGCATCGTATAGTCCTGAAGGAGGGTACTGGACCCATCAAACAAAGATACTACCCTCGCAACCCCGCCATGCAAGCCGTGATCGACGCAGAAGTCGACAAGATGTTAGCCGAGGGGGTGATAGAACCTTCCAAGAGTTCATACAGTTCCCCAGTGGTCCTGGTGAAGAAGCCAACGGGCCAGTACCGATTTTGCATTGATTTCCGAAAAGTAAATGAGGTAACGCAGACCGATGCATATCCCATTCCCTTTATTGATGCAATCCTGAACAAACTTCGGGGTGCCCAGTACATAAGCACCTTGGATTTAAAACATGGGTACTGGCAGATCCCTTTGGCGGCAACAAGTCGTCCCATTTCGGCCTTCACAGTGCCTGGACGGGGCTTGTACCAATTTAAAGTCTTACCCTTCGGGCTTCACGCGGCGGCGGCGACGTTCCAGAGGTTCCTAGACAGCATCATAGGCCCGGAGATGGAACCCAATGCCTTCTGCTACTTAGACGACATCATAATCGTCAGCAAATCGTTCAAAGAACATTTACAGCACCTCCGAGAAGTGTTTCAACGGTTGCGGGCGGCCGGACTCCAGCTGCAAAAAGAAAAATGTAATTTTTGCCAGCCGGAACTTAAATATCTAGGTCATATAGTCAATAAGGAGGGAATCCATACCGACCCAGAGAAGGTGGAAGCCATCACCCGGATGGAGGCGCCCAAGAATCCGAAGGCTATCCGCAGGTTCCTGGGAATGGCCTCCTGGTACAGGAAATTCATACCAGGATTCGCTCGACTGGCGGCTCCCTTAAATGAGCTGCTGAAGAAAGGCGCCAAGTTCAAATGGACTGAGAAGCAACAGGAAGCCCTGGAGCAGCTGAAGACTGCCTTAACTTCAGCACCGATCTTAGCATGTCCCGATTTCTCTGTGCCCTTCGTGCTCCAAACAGACGCAAGCACCACGGGCCTGGGAGCCGTCCTCACGCAAGTATTAGAAGGCCAGGAAAGAGTAATCGCGTACGCCAGCCGTTCCTTGACAGACGCTGAAACCCGTTATTCTGCGACGGAACTAGAGTGCCTGGCAGTACTCTTTGCGATCAAAAAATATAAAGGGTACCTGGAAGGATATCATTTTAAGGTAATAACTGACCACAGGAGCCTAAAGTGGTTGCAAACTTTACCTAATCCTTCCGCAAGGCTGGCGAGATGGGCCCTCGAGCTTCAACAATATGACTTCGAGGTCGAATACCGCAAGGGGGCGTTGAACCACGTAGCTGACGCCCTATCCCGAGCTCCAGGAGGTCCTAAAGAAGGCCTCTCTCCCGTGGCGGTTCACCAACCAGAAGCAGACTGCCCATGGGTCCGGAAGATGTCCAACCTGGTGCAAGACGACCCCGAAGCGTACAGCACGTGGAAGGTAGAGAACGGCAGCCTTTATAGGAGCTTCCCCAACACCAGCGAAGTCCTGGCCGAGGGCTTTCAACCTATATGGAAGCTGTGCGTTCCAAAACCGCAACGAGCCCAAGTCCTGCAAGAATGCCACGACGAGCCCTCCGCAGGACACCTGGGGGTGACGAAGACTGTCGCTAGAATACAGAAACATTATTATTGGCCAGGAATGCAGCAAGAAATCACAAAATACGTACGTTCTTGTCCTACTTGCCAGGAATATAAGCACAGCCAACTTCAGACGGCCGGGAAGATGTTCTGGTCTAGGGTACAAGGCCCTTGGGAGGTTTTAAGCACGGACCTCATCGGGCCGCTCACCAGGTCGTCTAAAGGCAACATATGGCTCCTGGTGTTTCAAGATCGCTTTACGAAATGGGTCGAGGTCCACCCACTACGCACCGCTACCGCAAAAACAGTAGTCCAGGCCCTAAGGGAAAAAATAATTTATCGTTTTGGAACTCCAAAAGTTATCGTTTCAGACAATGGACCCCAATATACCAGTAAGCTTTTCAGAGCTTTGACCACGGAGTATGGTATCAAACACCGGCTCACGCCCCCGTACACACCCCAGGCCAACCCCGTGGAGCGGGTTAATAAAGTCATAGGTACAATCATCGCCCAATTAGCCCGTGGAAATCAAAAACAATGGGACGCATGGTTGCCCGAGGTCATGTTCGCAATAAACACGTCCAAACACGAATCAACAGGTTTCACGCCGGCCTTGCTCAACTTAGGACGGGAAATGTTGCCGCCGAAATCCGTACGCGAGGCTGCCGATCCCGACTTTGGGCCCGACGATGAAGCTCCAGCCCCAGGTCTCTACCGCGAACAACTTCAGAAATTAGAGGACGTAATGAACGTGGTAAGAAATAATCTCGCCAAAGCCTTCACCAGACAAAGCCACCATTATAACCTCCGAAGGCGAGAGTATCGCCCCCAGGTAGGGCACCAGGTCTATAAACGCGACAGGGTGCTCTCCGACGCCGCCCAAGGCATCACCGCCAAACTAGCCGCAAAATACGTTGGACCCTACGTGATCCAAAAAATTATTTCTCCCGTCATCGTGGAGCTGAGCAACCCCCAGAACGGTAGGGCCATCGGCAGGGTCCACGTGAAGGCCATCAAGCCCGCTTATCAAGATACTCCTACTCTACCTGCTCCCAATTAGAGGGGGTGAGATAACACGGACCACGGGTATAAGTGTGGCGACCTGCAGTCCATGAATTCATTAGTACAGCCACCTTCAACGAAGATGTCACGAGTACGCAACCGAAATGATGTTCGCCCCTGTCCTATCAAGCTACGCCGTAGGCCGAAGGGTCAAAAGAAAATCCGTCCCTGGGCGCCACAATTGTACGCCACCCCTGGTCCACCACCTAGGGCCGCCTGGAGTCCCCTGCCGCAATGGAGCCCGGTCCCGGTGATGCTATCACCTTTACCAGCCACGCCGGAAAAGAAGCACCATAAGCCGGATCCTAAACAATTCGGAGAAGGTCTGCTGGTAAAGATTCCACTTTCAAGGCTCCATCCCGACCAGCAGTTCACAATCCGCCAATTGGCTCCGAAAGAAAAGAAGAAGTTTCGCAAGCCGGATCCTAAACCATTCGGAGAAGGTCTGCTGGTAAAGATCCCCCTTTCAAAACTTCACCCCGTCCAGGAGAGAACAATCCGGCAATTGGCTCGGAAATTTAACAGGCTGTTCGACAGTTCCTCGAAGAGCCCAGCCGCGTCTCCAACGAAGGAGGAGGCCCAAGTTCCGCCAGTCACACCATCCGAAGCTCTCATGTGCGAGTTGCCTCCAAACCCGGCGACACCTACAACCCCCTGGACGCCTCGAGCTTTAAGCTGTACAGCCGAGATCGGCACAGAGAATGAACAGCCCGGATTTCCACCAGAACTCCAGCCTGAGTCGCCGTCCGGAGTCCCGATGGAAGAAGCAGTGGTGCCTTTGACCCCGGGAAGCTCTTTGGCCGCTGTCCTAGAGGAACTGCAACAACTCCACCTTCCAGAACCCGAAGTCGAAATTACAGATCTTCCAGAGTTAATTCTCCCAGAACCAGAGCCCCAGACTATGGAGATAATTCTACACGGACTAGAGCCCCAGGTCCCAGCGCTATCTCTACCTGAGACAGAGTCCCAGGCTCCAAAGCTATCGCTACCCAAGCCGAAGCCCTCGGTCGCAGAATTAGCTCCTAGCAAGCCAGAGCTCCAGGTCTCCCGTCGTCGTCGCCAGCGGAGAACACGCCCACCACGAAGGTTCAACCTGAAGCTACCCTCGGGAGAATCAATAAGAATGCTAGTCTGTCGCCGAACAATTGGGGCTGATATAAGTAGCCTCATGTCGCGAGAAAAGGAAGAAAAAAAAATCACCCGGCCGACCATCATCAACGCCTGGCGCTCCGTAGGTTGATACCGCAACCGCTACGCCCGTCCTGAACATGCACCAGGTGTTTTTCGAGCCGGAGGGTCTAGCTCCTTGAAGAAGACGTCCATCCACCGGCCGTTTCCCCTGTAGGAAGAGGCATGTGTGACGTTAGCGTCGGCCGAAATTATTATTTCTACACAGTTATATGCGTTTTAATTTGGGCCCGCTAAAACTTCGTCACATTCAGCTAGAAAATCATCGCCGAGGAGCGGGGAAAAATTACCGTTCTGCGCCCGTATCGACGAGACGTTGTTCGGCGCATCCCTACCAAATTTCCGGCACTGATAGACAGTATGGGTAGTGTATAAATTAGCTTACGCTGGCAGCAGAGAGGCACTTCGTTCCTGCGACTAGAAATTCCTGTAGAAAACTTTCCTAGACCTGCTAGAATAACAATCGCTTAGGGCTTCGTGAATAGCGACCAAAGCGATCTGTTATAAACAAACCTCGATTTCCGTAAAACTTTCGCGGTGCTTGCTATAATAACAATCGTTTAGGGCTTCGTGAATAGCGACCAAAGCGATCTGTTATAAACAAACCTCGATTTCTGTAAAACTTTCGCGGTGCTTGCTGTAATAACAATCGTTTAGGGCTTCGTGAATAGCGACCAAAGCGATCTGTTATAAGCTTTTCTCAGCCTGTAGAAACGGCTCTTAGGGTACAGACCTGTCTTTCCCCTATTTTAAAGCCCTTCAGGCGAAGCCCTCCACGCTAGTCGCAAGAACCAATGCGAGACTTATTCGCAAAACTTAAAAGGTCGTCACCCTTTATTTTGGCAAAAATCTCAAAATCCTTGTTGAGCCAAAACACGAAACTTATTCGTAGAACCTAAGAGAGCTTCACTCGCCTCCCAGAAAGTTGGTAATTAATTTCATGTAACCCCTGTGAATGCTTTTACACCCAAGTAAAAGTTTCAAACCCCGAAATTAATCACGTAAGCTTATATCAAGGTCACGACACCGGCGTAGGCGCCGGATAGTTTTGTTATAAGAATTCAGAGCTTTACTCACCCAGAGGGATGTTGTTTCATAGATGTCATGAGCCTGTCCGTAGTGCGTTAATTTAACAATTAATAACTCCTTGGTTTAATTAGCAAATGTGAAGGTATAACGCCGTTCCCACGGAAATTTGATACACTGAAAAGGCAAGGCCACCAGCGTCGTCTATTCATGTTTCCCCAGGCCGCGGCACTTACTTCTATCCCATTAAGAAAGTAACATACAATAATCTTGTGAACACTTTACATAATGAGTTGAAATTATGATCTATCACAAAAGCAACGTGCATTTTCATAAATTCTCATACCTTATGTGTCGGCCTTTCATCTTCCTGATGCATTTTCGTTTCGTCACCCCTAAACACCGTTAGCCGATAATCGGTGCAAAACGTGGGCTGCATTCCACCCTCCGTTTGAACGATCCCTTTGCAGGAAAGGTGGTAAATTTGTGCAGAAACACAAAAACAGCTACCAGCCGGGACGCCTATTGGGCAATGTGTAACATTTTATGTAGGTAACTTAGCAACTTGCTAAATAAATGTTATCTTACCTCATACAAATGTTTCGCCATTAACTGCCTGAATGGGTATGTGATGAGAATTTGGCCAAAGTCTATCTTGTCTTGATGAGTTACGTTGGCTGTATAGCCTAACGCTTCTAGGGCGTCCACTGTTTTCTTCCAAGTTCCGTTCAGATATAAATGTTCGCAATAATTCGAGCAGCACAGGGCTATTGAACACTCTGCGAACAATCTGTCAATTAACCCCAAGAGGCCTATCCAGTTATACGTAGTATTTGTAAATCTATGTTATTACCTTAACAACCATCAGCCATCCGAAGAGCCAACTCATATGCTGCCTTGAGCTGTGGATCAGTCGCACCTTCACCAAGCCAATTTTTCTCCACAAATGGCACCACATGTTTTGGAGTATCAAATATCTTGACCTCTTGCCGGTCGGGCGACTTCCCACAGGCGGTGCGTCTTCTTTTTTAAAAGGCAAGGCCACCAGCGTCGTCTATTCCTTTTTCTTAGGCCACGACATTTACTTCTATGCTAGTATCCTGCAGAGAAAATGATAATAAATATAAATAAATAAAAACAATTTGCCACTTATACTTACTGAATGAGGTGTGGCCTGCATAGCCAAAAACGTAGTCTCATGGTTAGGCGAAATCGCCGTAGACACAGCGGGTTTGGCACTTGCGGCGGGTGTTTGGTCCATTGCAGGTGAACTCGTTCTACGCTGGGAACAAGACGGTGTGCCCTCGTTTGCACATGAACTCGCTGTAGTCTCAGAAGTCGATCGTGTGATCTCCATTGCAAATGCCTTCGAAGTGGACGGTGAAGGGTCGATTGCAGGTAACCTGGCTATAGGCTGGGACGTCGTCGAAGTAGACGCTGCAGGCGGAGCTTTTTCTTTGGATACCACCTGATTGTATACCTTTTCAGGAGCTGTAAAGTAAAACAAATAATTTTAACTGAAGGTAAGTTTACTTACAACTTACTTACGTAAGAGTGAACGAAGCCTTCTCGTCAGATTCCTCTCGTTCACCGATAAAAATGTCGCCCCTGTGTTAACATTTTGCTGGGATTTGCAAATGAGGTATTTGTCTATAGTCTTTCTAAGGACCGTCGCATCTACCTCGCCGTCCACTTGCCACAGGTTGGTTTTCCGGATAAAACTATCTTTTCTCCTCTGCATAATTAGCCCCCTCAGTTCGCTCCGCCGTTGAAGCGAACCAGTATAGTCAAAAATTGCAAAATGCAGCACTTCTGCAAAACGTGGGCTGCATTCCACCCTCAGTTTGAACGTTCATCTTAATAGCCAACTCATATGCTGCCTTGAGCTGTGGATTAGTCTCCTTTTCTTTGGTATCTTGTCGTCTTGTGTTTCGTCCAAGTGTTTTGCTTTCGGTTTTCGTAACAATACTTTTTTACAGGAGGCGTTTTTGGCCCGTAAAACTCGTTAAATTACAATACGACATAATTCGTCTCAACTCCCCCCTTTCTTAAAGAGGTTTGACCCTCGAACGTCCAAACTACAACATTAAAAACCATGAAAACCCACACCCCAAAACAACGACTACTGGTGTGGACAGAGGTGACATCAAGAGGGCCCCCGAGGCCAGAACGACCCACACGACAGGGATCGAGTCTACTCGTCGCTGCTAGGTGGAAAGTGCTGCGCCGGTGAGTAGACCCGTGACGACCCATCGCGGAGCAGTCCCAGACCCGAGACCCCCCCCCCCAACACCATCCCATGACCACACCAAGTACCCGCCCCCTGGAATCGAATACGTCCAGAAAAAAACCCGAGGTTGAAGATACCCCGGCAGTTATGGTACTGCTAGACCGAAATAGGACAACAACAACTAGAACGATCAGGGTTCTTCTTTTGACAATAGTGAGGAGAAGGTAACCCCGGGAAAAGAGGATCTGAAGAAGATCAGTGAAGCGACAGGCAGATCCACATTTATTCTCCTCGCCAATCATACTGGTTGAGGGTCCCTCCCACACCGTGTACGGAGGGGACAAAGGGCCCTACAACCTTGACCTCAAGCATTCAGAGGACTCCATTCACGCTCAAGTCACAAACATACCAGATCAAAGAGAGAGTCAGAAAACAGAAAAGCAACTCATGGGTACCCAGCACATTCACACCATAGACCACATACTCTAGACGAAAAGGAAAAGGGATAGGTAAAGTCGGAAGGAAAGAAGGCGAAGAATGAAAGACTGATCGTCTCGACACAAACTAAAACTTTAAAGACGTTCACCAGAAGAGTCTGTGAACAATAATTTCTCAGTCGAACCTTCACCAAGCCATTTTTTCTCCACAAATGGCACCACATGTTTTGGAGTATCAAATATCTTGGCCTCTTGCCGGTCGGGGAGCCAAACGACTTCCCACAGGCGGTGCGTCTTCTTTTTTAAAAGGCAAGGCCACCAGCGTCGTCTATTCCTTTTTCTTAGGCCACGGTATTTACTTCTATGCTAGTATCCTGCAGAGAAAATGATAATAAATATAAACAAATAAAAACAATTTGCCACTTATACTTACTGAATGAGGTGTGGCCTGCATAGCCAAAATCGTAGTCTCATGGTTAGGCGAAATCGCCGTAGACACAGCGGGTTTGGCACTTGCGGCGGGTGTTTGGTCCATTGCAGGTGAACTCGTTCTACGCTGGGAACAAGACGGTGTGCCCTCGTTTGCACGTGAACTCGCTGTAGTCTCAGAAGTCCATCGTCTGATCTCCATTGCAAATGTCTTCGAAGTCGACGGTGAAGGGTCGATTGCAGGTAACCTGGCTATAGGCTGGGACGTCGTCGAAGAAGTGGACGCTGCAGGCGGAGCTTTTTCTTTGGATACCAGCTGATTGTATACCGTTTCAGGAGCTGTAAAGTAAAACAAATAATTTTAACTGAAGATACGTTTAATTAAAACTTACTTACGTAAGAGTGAAGGAAGCCTTCTCGTCAGATTTCTCTCGTTCACCGATAAAAATGTCACCCCTGTGTTAACATTTTGCTGGGATTTGCAAATGGGGTATTTGTCTATAGTCTTTCTAAGGACCGTCGCATCTACCTCGCCGTCCACTTGCCACAGGTTGGTTTTCCGGATAAAACTATCTTTTCTCCTCTGCATAATTAGCCCCCTCAGTTCGCTCCGCCGTTGAAGCGAGCCAGTATAGTCAAAAATTGCAAAATGCAGCACTTCTGCAAAACGTGGGCTGCATTCCACCCTCCGTTTGAACGTTCATCTTAATAGCCAACTCATATGCTGCCTTGAACTGTGGATTAGTATCCTTTTCTTTGGTATGTTGTCGTCTTGGGTTTCGTCCAAGTGTCTTGCTTTCGGTTTTCGTAACAATACTTTTTTACAGGAGAAGGCGTTTTTGGTCCGTAAAACTCGTTAAATTACAATACGGCAATAATTCGTCTCAACTCCCTCCTTTCTTAAAGAGGTTTGACCCTCAAACGTCCAAACTACAACATTAAAAACCATGAAAACCCACACCCCAAAACAACAACTACTGGTGTGGACAGAGGTGACATCAAGAGGGCCCCCGAGGCCAGAACGACCCACACGACAGGGATCGAGTCTACTCGTCGCTGCTAGGTGGAAAGTGCTGCGCCGGTGAGTAGACCCGTGACGACCCATCGCGGAGCAGTCTCAGATCCTAGACCCCCCCCCCCCCCCAAACACCATCCCATGACCACACCGAGTACCCGCCCCCTGGAATGCTTCCAGAAAAAACCCGAGGTTGAAAATACCCCGGCAGTTATGATACTGCTAGACCGAAATAGGACAACAAAAACTAGAACGATCGGGGTTCTTCTTTTGACAATCGTGAGGAGAAGGTAACCCCGGGAAAAGAGGATCTGAAGAAGATCAGTGAAGCGACAGGCAGAGCCACATTTATTCTCCTCGCCAATCATACTGGTTGAGGGTCCCTCCCACACCGCGTACGGAGGGGACAAAGGGCCCTACAACCTTGACCTCAAGCATTCAGAAGACTCCATTCACGCTCATGTCACAAACATACCAGATCAAAGAGAGAGTCAGAAAACAGAAAAGCAACTCATGGGTACCCAGCACATTCACACCATAGACCACATACTCTACACGAAAAGGACAAGGGATAGGTAAAGTCGGAAGGGAAGAAGGCGAAGAATAAAGGACTGATCGTCTCGACACAAACTAAAACCTTAAAGACGTTCACCAGAAGAGTCTGTGAACAATAATTTCTCAGTCGAACCTTCACCAAGCCATTTTTTCTCCACAAATGGCACCACATGTTTTGGAGTATCAAATATCTTGGCCTCTTGCCGGTCGGGGAGCCAAACGACTTCCCACAGGCGGTGCGTCTTCTTTTTTAAAAGGCAAGGCCACCAGCGTCGTCTATTCCTTTTTCTTAGGCCACGGCATTTACTTCTATGCTAGTATCCTGCACAGAAAATGATAATAAATATAAACAAATAAAAACAATTTGCCACTGATACTAACTGAATGAGGTGTGGCCTGCATAGCCAAAAACGTAGTCTCATGGTTAGGCGAAATCGCCGTAGACACAGCGGGTTTGGCACTTGCGGCGGGTGTTTGGTCCATTGCAGGTGAACTCGTTCTACGCTGGGAACAAGACGGTGTGCCCTCGTTTGCACGTGAACTCGCTGTAGTCTCAGAAGTCCATCGTGTGACCTCCATTGCAAATGCTTTCGAAATCGACGGTGAAGGGTCGATTGCAGGTAACCTGGCTATGGGCTGGGACGTCGTCGAAGTAGACGCAGCAGGCGGAGCTTTTTCTTTGGATACCAGCTGATTGTATACCTTTTCTGGAGCTGTAAAGTAAAACAAATAATTTTAACTGAAGGTAAGTTTACTTACAACTTACTTACGTAAGAGTGAACGAAGCCTTCTCGTCAGATTCCTCTCGTTCACCGATAAAAATGTCGCCCCTGTGTTAACATTTTGCTGGGATTTGCAAATGAGGTATTTGTCTATAGTCTTTCTAAGGACCGCCGCATCTACCTCGCCGTCCACTTGCCACAGGTTGGTTTTCCGGATAAAACTATCTTTTCTCCTCTGCATAATTAGCCCCCTCAGTTCGTTCCGCCGTTGAAGCGAGCCAGTATGGTCAAAAATTGCAAAATGAAGCACTTCTGCAAAACGTGGGCTGCATTCCACCCTCCGTTTGAACGTTCATCTTAATAGCCAACTCATATGCTGCCTTGAGCTGTGGATTAGTCTCCTTTTCTTTGGTATGTTGTCGTCTTGGGCTTCGTCCAAGTGTTTTGCTTTCGGTTTTCGTAACAATACTTTTTTACAGGAGAAGGCGTTTTTGGTCCGTAAAACTCGTTAAATTACAATACGGCAATAATTCGTCTCAACTCCCCCCTTTCTTAAAGAGGTTTGACCTTCAAACGTCCAAACTACAACATTAAAAACCATGAAAACCCACACCCCAAAACAACAACTACTGGTGTGGACAGAGGTGACATCAAGAGGGCCTCCGAGGCCAGAACGACCCACACGACAGGGATCGAGTCTACTCGTCGCTGCTAGGTGGAAAGTGCTGCGCCGGTGAGTAGACCCGTGACGACCCATCGCGGAGCAGTCCCAGATCCTAGACCCCCCCCCCCAACACCATCCCATGACCACACCGAGTACCCGCCCCCTGGAATACTTCCAGAAATATACCCGAGGTTGAAGATACTTCGGCAGTTATGGTACTGCTAGACCGAAATGGGACTACAAAAACTAGGAGAACGATCAGGGTTCTTCTTTTGACAATCGTGAGGAGAAGGTAACCCCGGGAAAAGAGGATCTGAAGAAGATCAGTGAAGCGACAGGCAGAGCCACATTTATTCTCCTCGCCAATCATACTGGTTGAGGGTCCTTCCCACACCGCGTACGGAGGGGACAAAGGGCCCTACAACCTTGACCTCAAGCATTCAGAAGACTCCATTCACGCTCAAGTCACAAACATACCAGATCAAAGAGAGAGTCAGAAAACAGAAAAGCAACTCATGGGTACCCAGCACATTCACACCAAAGACCACATACTCTAGACGAAAAGGAAAAGGGATAGGTAAAGTCGGAAGGAAAGAAGGCGAAGAATGAAGGACTGATCGTCTCGACACAAACTAAAACTTTAAATACGTTCACCAGAAGAGTCTGAACAATAATTTCTCAGTCGAACCTTCACCAAGCCATTATTTCTCCACAAATGGCACCACATGTTTTGGAGTATCAAATATCTTGGCCTCTTGCCGGTCGGGGAGCCAAACGACTTCCCACAGGCGCAGCGTCTTCTTTTTAAAAGGCAAGGCCACCAGCGTCGTCTATTCCTTTTTCTTAGGCCACGGCATTTACTTCTATGCTAGTATCCTGCAGAGAAAATGATAATAAATATAAACAAATAAAAACAATTTGCCACTTATACTTACTGAATGAGGTGTGGCCTGCATAGCCAAAAACGTAGTCTCATGGTTAGGCGAAATCGCCGTAGACACAGCGGGTTTGGCACTTGCGGCGGGTGTTTGGTCCATTGCAGGTGAACTCGTTCTACGCTGAGAACAAGACGGTGTGCCCTCGTTTGCACGTGAACTCGCTGTAGTCTCAGAAGTCCATCGTGTGACCTCCATTGCAAATGCCTTCGAAGTCGACGGTGAAGGGTCGATTGCAGGTAACCTGGCTATGGGCTGGGACGTCGTCGAAGTAGACGCCGCAGGCGGAGCTTTTTCTTTGGATACCACCTGATTGTATACCTTCTCAGGAGCTGTAAAGTAAAACAAATAATTTTAACTGAAGGTAAGTTTACTTACAACTTACTTATGTAAGAGTGAAGGAAGCCTTCTCGTCAGATTTCTCTCGTTCACCGATAAAAATGTCGCCCCTGTGTTAACATTTTGCTGGGATTTGCAAATGAGGTATTTGTCTATAGTCTTTCTAAGGACCGTCGCATCTACCTCGCCGCCCACTTGCCACAGGTTGGTTTTCCGGATAAAACTATCTTTTCTCCTCTGCATAATTAGCCCCCTTAGTTCGCTCCGCCGTTGAAGCGAGCCAGTATAGTCAAAAATTGCCAAATGCAGCACTTCTGCAAAACGTGGGCTGCATTCCACCCTCCGTTTGAACGTTCATCTTAATAGCCAACTCATATGCTGCCTTGAACTGTGGATTAGTATCCTTTTCTTTGGTATGTTGTCGTCTTGGGTTTCGTCCAAGTGTCTTGCTTTCGGTTTTCGTAACAATACTTTTTTACAGGAGAAGGCGTTTTTGGTCCGTAAAACTCGTTAAATTACAATACGGCAATAATTCGTCTCAACTCCCTCCTTTCTTAAAGAGGTTTGACCCTCAAACGTCCAAACTACAACATTAAAAACCATGAAAACCCACACCCCAAAACAACAACTACTGGTGTGGACAGAGGTGACATCAAGAGGGCCCCCGAGGCCAGAACGACCCACACGACAGGGATCGAGTCTACTCGTCGCTGCTAGGTGGAAAGTGCTGCGCCGGTGAGTAGACCCGTGACGACCCATCGCGGAGCAGTCTCAGATCCTAGACCCCCCCCCCCCCCAAACACCATCCCATGACCACACCGAGTACCCGCCCCCTGGAATGCTTCCAGAAAAAACCCGAGGTTGAAAATACCCCGGCAGTTATGATACTGCTAGACCGAAATAGGACAACAAAAACTAGAACGATCGGGGTTCTTCTTTTGACAATCGTGAGGAGAAGGTAACCCCGGGAAAAGAGGATCTGAAGAAGATCAGTGAAGCGACAGGCAGAGCCACATTTATTCTCCTCGCCAATCATACTGGTTGAGGGTCCCTCCCACACCGCGTACGGAGGGGACAAAGGGCCCTACAACCTTGACCTCAAGCATTCAGAAGACTCCATTCACGCTCATGTCACAAACATACCAGATCAAAGAGAGAGTCAGAAAACAGAAAAGCAACTCATGGGTACCCAGCACATTCACACCATAGACCACATACTCTACACGAAAAGGACAAGGGATAGGTAAAGTCGGAAGGGAAGAAGGCGAAGAATAAAGGACTGATCGTCTCGACACAAACTAAAACCTTAAAGACGTTCACCAGAAGAGTCTGTGAACAATAATTTCTCAGTCGAACCTTCACCAAGCCATTTTTTCTCCACAAATGGCACCACATGTTTTGGAGTATCAAATATCTTGGCCTCTTGCCGGTCGGGGAGCCAAACGACTTCCCACAGGCGGTGCGTCTTCTTTTTTAAAAGGCAAGGCCACCAGCGTCGTCTATTCCTTTTTCTTAGGCCACGGCATTTACTTCTATGCTAGTATCCTGCACAGAAAATGATAATAAATATAAACAAATAAAAACAATTTGCCACTGATACTAACTGAATGAGGTGTGGCCTGCATAGCCAAAAACGTAGTCTCATGGTTAGGCGAAATCGCCGTAGACACAGCGGGTTTGGCACTTGCGGCGGGTGTTTGGTCCATTGCAGGTGAACTCGTTCTACGCTGGGAACAAGACGGTGTGCCCTCGTTTGCACGTGAACTCGCTGTAGTCTCAGAAGTCCATCGTGTGACCTCCATTGCAAATGCTTTCGAAATCGACGGTGAAGGGTCGATTGCAGGTAACCTGGCTATGGGCTGGGACGTCGTCGAAGTAGACGCAGCAGGCGGAGCTTTTTCTTTGGATACCAGCTGATTGTATACCTTTTCTGGAGCTGTAAAGTAAAACAAATAATTTTAACTGAAGGTAAGTTTACTTACAACTTACTTACGTAAGAGTGAACGAAGCCTTCTCGTCAGATTCCTCTCGTTCACCGATAAAAATGTCGCCCCTGTGTTAACATTTTGCTGGGATTTGCAAATGAGGTATTTGTCTATAGTCTTTCTAAGGACCGCCGCATCTACCTCGCCGTCCACTTGCCACAGGTTGGTTTTCCGGATAAAACTATCTTTTCTCCTCTGCATAATTAGCCCCCTCAGTTCGTTCCGCCGTTGAAGCGAGCCAGTATGGTCAAAAATTGCAAAATGAAGCACTTCTGCAAAACGTGGGCTGCATTCCACCCTCCGTTTGAACGTTCATCTTAATAGCCAACTCATATGCTGCCTTGAGCTGTGGATTAGTCTCCTTTTCTTTGGTATGTTGTCGTCTTGGGCTTCGTCCAAGTGTTTTGCTTTCGGTTTTCGTAACAATACTTTTTTACAGGAGAAGGCGTTTTTGGTCCGTAAAACTCGTTAAATTACAATACGGCAATAATTCGTCTCAACTCCCCCCTTTCTTAAAGAGGTTTGACCTTCAAACGTCCAAACTACAACATTAAAAACCATGAAAACCCACACCCCAAAACAACAACTACTGGTGTGGACAGAGGTGACATCAAGAGGGCCTCCGAGGCCAGAACGACCCACACGACAGGGATCGAGTCTACTCGTCGCTGCTAGGTGGAAAGTGCTGCGCCGGTGAGTAGACCCGTGACGACCCATCGCGGAGCAGTCCCAGATCCTAGACCCCCCCCCCCCAACACCATCCCATGACCACACCGAGTACCCGCCCCCTGGAATACTTCCAGAAATATACCCGAGGTTGAAGATACTTCGGCAGTTATGGTACTGCTAGACCGAAATGGGACTACAAAAACTAGGAGAACGATCAGGGTTCTTCTTTTGACAATCGTGAGGAGAAGGTAACCCCGGGAAAAGAGGATCTGAAGAAGATCAGTGAAGCGACAGGCAGAGCCACATTTATTCTCCTCGCCAATCATACTGGTTGAGGGTCCTTCCCACACCGCGTACGGAGGGGACAAAGGGCCCTACAACCTTGACCTCAAGCATTCAGAAGACTCCATTCACGCTCAAGTCACAAACATACCAGATCAAAGAGAGAGTCAGAAAACAGAAAAGCAACTCATGGGTACCCAGCACATTCACACCAAAGACCACATACTCTAGACGAAAAGGAAAAGGGATAGGTAAAGTCGGAAGGAAAGAAGGCGAAGAATGAAGGACTGATCGTCTCGACACAAACTAAAACTTTAAATACGTTCACCAGAAGAGTCTGAACAATAATTTCTCAGTCGAACCTTCACCAAGCCATTATTTCTCCACAAATGGCACCACATGTTTTGGAGTATCAAATATCTTGGCCTCTTGCCGGTCGGGGAGCCAAACGACTTCCCACAGGCGCAGCGTCTTCTTTTTTAAAAGGCAAGGCCACCAGCGTCGTCTATTCCTTTTTCTTAGGCCACGGCATTTACTTCTATGCTAGTATCCTGCAGAGAAAATGATAATAAATATAAACAAATAAAAACAATTTGCCACTTATACTTACTGAATGAGGTGTGGCCTGCATAGCCAAAAACGTAGTCTCATGGTTAGGCGAAATCGCCGTAGACACAGCGGGTTTGGCACTTGCGGCGGGTGTTTGGTCCATTGCAGGTGAACTCGTTCTACGCTGAGAACAAGACGGTGTGCCCTCGTTTGCACGTGAACTCGCTGTAGTCTCAGAAGTCCATCGTGTGACCTCCATTGCAAATGCCTTCGAAGTCGACGGTGAAGGGTCGATTGCAGGTAACCTGGCTATGGGCTGGGACGTCGTCGAAGTAGACGCCGCAGGCGGAGCTTTTTCTTTGGATACCACCTGATTGTATACCTTCTCAGGAGCTGTAAAGTAAAACAAATAATTTTAACTGAAGGTAAGTTTACTTACAACTTACTTATGTAAGAGTGAAGGAAGCCTTCTCGTCAGATTTCTCTCGTTCACCGATAAAAATGTCGCCCCTGTGTTAACATTTTGCTGGGATTTGCAAATGAGGTATTTGTCTATAGTCTTTCTAAGGACCGTCGCATCTACCTCGCCGCCCACTTGCCACAGGTTGGTTTTCCGGATAAAACTATCTTTTCTCCTCTGCATAATTAGCCCCCTTAGTTCGCTCCGCCGTTGAAGCGAGCCAGTATAGTCAAAAATTGCAAAATGCAGCACTTCTGCAAAACGTGGGCTGCATTCCACCCTCCGTTTGAACGTTCATCTTAATAGCCAACTCATATGCTGCCTTGAACTGTGGATTAGTATCCTTTTCTTTGGTATGTTGTCGTCTTGGGTTTCGTCCAAGTGTCTTGCTTTCGGTTTTCGTAACAATACTTTTTTACAGGAGAAGGCGTTTTTGGTCCGTAAAACTCGTTAAATTACAATACGGCAATAATTCGTCTCAACTCCCTCCTTTCTTAAAGAGGTTTGACCCTCAAACGTCCAAACTACAACATTAAAAACCATGAAAACCCACACCCCAAAACAACAACTACTGGTGTGGACAGAGGTGACATCAAGAGGGCCCCCGAGGCCAGAACGACCCACACGACAGGGATCGAGTCTACTCGTCGCTGCTAGGTGGAAAGTGCTGCGCCGGTGAGTAGACCCGTGACGACCCATCGCGGAGCAGTCTCAGATCCTAGACCCCCCCCCCAAACACCATCCCATGACCACACCGAGTACCCGCCCCCTGGAATGCTTCCAGAAAAAACCCGAGGTTGAAAATACCCCGGCAGTTATGATACTGCTAGACCGAAATAGGACAACAAAAACTAGAACGATCGGGGTTCTTCTTTTGACAATCGTGAGGAGAAGGTAACCCCGGAAAAGAGGATCTGAAGAAGATCAGTGAAGCGACAGGCAGAGCCACATTTATTCTCCTCGCCAATCATACTGGTTGAGGGTCCCTCCCACACCGCGTACGGAGGGGACAAAGGGCCCTACAACCTTGACCTCAAGCATTCAGAAGACTCCATTCACGCTCATGTCACAAACATACCAGATCAAAGAGAGTCAGAAAACAGAAAAGCAACTCATGGGTACCCAGCACATTCACACCATAGACCACATACTCTACACGAAAAGGACAAGGGATAGGTAAAGTCGGAAGGGAAGAAGGCGAAGAATAAAGGACTGATCGTCTCGACACAAACTAAAACCTTAAAGACGTTCACCAGAAGAGTCTGTGAACAATAATTTCTCAGTCGAACCTTCACCAAGCCATTTTTTCTCCACAAATGGCACCACATGTTTTGGAGTATCAAATATCTTGGCCTCTTGCCGGTCGGGGAGCCAAACGACTTCCCACAGGCGGTGCGTCTTCTTTTTTAAAAGTCAAGGCCACCAGCGTCGTCTATTCCTTTTTCTTAGGCCACGGCATTTACTTCTATGCTAGTATCCTGCACAGAAAATGATAATAAATATAAACAAATAAAAACAATTTGCCACTGATACTAACTGAATGAGGTGTGGCCTGCATAGCCAAAAACGTAGTCTCATGGTTAGGCGAAATCGTCGTAGACACAGCGGGTTTCGCACTTGCGGCGGGTGTTTGGTCCATTGCAGGTGAACTCGTTCTACGCTGGGAACAAGACGGTGTGCCCTCGTTTGCACGTGAACTCGCTGTAGTCTCAGAAGTCCATCGTGTGACCTCCATTGCAAATGCTTTCGAAATCGACGGTGAAGGGTCGATTGCAGGTAACCTGGCTATGGGCTGGGACGTCGAAGAAGTAGACGCTGCAGGCGGAGCTTTTTCTTTGGATACCAGCTGATTGTATACCTTTTCAGGAGCTGTAAAGTAAAACAAATAATTTTAACTGAAGATACGTTTAATTAAAACTTACTTACGTAAGAGTGAAGGAAGCCTTCTCGTCAGATTTCTCTCGTTCGCCGATAAAAATGTCACCCCTGTGTTAACATTTTGCTGGGATTTGCAAATGGGGTATTTGTCTATAGTCTTTCTAAGGACCGTCGCATCTACCTCGCCGTCCACTTGCCACAGGTTGGTTTTCCGGATAAAACTATCTTTTCTCCTCTGCATAATTAGCCCCCTCAGTTCGCTCCGCCGTTGAAGCGAGCCAGTATAGTCAAAAATTGCAAAATGCAGCACTTCTGCAAAACGTGGGCTGCAAAACGTGGGCTGCATTCCACCCTCCGTTTGAACGTTCATTTTAATAGCCAACTCATATGCTGCCTTGAACTGTGGATTAGTATCCCTTTCTTTGGTATGTTGTCGTCTTGGGTTTCGTCCAAGTGTTTTGCTTTCGGTTTTCGTAACAATACTTTTTTACAGGAGAAGGCGTTTTTGGTCCGTAAAACTCGTTAAATTACAATACGGCAATAATTCGTCGCAACTCCCCCCTTTCTTAAAGAGGTTTGACCCTCAAACGTCCAAACTACAACATTAAAAACCATGAAAACCCACACCCCAAAACAACAACTACTGGTGTGGACAGGGGTGACATCAAGAGGGCCCCCGAGGCCAGAACGACCCACACGACAGGGATCGAGTCTACTCGTCGCTGCTAGGTGGAAAGTGCTGCGCCGGTGAGTAGACCCGTGACGACCCATCGCGGAGCAGTCCCAGACCCGAGACCCCCCCCCTCAACACCATTCCATGACCACACCAACTACCCGCCCCCTGGAATCGAATACTTCCAGAAAAAAAACCCGAGGTTGAAGATACCCCGGCAGTTATGGTACTGCTAGACCGAAATAGGACAACAACAACTAGAACGATCAGGGTTCTTCTTTTGACAATAGTGAGGAGAAGGTAACCCCGGGAAAAGAGGATCTGAAGAAGATCAGTGAAGCGAAGGGCAGATCCACATTTATTCTCCTCGCCAATCATACTGGTTGAGGGTCCCTCCCACACCGTGTACGGAGGGGACAAAGGTCCCTACAACCTTGACCTCAAGCATTCAGAAGACTCCATTCACGCTCAAGTCACAAACATACCAGATCAAAGAGAGAGTCAAAAAACAGAAAAGCAACTCATGGGTACCCAGCACATTCACACCATAGACCACATACTCTAGACGAAAAGGAAAAGGGATAGGTAAAGTCGGAAGGAAAGAAGGCGAAGAATGAAGGACTGGTCGTCTCGACACAAACTAAAACTTTAAAGACGTTCACCAGAAGAGTCTGTGAACAATAATTTCTCAGTCGAACCTTCACCAAGCCATTTTTTCTCCACAAATGGCACCACATGTTTTGGAGTATCAAATATCTTGGCCTCTTGCCGGTCGGGGAGCCAAACGACTTCCCACAGGCAGGTCTTCTTTTTTAAAAGGCAAGGCCACCATCGTCGTCTATTCCACGGTATTTACTTCTATGCTAGTATCCTGCAGAGAAAATGATAATAAATATAAACAAATAAAAACAATTTGCCACTTATACTTACTGAATGAGGTGTGGCCTGCATAGCCAAAAACGTAGTCTCATGGTTAGGCGAAATCGCCGTAGACACAGCGGGTTTGGCACTTGCGGCGGTTGTTTGGTCCATTGCAGGTGAACTCGTTCTACGCTGGGAACAAGACGGTGTGCCCTCGTTTGCACGTGAACTCGCTGTAGTCTCAGAAGTCCATCGTGTGACCTCCATTGCAAATGCCTTCGAAGTCGACGGTGAAGGGTCGATTGCAGGTAACCTGGCTATGGGCTGGGACGTCGAAGAAGTAGACGCTGCAGGCGGAGCTTTTTCTTTGGATACCAGCTGATTGTATACCTTTTCAGGAGCTGTAAAGTAAAACAAATAATTTTAACTGAAGATACGTTTAATTAAAACTTACTTACGTAAGAGTGAAGGAAGCCTTCTCGTCAGATTTCTCTCGTTCACCGATAAAAATGTCACCCCTGTGTTAACATTTTGCTGGGATTTGCAAATGGGGTATTTGTCTATAGTCTTTCTAAGGACCGTCGCATCTACCTCGCCGTCCACTTGCCACAGGTTGGTTTTCCGGATAAAACTATCTTTTCTCCTCTGCATAATTAGCCCCCTCAGTTCGCTCCGCCGTTGAAGCGAGCCAGTATAGTCAAAAATTGCAAAATGCAGCACTTCTGCAAAACGTGGGCTGCATTCCACCCTCCGTTTGAACGTTCATCTTAATAGCCAACTCATATGCTGCCTTGAACTGTGGATTAGTATCCCTTTCTTTGGTATGTTGTCTTGGGTTTCGTCCAAGTGTTTTGCTTTCGGTTTTCGTAACAATACTTTTTTACTGGAGAAGGCGTTTTTGGTCCGTAAAACTCGTTAAATTACAATACGGCAATAATTCGTCTCAACTCCCCCCTTTCTTAAAGAGGTTTGACCCTCAAACGTCCAAACTACAACATTAAAAACCATGAAAACCCACACCCCAAAACAACAACTACTGGTGTGGACAGAGGTGACATCAAGAGGACCCCCGAGGCCAGAACGACCCACACGACAGGGATCGAGTCTACTCGTCGCTGCTAGGTGGAAAGTGCTGCGCCGGTGAGTAGACCCGTGACGACCCATCGCGGAGCAGTCCCAGACCCGAGACCCCCCCCCCCAACACCATTCCATGACCACACCAACTACCCGCCCCCAGGAATCGAATACTTCCAGAAAAAAAAACCCGAGGTTGAAGATACCCCGGCAGTTATGGTACTGCTAGACCGAAATAGGACAACAACAACTAGAACGATCAGGGTTCTTCTTTTGACAATAGTGAGGAGAAGGTAACCCCGGGAAAAGAGGATCTGAAGAAGATCAGTGAAGCGAAGGGCAGATCCACATTTATTCTCCTCGCCAATCATACTGGTTGAGGGTCCCTCCCACACCGTGTACGGAGGGGACAAAGGTCCCTACAACCTTGACCTCAAGCATTCAGAAGACTCCATTCACGCTCAAGTCACAAACATACCAGATCAAAGAGAGAGTCAGAAAACAGAAAAGCAACTCATGGGTACCCAGCACATTCACACCATAGACCACATACTCTAGACGAAAAGGAAAAGGGATAGGTAAAGTCGGAAGGAAAGAAGGCGAAGAATGAAGGACTGGTCGTCTCGACACAAACTAAAACTTTAAAGACGTTCACCAGAAGAGTCTGTGAACAATAATTTCTCAGCCGAACCTTCACCAAGCCATTTTTTCTCCACAAATGGCACCACATGTTTTGGAGTATCAAATATCTTGGCCTCTTGCCGGTCGGGGAGCCAAACGACTTCCCACAGGCGGTGCGTCTTCTTTTTTAAAAGGCAAGGCCACCAGCGTCGTCTATTCCTTTTTCTTAGGCCACGGCATTTACTTCTATGCTAGTATCCTGCAGAGAAAATGATAATAAATATAAATAAATAAAAACAATTTGCCACTTATACTTACTGAATGAGGTGTGGCCTGCATAGCCAAAAACGTAGTCTCATGGTTAGGCGAAATCGCCGTAGACACAGCGGGTTTGGCACTTGCGGCGGGTGTTTGGTCCATTGCAGGTGAACTCGTTCTACGCTGGGAACAAGACGGTGTGCCCTCGTTTGCACATGAACTCGCTGTAGTCTCAGAAGTCGATCGTGTGATCTCCATTGCAAATGCCTTCGAAGTGGACAGTGAAGGGTCGATTGCAGGTAACCTGGCTATAGGCTGGGACGTCGTCGAAGTAGACGCTGCAGGCGGAGCTTTTTCTTTGGATACCACCTGATTGTATACCTTTTCAGGAGCTGTAAAGTAAAACAAATAATTTTAACTGAAGGTAAGTTTACTTACAACTTACTTACGTAAGAGTGAACGAAGCCTTCTCGTCAGATTCCTCTCGTTCACCGATAAAAATGTCGCCCCTGTGTTAACATTTACTGGGATTTGCAAATGAGGTCTATAGTCTTTCTAAGGACCGTCGCATCTACCTCGCCGTTCACTTGCCACAGGTTGGTTTTCCGGATAAAACTATCTTTTCTCCTCTGCATAATTAGCCCCCTCAGTTCGCTCCGCCGTTGAAGCGAACCAGTATAGTCAAAAATTGCAAAATGCAGCACTTCTGCAAAACGTGGGCTGCATTCCACCCTCCGTTTGAACGTTCATCTTAATAGCCAACTCATATGCTGCCTTGAGCTGTGGATTAGTCTCCTTTTCTTTGGTATCTTGTCGTCTTGGGTTTCGTCCAAGTGTTTTGCTTTCGGTTTTCGTAACAATACTTTTTTACAGGAGAAGGCGTTTTTGGCCCGTAAAACTCGTTAAATTACAATACGACATAATTCGTCTCAACTCCCCCCTTTCTTAAAGAGGTTTGACCCTCGAACGTCCAAACTACATAACCATGAAAACCCACACCCCAAAACAACAACTACTGGTGTGGACAGAGGTGACATCAAGAGGGCCCCCGAGGCCAGAACGACCCACACGACAGGGATCGAGTCTACTCGTCGCTGCTAGGTGGAAAGTGCTGCGCCGGTGAGTAGACCCGTGACGACCCATGGCGGAGCAGTCCCAGACCCGAGACCCCCCCCCCCTCAACACCATTCCATGACCACACCAACTACCCGCCCCCTGGAATCGAATACTTCCAGAAAAAAAACCGGAGGTTGAAGATACCCCGGCAGTTATGGTACTGCTAGACCGAAATAGGACAACAAAAACTAGAACGATCAGGGTTCTTCTTTTGACAATAGTGAGGAGAAGGTAACCCCGGGAAAAGAGGATCTGAAGAAGATCAGTGAAGCGACAGGCAGATCCACATTTATTCTCCTCGCCAATCATACTGGTTGAGGGTCCCTCCCACACCGTGTACGGAGGGGACAAAGGGCCCTACAACCTTGACCTCAAGCATTCAGAGGACTCCATTCACGCTCAAGTCACAAACATACCAGATCAAAGAGAGAGTCAGAAAACAGAAAAGCAACTCATGGGTACCCAGCACATTCACACCATAGACCACATACTCTAGACGAAAAGGAAAAGGGATAGGTAAAGTCGGAAGGAAAGAAGGCGAAGAATGAAAGACTGATCGTCTCGACACAAACTAAAACTTTAAAGACGTTCACCAGAAGAGTCTGTGAACAATAATTTCTCAGTCGAACCTTCACCAAGCCATTTTTTCTCCACAAATGGCACCACATGTTTTGGAGTATCAAATATCTTGGCCTCTTGCCGGTCGGGGAGCCAAACGACTTCCCACAGGCGGTGCGTCTTCTTTTTTAAAAGGCAAGGCCACCAGCGTCGTCTATTCCTTTTTCTTAGGCCACGGCATTTACTTCTATGCTAGTATCCTGCAGAGAAAATGATAATAAATATAAATAAATAAAAACAATTTGCCACTTATACTTACTGAATGAGGTGTGGCCTGCATAGCCAAAAACGTAGTCTCATGGTTAGGCGAAATCGCCGTAGACACAGCGGGTTTGGCACTTGCGGCGGGTGTTTGGTCCATTGCAGGTGAACTCGTTCTACGCTGGGAACAAGACGGTGTGCCCTCGTTTGCACATGAACTCGCTGTAGTCTCAGAAGTCGATCGTGTGATCTCCATTGCAAATGCCTTCGAAGTGGACAGTGAAGGGTCGATTGCAGGTAACCTGGCTATAGGCTGGGACGTTGTCGAAGTAGACGCTGCAGGCGGAGCTTTTTCTTTGGATACCACCTGATTGTATACCTTTTCAGGAGCTGTAAAGTAAAACAAATAATTTTAACTGAAGGTAAGTTTACTTACAACTTACTTACGTAAGAGTGAACGAAGCCTTCTCGTCAGATTCCTCTCGTTCACCGATAAAAATGTCGCCCCTGTGTTAACATTTTGCTGGGATTTGCAAATGAGGTATTTGTCTATAGTCTTTCTAAGGACCGTCGCATCTACCTCGCCGTCCACTTGCCACAGGTTGGTTTTCCGGATAAAACTATCTTTTCTCCTCTGCATAATTAGCCCCCTCAGTTCGCTCCGCCGTTGAAGCGAACCAGTATAGTCAAAAATTGCAAAATGCAGCACTTCTGCAAAACGTGGGCTGCATTCCACCCTCCGTTTGAACGTTCATCTTAATAGCCAACTCATATGCTGCCTTGAGCTGTGGATTAGTCTCCTTTTCTTTGGTATCTTGTCGTCTTGGGTTTCGTCCAAGTGTTTTGCTTTCGGTTTTCGTAACAATACTTTTTTACAGGAGAAGGCGTTTTTGGCCCGTAAAACTCGTTAAATTACAATACGACATAATTCGTCTCAACTCCCCCCTTTCTTAAAGAGGTTTGACCCTCGAACGTCCAAACTACAACATTAAAAACCATGAAAACCCACACCCCAAAACAACTACTGGTGTGGACAGAGGTGACATCAAGAGGGCCCCCGAGGCCAGAACGACCCACACGACAGGGATCGAGTCTACTCGTCGCTGCTAGGTGGAAAGTGCTGCGCCGGTGAGTAGACCCGTGACGACCCATGGCGGAGCAGTCCCAGACCCGAGACCCCCCCCCTCAACACCATTCCATGACCACACCAACTACCCGCCCCCTGGAATCGAATACTTCCAGAAAAAAAACCCGAGGTTGAAGATACCCCGGCAGTTATGGTACTGCTAGACCGAAATAGGACAACAAAAACTAGAACGATCAGGGTTCTTCTTTTGACATTAGTGAGGAGAAGGTAACCCCGGGAAAAGAGGATCTGAAGAAGATCAGTGAAGCGACAGGCAGATCCACATTTATTCTCCTCGCCAATCATACTGGTTGAGGGTCCCTCCCACACCGTGTACGGAGGGGACAAAGGGCCCTACAACCTTGACCTCAAGCATTCAGAGGACTCCATTCACGCTCAAGTCACAAACATACCAGATCAAAGAGAGAGTCAGAAAACAGAAAAGCAACTCATGGGTACCCAGCACATTCACACCATAGACCACATACTCTAGACGAAAAGGAAAAGGGATAGGTAAAGTCGGAAGGAAAGAAGGCGAAGAATGAAAGACTGATCGTCTCGACACAAACTAAAACTTTAAAGACGTTCACCAGAAGAGTCTGTGAACAATAATTTCTCAGTAGAACCTTCACCAAGCCATTTTTTCTCCACAAATGGCACCACATGTTTTGGAGTATCAAATATCTTGGCCTCTTGCCGGTCGGGGAGCCAAACGACTTCCCACAGGCGGTGCGTCTTCTTTTTTAAAAGGCAAGGCCACCAGCGTCGTCTATTCCTTTTTCTTAGGCCACGGCATTTACTTCTATGCTAGTATCCTGCAGAGAAAATGATAATAAATATAAACAAATAAAAACAATTTGCCACTTATACTTACTGAATGAGGTGTGGCCTGCATAGCCAAAAACGTAGTCTCATGGTTAGGCGAAATCGCCGTAGACACAGCGGGTTTGGCACTTGCGGCGGTTGTTTGGTCCATTGCAGGTGAACTCGTTCTACGCTGGGAACAAGACGGTGTGCCCTCGTTTGCACGTGAACTCGCTGTAGTCTCAGAAGTCCATCGTGTGACCTCCATTGCAAATGCCTTCGAAGTCGACGGTGAAGGGTCGATTGCAGGTAACCTGGCTATGGGCTGGGACGTCGAAGAAGTAGTCGCTGCAGGCGGAGCTTTTTCTTTGGATACCAGCTGATTGTATACCTTTTCAGGAGCTGTAAAGTAAAACAAATAATTTTAACTGAAGATACGTTTAATTAAAACTTACTTACGTAAGAGTGAAGGAAGCCTTCTCGTCAGATTTCTCTCGTTCACCGATAAAAATGTCACCCCTGTGTTAACATTTTGCTGGGATTTGCAAATGGGGTATTTGTCTATAGTCTTTCTAAGGACCGTCGCATCTACCTCGCCGTCCACTTGCCACAGGTTGGTTTTCCGGATAAAACTATCTTTTCTCCTCTGCATAATTAGCCCCCTCAGTTCGCTCCGCCGTTGAAGCGAGCCAGTATAGTCAAAAATTGCAAAATGCAGCACTTCTGCAAAACGTGGGCTGCATTCCACCCTCCGTTTGAACGTTCATCTTAATAGCCAACTCATATGCTGCCTTGAACTGTGGATTAGTATCCCTTTCTTTGGTATGTTGTCTTGGGTTTCGTCCAAGTGTTTTGCTTTCGGTTTTCGTAACAATACTTTTTTACAGGAGAAGGCGTTTTTGGTCCGTAAAACTCGTTAAATTACAATACGGCAATAATTCGTCTCAACTCCCCCCTTTCTTAAAGAGGTTTGACCCTCAAACGTCCAAACTACAACATTAAAAACCATGAAAACCCACACCCCAAAACAACAACTACTGGTGTGGACAGAGGTGACATCAAGAGGGCCCCCGAGGCCAGAACGACCCACACGACAGGGATCGAGTCTACTCGTCGCTGCTAGGTGGAAAGTGCTGCGCCGGTGAGTAGACCCGTGACGACCCATCGCGGAGCAGTCCCAGACCCGAGACCCCCCCCCCCCAACACCATTCCATGACCACACCAACTACCCGCCCCCAGGAATCGAATACTTCCAGAAAAAAAAACCCGAGGTTGAAGATACCCCGGCAGTTATGGTACTGCTAGACCGAAATAGGACAACAACAACTAGAACGATCAGGGTTCTTCTTTTGACAATAGTGAGGAGAAGGTAACCCCGGGAAAAGAGGATCTGAAGAAGATCAGTGAAGCGAAGGGCAGATCCACATTTATTCTCCTCGCCAATCATACTGGTTGAGGGTCCCTCCCACACCGTGTACGGAGGGGACAAAGGTCCCTACAACCTTGACCTCAAGCATTCAGAAGACTCCATTCACGCTCAAGTCACAAACATACCAGATCAAAGAGAGAGTCAGAAAACAGAAAAGCAACTCATGGGTACCCAGCACATTCACACCATAGACCACATACTCTAGACGAAAAGGAAAAGGGATAGGTAAAGTCGGAAGGAAAGAAGGCGAAGAATGAAGGACTGGTCGTCTCGACACAAACTAAAACTTTAAAGACGTTCACCAGAAGAGTCTGTGAACAATAATTTCTCAGCCGAACCTTCACCAAGCCATTTTTTCTCCACAAATGGCACCACATGTTTTGGAGTATCAAATATCTTGGCCTCTTGCCGGTCGGGGAGCCAAACGACTTCCCACAGGCGGTGCGTCTTCTTTTTTAAAAGGCAAGGCCACCAGCGTCGTCTATTCCTTTTTCTTAGGCCACGGCATTTACTTCTATGCTAGTATCCTGCAGAGAAAATGATAATAAATATAAATAAATAAAAACAATTTGCCACTTATACTTACTGAATGAGGTGTGGCCTGCATAGCCAAAAACGTAGTCTCATGGTTAGGCGAAATCGCCGTAGACACAGCGGGTTTGGCACTTGCGGCGGGTGTTTGGTCCATTGCAGGTGAACTCGTTCTACGCTGGGAACAAGACGGTGTGCCCTCGTTTGCACATGAACTCGCTGTAGTCTCAGAAGTCGATCGTGTGATCTCCATTGCAAATGCCTTCGAAGTGGACGGTGAAGGGTCGATTGCAGGTAACCTGGCTATAGGCTGGGACGTCGTCGAAGTAGACGCTGCAGGCGGAGCTTTTTCTTTGGATACCACCTGATTGTATACCTTTTCAGGAGCTGTAAAGTAAAACAAATAATTTTAACTGAAGGTAAGTTTACTTACAACTTACTTACGTAAGAGTGAACGAAGCCTTCTCGTCAGATTCCTCTCGTTCACCGATAAAAATGTCGCCCCTGTGTTAACATTTTGCTGGGATTTGCAAATGAGGTATTTGTCTATAGTCTTTCTAAGGACCGTCGCATCTACCTCGCCGTCCACTTGCCACAGGTTGGTTTTCCGGATAAAACTATCTTTTCTCCTCTGCATAATTAGCCCCCTCAGTTCGCTCCGCCGTTGAAGCGAACCAGTATAGTCAAAAATTGCAAAATGCAGCACTTCTGCAAAACGTGGGCTGCATTCCACCCTCCGTTTGAACGTTCATCTTAATAGCCAACTCATATGCTGCCTTGAGCTGTGGATTAGTCTCCTTTTCTTTGGTATCTTGTCGTCTTGGGTTTCGTCCAAGTGTTTTGCTTTCGGTTTTCGTAACAATACTTTTTTACAGGAGAAGGCGTTTTTGGCCCGTAAAACTCGTTAAATTACAATACGACATAATTCGTCTCAACTCCCCCCTTTCTTAAAGAGGTTTGACCCTCGAACGTCCAAACTACAACATTAAAAACCATGAAAACCCACACCCCAAAACAACAACCACTGGTGTGGACAGAGGTGACATCAAGAGGGCCCCCGAGGCCAGAACGACCCACACGACAGGGATCGAGTCTACTCGTCGCTGCTAGGTGGAAAGTGCTGCGCCGGTGAGTAGACCCGTGCCGACCCATGGCGGAGCAGTCCCAGACCCGAGACCCCCCCCCCCTCAACACCATTCCATGACCACACCAACTACCCGCCCCCTGGAATCGAATACTTCCAGAAAAAAAAACCGAGGTTGAAGATACCCCGGCAGTTATGGTACTGCTAGACCGAAATAGGACAACAAAAACTAGAACGATCAGGGTTCTTCTTTTGACAATAGTGAGGAGAAGGTAACCCCGGGAAAAGAGGATCTGAAGAAGATCAGTGAAGCGACAGGCAGATCCACATTTATTCTCCTCGCCAATCATACTGGTTGAGGGTCCTTCCCACACCGCGTACGGAGGGGACAAAGGGCCCTACAACCTTTACCTCATGCATTCAGAAGACTCCATTCACGCTCAAGTCACAAACATACCAGATCAAAGAGAGAGTCAGAAAACAGAAAAGCAACTCATGGGTACCCAGCACATTCACACCATAGACCACATACTCTAGACGAAAAGGAAAAGGGATAGGTAAAGTCGGAAGGAAAGAAGGCGAAGAATGAAGGACTGATCGTCTCGACACAAACTAAAACTTTAAAGACGTTCACCAGAAGAGTCTGTGAACAATAATTTCTCAGTCGAACCTTCACCAAGCCATTTTTTCTCCACAAATGGCACCACATGTTTTGGAGTATCAAATATCTTGGCCTCTTGCCGGTCGGGGAGCCAAACGACTTCCCACAGCGTCTTCTTTTTTAAAAGGCAAGGCCACCAGCGTCGTCTATTCCTTTTTCTTAGGCCACGGCATTTACTTCTATGCTAGTATCCTGCAGAGAAAATGATAATAAATATAAACAAATAAAAACAATTTGCCACTTATACTTACTGAATGAGGTGTGGCCTGCATAGCCAAAAACGTAGTCTCATGGTTAGGCGAAATCGCCGTAGGCACAGCGGGTTTGGCACTTGCGGCGGTTGTTTGGTCCATTGCAGGTGAACTCGTTCTACGCTGGGAACAAGACGGTGTGCCCTCGTTTGCACGTGAACTCGCTGTAGTCTCAGAAGTCCATCGTGTGACCTCTATTGCAAATGCCTTCGAAGTCGACGGTGAAGGGTCGATTGCAGGTAACCTGGCTATGGGCTGGGACGTCGAAGAAGTAGACGCTGCAGGCGGAGCTTTTTCTTTGGATACCAGCTGATTGTATACCTTTTCAGGAGCTGTAAAGTAAAACAAATAATTTTAACTGAAGATACGTTTAATTAAAACTTACTTACGTAAGAGTGAAGGAAGCCTTCTCGTCAGATTTCTCTCGTTCGCCGATAAAAATGTCACCCCTGTGTTAACATTTTGCTGGGATTTGCAAATGGGGTATTTGTCTATAGTCTTTCTAAGGACCGTCGCATCTACCTCGCCGTCCACTTGCCACAGGTTGGTTTTCCGGATAAAACTATCTTTTCTCCTCTGCATAATTAGCCCCCTTAGCCCCCTCAGTTCGTTCCGCCGTTGAAGCGAGCCAGTATAGTCAAAAATTGCAAAATGAAGCACTTCTGCAAAACGTGGGCTGCATTCCACCCTCCGTTTGAACGTTCATCTTAATAGCCAACTCATATGCTGCCTTGAACTGTGGATTAGTCTCCTTTTCTTTGGTATGTTGTCGTCTTGGGTTTCGTCCAAGTGTTTTGCTTTCGGTTTTCGTAACAATACTTTTTTACAGGAGAAGGCGTTTTTGGTCCGTAAAACTCGTTAAATTACAATACGGCAATAATTCGTCTCAACTCCCCCCTTTCTTAAAGAGGTTTGACCTTCAAACGTCCAAACTACAACATTAAAAACCATGAAAACCCACACCCCAAAACAACAACTACTGGTGTGGACAGAGGTGACATCAAGAGGGCCCCCGAGGCCAGAACGACCCACACGACAGGGATCGAGTCTACTCGTCGCTGCTAGGTGGAAAGTGCTGCGCCGGTGAGTAGACTCGTGACGACCCATCGCGGAGCGGTCCCAGATCCTAGACCCCCCCCACACCATCCCATGACCACACCGAGTACCCGCCCCCTGGAATACTTCCAGAAAAAAACCCGAGGTTGAAGATACTTCGGCAGTTATGGTATTGCTAGACCGAAATAGGACTACAAAAACTAGGAGAACGATCAGGGTTCTTCTTTTGACAATCGTGAGGAGAAGGTAACCCCGGGAAAAGAGGATCTGAAGAAGATCAGTGAAGCGACAGGCAGAGCCACATTTATTCTCCTCGCCAATCATACTGGTTGAGGGTCCTTCCCATACCGTGTACGGAGGGGACAAAGGGCCCTACAACCTTTACCTCATGCATTCAGAAGACTCCATTCACGCTCAAGTCACAAACATACCAGATCAAAGAGAGAGTCAGAAAACAGAAAAGCAACTCATGGGTACCCAGCACATTCACACCATAGACCACATACTCTAGACGAAAAGGAAAAGGGATAGGTAAAGTCGGAAGGAAAGAAGGCGAAGAATGAAGGACTGATCGTCTCGACACAAACTAAAACTTTAAAGACGTTCACCAGAAGAGTCTGTGAACAATAATTTCTCAGTCGAACCTTCACCAAGCCATTTTTTCTCCACAAATGGCACCACATGTTTTGGAGTATCAAATATCTTGGCCTCTTGCCGGTCGGGGAGCCAAACGACTTCCCACAGCGTCTTCTTTTTTAAAAGGCAAGGCCACCAGCGTCGTCTATTCCTTTTTCTTAGGCCACGGCATTTACTTCTATGCTAGTATCCTGCAGAGAAAATGATAATAAATATAAACAAATAAAAACAATTTGCCACTTATACTTACTGAATGAGGTGTGGCCTGCATAGCCAAAAACGTAGTCTCATGGTTAGGCGAAATCGCCGTAGACACAGCGGGTTTGGCACTTGCGGCGGTTGTTTGGTCCATTGCAGGTGAACTCGTTCTACGCTGGGAACAAGACGGTGTGCCCTCGTTTGCACGTGAACTCGCTGTAGTCTCAGAAGTCCATCGTGTGACCTCCATTGCAAATGCCTTCGAAGTGGACGGTGAAGGGTCGATTGCAGGTAACCGGGCTATAGGCTGGGACGTCGTCGAAGTAGACGCTGCAGGCGGAGCTTTTTCTTTGGATACCACCTGATTGTATACCTTTTCAGGAGCTGTAAAGTAAAACAAATAATTTTAACTGAAGGTAAGTTTACTTACAACTTACTTACGTAAGAGTGAACGAAGCCTTCTCGTCAGATTCCTCTCGTTCACCGATAAAAAAATATGCGAAGGGGAGACTATGATTACAGATTCTCATCATCAAACATTGGCTATTTTATTTGGAACGATAACAGACTTGTCCACATAGCATCAAACTACCACGGAAATGAGGAAGATAATGTAAAGAGAAAGGAAAAAGATGGAACATCTAAACAAGTTAAGTGCCCAAAAGTAATAGCTGATTACAACCGTCACATGGGAGGCGTCGATTTAGCAGATCAGTTGCGTAGTTCGTATTGCATAGACAGAAAAGCAAAAAAAATGGTGGCATCGTTTGTTTTGGGGTTTGATCGACATCACTCTTGTTAATTCTGCAATCATTCACAAGCAGTTGCTTGATTCAATACCTTCGCTTGAGTACCGCAGATCAGTAGCGCAAGGTCTTATGAATAAGCTACAAAAAACTAATAAGCGTAGAAGTAACCTCCAAAACGACTGTCTTAGTTCGAAACGTCGAAAATATAACTACAGTGTACCAGACGATGTGCGCATTGGAAAACGTGGTAAACACTGGCCGAAGTTTACAGATAGTAAAGGTCGTTGTGAAATGTGGAGTTGAAGAGCTATCGAATCTCGACCTTCCTCGAAGTGTTCTACTTGCAATGTCTTTCTATGTTGTAATTCTAATAAAAAATTGTTTTGTTGAATATCACGATATAACATTGTAAATCATTTTTGAAATAAAAGTATATAACTACATCAATACCATTTTTTTACTCTGTTGTTCCTGACGGGACTCTTGGGTCCCGCTTTTCAAAAAAAGCCATGAAATTTTCAAAAAAAATTGACAAAATTTAAGAAGGCATTTTAGAAGTACCTAAACCTAGAAAACAATATAGCTCTAAAAAAAATACTTTTAAGTAACTTTGGGCGTTAAAGGGTTAAACGAATTAACCTTTTTATTTGAAAATCTTGAAATGGCTAATAATAATCAACTCACGCAAACATGCCTGTACAACCACCATTTGCCAGATATCCTACAGGATTCCATACATCAGTATTGAATGGAATCCCCAAGTACGAAGGAGATCCTTCAGAATTCTTCCAGTAAATAAGAGCAGTTAAAGACATATTTAATCAATTTTGGCAATAAGATCCCGGAGCATATATAAACAAATTAATACTCTCTGCTGCACGCAACCGCCTTAAAGGTGCTGCACTAGAAGTAGTAACTAGACAATCTTTAGACACTTAGAATGCTCTTAAAGCAATCCTTATTGAAGATTTCGGTGATCAAAGATCAGACATAAATTTAAAAATAGATTTGTCTCGACTTAGGCAAAAAGCTATGGAATCTCCTATCGAGTATTATAATCGTTGTAGATTTCTATTAACGATATTAAACTCAAAAATTGGCCTCAGTGACGAACACCAAGTAATAAAAAATTATAAGCTTCTCATCAGTTAGGTAAAAACCTACCGCCACATACAAGATCTAACTTTCCTCAAAGACCCAATTTCCAAAATAACTTTAGACCGAACAGTTTTATGAGACAATCAAATCAATCGCGTAATTATCATGACCAGCAACAGTTACATCATGCCGAAGTAGCCGAATCATACGCAACCTATTCACCTGGAGAATATAAAACCCAAAATTATGATTATGAATACCCCGAACAAGAAAAATGATTATGAATACCCAGAATGTGACGAAAACGAATTCCAAGAATTAGAGGGAACCCCAGATTCATAATTTAACTCAATGAAAAAAAGTGATACTGCCTTTAATTTAGGAATGGACGATTTTAGATGATTTCCCCGATTTAGTCAGAAAGTGGAGGCGCTTCAATAAATATCTATTAATCTTTTAGCTCGTTTACCGGATAGCCGCTCGCCCTTTCGGTCTAGCAGTACCATAACTGCCGGGGTATCTTCAACCTCGGGTTTTTTTCTGGACGTATTCGATTCCAGGGGGCGGGTACTTGGTGTGGTCATGGGATGGTGTTGGGGGGGGGGGTCTCGGGTCTGGGACTGCTCCGCGATGGGTCGTCACGGGTCTACTCACCGGCGCAGCACTTTCCACCTAGCAGCGACGAGTAGACTCGATCCCTGTCGTGTGGGTCGTTCTGGCCTCGGGGTCCCTCTTGATGTCACCTCTGTCCACACCAGTAGTCGTTGTTTTGGGGTGTGGGTTTTCATGGTTTTTAATGTTGTAGTTTGGACGTTCGAGGGTCAAACCTCTTTAAGAAAGGGGGGAGTTGAGACGAATTATGTCGTATTGTAATTTAACGAGTTTTACGGGCCAAAAACGCCTTCTCCTGTAAAAAAGTATTGTTACGAAAACCGAAAGCAAAACACTTGGACGAAACCCAAGACGACAAGATACCAAAGAAAAGGAGACTAATCCACAGCTCAAGGCAGCATATGAGTTGGCTATTAAGATGAACGTTCAAACGGAGGGTGGAATGCAGCCCACGTTTTGCAGAAGTGCTGCATTTTGCAATTTTTGACTATACTGGTTCGCTTCAACGGCGGAGCGAACTGAGGGGGCTAATTATGCAGAGGAGAAAAGATAGTTTTATCCGGAAAACCAACCTGTGGCAAGTGGACGGCGAGGTAGATGCGACGGTCCTTAGAAAGACTATAGACAAATACCTCATTTGCAAATCCCAGCAAAATGTTAACACAGGGGCGACATTTTTATCGGTGAACGAGAGGAATCTGACGAGAAGGCTTCGTTCACTCTTACGTAAGTAAGTTGTAAGTAAACTTACCTTCAGTTAAAATTATTTGTTTTACTTTACAGCTCCTGAAAAGGTATACAATCAGGTGGTATCCAAAGAAAAAGCTCCGCCTGCAGCGTCTACTTCGACGACGTCCCAGCCTATAGCCCGGTTACCTGCAATCGACCCTTCACCGTCCACTTCGAAGGCATTTGCAATGGAGGTCACACGATGGACTTCTGAGACTACAGCGAGTTCACGTGCAAACGAGGGCACACCGTCTTGTTCCCAGCGTAGAACGAGTTCACCTGCAATGGACCAAACAACCGCCGCAAGTGCCAAACCCGCTGTGTCTACGGCGATTTCGCCTAACCATGAGACTACGTTTTTGGCTATGCAGGCCACACCTCATTCAGTAAGTATAAGTGGCAAATTGTTTTTATTTGTTTATATTTATTATCATTTTCTCTGCAGGATACTAGCATAGAAGTAAATACCGTGGCCTAAACAAAAAGGAATAGACGACGCTGGTGGCCTTGCCTTTTAAAAAAGAAGACGCACCGCCTGTGGGAAGTCGTTTGGCTCCCCGACCGGCAAGAGGCCAAGATATTTGATACTCCAAAACATGTGGTGCCATTTGTGGAGAAAAAATGGCTTGGTGAAGGTTCGACTGAGAAATTATTGTTCACAGACTCTTCTGGTGAACGTCTTTAAAGTTTTAGTTTGTGTCGAGACGATCAGTCTTTCATTCTTCGCCTTCTTTCCTTCCGACTTTACCTATCCCTTTTCCTTTTCGTCTAGAGTATGTGGTCTATGGTGTGAATGTGCTGGGTACCCATGAGTTGCTTTTCTGTTTTCTGACTCTCTTTGATCTGGTATGTTTGTGACTTGAGCGTGAATGGAGTCCTCTGAATGCTTGAGGTCAAGGTTGTAGGGCCCTTTGTCCCCTCCGTACACGGTGTGGGAGGGACCCTCAACCAGTATGATTGGCGAGGAGAATAAATGTGGATCTGCCTGTCGCTTCACTGATCTTCTTCAGATCCTCTTTTCCCGGGGTTACCTTCTCCTCACTATTGTCAAAAGAAGAACCCTGATCGTTCTAGTTTTTGTTGTCCTATTTCGGTCTAGCAGTACCATAACTGCCGGGTTACGTAAGAGTGAACGAAGCCTTCTCGTCAGATTCCTCTCGTTCACCGATAAAAATGTCGCCCCTGTGTTAACATTTTGCTGGGATTTGCAAATGAGGTATTTGTCTATAGTCTTTCTAAGGACCGTCGCATCTACCTCGCCGTCCACTTGCCACAGGTTGGTTTTCCGGATAAAACTATCTTTTCTCCTCTGCATAATTAGCCCCCTCAGTTCGCTCCGCCGTTGAAGCGAACCAGTATAGTCAAAAATTGCAAAATGCAGCACTTCTGCAAAACGTGGGCTGCATTCCACCCTCCGTTTGAACGTTCATCTTAATAGCCAACTCATATGCTGCCTTGAGCTGTGGATTAGTCTCCTTTTCTTTGGTATCTTGTCGTCTTGGGTTTCGTCCAAGTGTTTTGCTTTCGGTTTTCGTAACAATACTTTTTTACAGGAGAAGGCGTTTTTGGCCCGTAAAACTCGTTAAATTACAATACGACATAATTCGTCTCAACTCCCCCCTTTCTTAAAGAGGTTTGACCCTCGAACGTCCAAACTACAACATTAAAAACCATGAAAACCCACACCCCAAAACAACGACTACTGGTGTGGACAGAGGTGACATCAAGAGGGACCCCGAGGCCAGAACGACCCACACGACAGGGATCGAGTCTACTCGTCGCTGCTAGGTGGAAAGTGCTGCGCCGGTGAGTAGACCCGTGACGACCCATCGCGGAGCAGTCCCAGACCCGAGACCCCCCCCCCCCCCCCCAACACCATCCCATGACCACACCAAGTACCCGCCCCCTGGAATCGAATACGTCCAGAAAAAAACCCGAGGTTGAAGATACCCCGGCAGTTATGGTACTGCTAGACCGAAAGGGCGAGCGGCTATCCGGTAAACGAGCTAAAAGATTAATAGATATTTATTGAAGCGCCTCCACTTTCTGACTAAATCGGGGAAATCATCTAAAATCGTCCATTCCTAAATTAAAGGCAGTATCACTTTTTTTCATTGAGTTAAATTATGAATCTGGGGTTCCCTCTAATTCTTGGAATTCGTTTTCGTCACATTCTGGGTATTCATAATCATTTTTCTTGTTCGGGGTATTCATAATCATAATTTTGGGTTTTATATTCTCCAGGTGAATAGGTTGCGTATGATTCGGCTACTTCGGCATGATGTAACTGTTGCTGGTCATGATAATTACGCGATTGATTTGATTGTCTCATAAAACTGTTCGGTCTAAAGTTATTTTGGAAATTGGGTCTTTGAGGAAAGTTAGATCTTGTATGTGGCGGTAGGTTTTTACCTAACTGATGAGAAGCTTATAATTTTTTATTACTTGGTGTTCGTCACTGAGGCCAATTTTTGAGTTTAATATCGTTAATAGAAATCTACAACGATTATAATACTCGATAGGAGATTCCATAGCTTTTTGCCTAAGTCGAGACAAATCTATTTTTAAATTTATGTCTGATCTTTGATCACCGAAATCTTCAATAAGGATTGCTTTAAGAGCATTCTAAGTGTCTAAAGATTGTCTAGTTACTACTTCTAGTGCAGCACCTTTAAGGCGGTTGCGTGCAGCAGAGAGTATTAATTTGTTTATATATGCTCCGGGATCTTATTGCCAAAATTGATTAAATATGTCTTTAACTGCTCTTATTTACTGGAAGAATTCTGAAGGATCTCCTTCGTACTTGGGGATTCCATTCAATACTGATGTATGGAATCCTGTAGGATATCTGGCAAATGGTGGTTGTACAGGCATGTTTGCGTGAGTTGATTATTATTAGCCATTTCAAGATTTTCAAATAAAAAGGTTAATTCGTTTAACCCTTTAACGCCCAAAGTTACTTAAAAGTATTTTTTTTAGAGCTATATTGTTTTCTAGGTTTAGGTACTTCTAAAATGCCTTCTTAAATTTTGTCAATTTTTTTTGAAAATTTCATGGCTTTTTTTGAAAAGCGGGACCCAAGAGTCCCGTCAGGAACAACAGAGTAAAAAAATGGTATTGATGTAGTTATATACTTTTATTTCAAAAATGATTTACAATGTTATATCGTGATATTCAACAAAACAATTTTTTATTAGAATTACAACATAGAAAGACATTGCAAGTAGAACACTTCGAGGAAGGTCGAGATTCGATAGCTCTTGAACTCCACATTTCACAACGACCTTTACTATCTGTAAACTTCGGCCAGTGTATACCACGTTTTCCAATGCGCACATCGTCTGGTACACTGTAGTTATATTTTCGACGTTTCGAACTAAGACAGTCGTTTTGGAGGTTACTTCTACGCTTATTAGTTTTTTGTAGCTTATTCATAAGACCTTGCGCTACTGATCTGCGGTACTCAAGCGAAGGTATTGAATCAAGCAACTGCTTGTGAATGATTGCAGAATTAACAAGAGTGATGTCGATCAAACCCCAAAACAAACGATGCCACCATTTTTTTTTGCTTTTCTGTCTATGCAATACGAACTACGCAACTGATCTGCTAAATCGACGCCTCCCATGTGACGGTTGTAATCAGCTATTACTTTTGGGCACTTAACTTGTTTAGATGTTCCATCTTTTTCCTTTCTCTTTACATTATCTTCCTCATTTCCGTGGTAGTTTGATGCTATGTGGACAAGTCTGTTATCGTTCCAAATAAAATAGCCAATGTTTGATGATGAGAATCTGTAATCATAGTCTCCCCTTCGCATATTTTTCTCATTGCTAATATTTTGAGGTAAGTATTTCCGTTTTGACCTGATAGTACCACATGCCATTGTATTTTCCATTAAAAGTTTTTCTAGAAGCGGAATGGAAGTGAAATAGTTATCAAAAAATAGTTTTCTATTTTGCCCCCAAAATAGTTTGGACAAGGAGAGAACTACTCGTTCGCCTAAACCAAAATTTGCAAATTGTTGTTCTAAAGTCTCATTTTTGCCTTGATACAGGTCAAATTGAAGTATATAACCATGATTATCCGTAATGCACCAAATTTTGTATCCACGTTTTATGGGTTTGAGCGGATTATATTGTTTGAGACTGCTAGAGCATTTTCAAAATCTTTAAAGTTGCTTTGCTTGTCGTTGTGATAGTCTTTTATTCTTAAATATTGCTCGTCGCCAATTGGTCTTCTATTGAAAACAGTTAATAATGATAACGTATACGATATTCTACTAATAACTTGTAGCATTTTTCTTTAGATTTTGCTTCACCGTCGTTATTTATTAATTTATCTTGACATTCTTCGGCGTATGTGAGAACGCCATCTCTAAATTTTTAATGTCGCTGGCTAATGGTATGAGTAACGGTTTATTCCATCGCTTCTGCATCATGTCCTTATTGGCAAGCGATGCCAGTTCGAAATTCCACCGTGACTCAACCAATTCTTTAAAATATTTTAGGTCTTCTAACCATAATTTTGCCTCATCAGACTTACACCTAAAGCCCGTTTTCTTTTAAAATTAAATGTTTTCATTCGTTACGTACTAATTTTAAGGAAGTCCCTAAATGCATGGCAAGGCTAAGTGCTCTAAACGTTTTCTTGACATGGTCGACACCTGATATTTCTCTCACTGCAAGAACTACCATATCATATCTTTTTGGATGCAGTAAATCTTTAAGACTAACATCTTGATTATTAATTAATTTTCTGTAACTAATAAGTAAACGGGACAGTTCTCGCATCCTGTTACTGCAAACATGTGCTGAGTTTTCTTTTTTATGATGTTTTAAATAAGACTCACCAAAATGCGCTTTTAGAAGGTCTTTCTTCGCCTCTAATGAAATTTCGTCTGGTTTCATAATATGGAAAACCTGATAAACCAAAATTAAATATTATATTCAATAAAAAAAGCTACATTTGTAAACCAGAACTTACTTGTTTTCTCACATTCATTTTTGTAATAACATTCGTTGGGTCCGTTCAGGGATGGACAAATGGTTCTGTTTCCTCTGTAGATTAGTTATTTAATTTCTAACGATACACGATTTTGAATGACGTTTTAAATAATTCTTAGCAAACAACCCTTTGCAATATGCACATGGCATATATGCGATGTTTTCATGAGATTCCTTATTCATTTGACGGCTTGGTCTCGTTACACCTTGTAAAGATCGAAATTGGTGTCGTTTCTGAATGAGGAAAGAGCACGTCGCCTTTCTTGACTATTTTTCGGAAGTTTCAACATATCCTGTACTTTATTTTCTCCCCGATGCTTGCTTTGTAAATGCCAATAAAAAAATGGCTATATCATCTACGTAGTATCCAGATCGCACGACTTTTTTATTAATCGTTTCTTTTTTCTAAAACTACAAGGCCTTCATTAATTTCCATTTTCCACGTGACCATGTATTCGCCCTCAATGCTAGGCAACCAAACTTACACGATTGGCAGTACTCCCTAAGTACAGTAACACAAAATTATCAGTGGCGTAGACACGACACAGCCTAAATAACGCTTGAAAACATAAAATACAAAAATTAAAGTCAAAAAGGGGTTGAACATCCCCACCTTATTTTTCTAAAAATTAATGATGGTTGCGAATCATTTTATCCTCATAAAATAAGAAAAAATAAATTATTTTATATCGAAAAAGGTGGTACAAAATATAGGAGATTACTAGTGGGAGCAAAAGTCAGTGATTTTTTAATAAAGTTGCAACACAGGACAAGACACAAACTACAGAATAACTTTTGGAAACTGTAAATATAAAATATAAAATTACAAAAGGTGTTGAAAATGTTCACCTTTCCTTTCTAAACATAAATTTATTCTACGTCTCATAGAATCAAAAACAGCCTCTAGTTCATTAGGTGGTATATTCCGTATTTCTTTCTGAATTGCGGCCTCCAGCTCCTCGATCCTCGAGTGTGTGAAGGCGATTCTTAAATGTGTTGTCTTTATTTCTTCCAAATATATAGAACTCCAATGGAGTAAGATCTGGACTTCTGGTAGGCTATAAACCTCTACTAATTACACGGTCTGCATAAAACTCCTGCAAATATCTTAAGGTTGCACTTGCTGTCTGCGCTGTGGCACCATCTTGTTGTAAATAACCCAATTGGAGTTCATCATCGTGCATTTCATCTATTGCCTGCTGCAAAATGGCACTTACCGTTCTACACTAATCGTGTCTCTGAAAAATATAGGGCCAATTGGATTCCTTTCTGCAGAAAGGAACCAACCCACAAAACCAAAAAAATGGAGATATGTAGGCTATGGTTTTCGTTAAGTACATAAAATTCATCTGCAGGATAGAACCAACCCACATTGCAAACCTAGAGACATCTATTAGCCACTGAACCAAGCAACATTCAATAACATGGTATAGCAACCTGCAGAAAAGATCCAAGTGGGTTGGTTCCTTTCTGAAGAATATTCATAATACTAATACTAATCTAACAAATTTGGAAACTGTTATTTTAGGTTATATGTAATAATAAATACCTCAACTTTACAATTTACTTACATCCAAGTATCCAGGTAATTTGAGAGTTCTGAAAAGAACTGTGTTTCGATGTCGACTCAACAAATACAATCCAATAACTTCTAAACAGCAAAACGAAACGTATGAAGTTTAGAGGTTAGATGTGACGAACGCCTATGTCGCGGCAGGTCAAGATTTGGCAATTTGATTAGGGATATTACCAATACCACCAACTTCGAAAAACAAACTTATAGCGGCAAATTTAAATTTAGTCACGTGGGAAATGCGAATTAATGAAAATCCTGTGCCAAAAGAATCAGAGAACAAATAAAAATAGACCTACAACTCTTGCAACTATACGATTACCATTTTCCTCCTTGGAAGATATACAGGTTGTCAGTGGGTTTCGTGTAGCCCCTTAAATAGATTGGTGTTATTCCTTATTGACGGCATTTGGTTGAAAAGATGCTTCTGTTTTTTGATGCTGCTAGGATCTTGCTCTTGCTTCTGCCACGATTTTAGGTAGGAGACTGCTTCGTGCCCGTACTTCTTGCTGATGGTCTCGTAGAAATGCATCGGCATTCTTTTTTGGGTATTGTTAATTTTTCTGAGTGTGCGGTTGTTTTGGTTCTGCAGAAGAGGTTTCCAGTTCCTTTCGTGTAGCCCCTTAGGTGAATTTGTGTTATTCCTTGTTCACCACGTTTGGTTAAAGAGATCTTTCTGTTTTTTTGCTGCTGCTAGCTTCTTGCTCGAGTTCTGTCACGTTTTTAGGTAGGAGACTGCTTCGTGCCCGTACTCTGTGCTGATGGTCTCGTAGAAATGCATCGGTATTCTTTTTTGGGTGTTGTCCATTTTTCTGAGTGTGCGGTTGTTCTGGGTTGTGCAGAACAGGTTTCCAGTTGCTTTCGTGTAGCCCCTTAGGTGAATTTGTGTTATT
>CALNHX010001219.1:0-242358 GCA_940337035.1 Agriotes lineatus | reverse complement strand
GTAGCCTTGTTCACAATGAACTTTGTTACTATGACCTCAAATGTAGACGAAAAAATAAATTGTTTCGATGAGGTACCTAAATTCCTTAATTAAGGCCGTGCCCAAATTATTTTGCCGCGTGCCATCAATGGCACGCGTGCCATTGGTTCGCCACCCCTGATCTAGATTAACTGGTATTTCATTTATTTGGTCGGAAATATTTAACACTTCAATTCTGTTATTTTTGCTAGTACTAGGCTGCTGTTCTTGGTTTGTCAAGATTTTTTGAGAAATGTTAATCTTATTCGATAAGCAGTCATCGATATATCCTTCTGCAACTGCGGAGGAACTCCAACCTCCATGTTTTTTAAGTGTAAGCAAATCACTCCCAGAGTTAGCTAGTAGGGTTGCAGAACTACGGCGGAAGCAATGTCCTGTGTATGTACTAGGTTCAAACAGTTTCCAAAAAGTGGCTATTTTGCTTGGAATTTGCTAAATAATTTTTTTCCGATCGGTTGTACTGTACATTTATTGTTCTTGTAATAAATGAATAGGCGATTGTGTGGAGTGTGGGTAGGTCTAAGAGAATAGTATATTATATCATGAGGGACTAAAGTGCACCATTTAATCCCGCGAGTGGAGTTTGTTGCCTCGAGGGTGAAGCCCGAGGGCAACAACCACTCAAGGGATTTAGGCACTTTAGTCCCGAGGTATATACTCTATTTTTTGTACTTTTGGAAACATTATCGTCAAACATTTCCAAAATTTGGAATCTGTCAATTTCGAAACTGACAATTACAATTTTTTAAAACTGAATTGCAGCAGGCCCTGGGTAGCCTGAATCAGTTGGCAGTACTGAAATGTATTGTCAGTATATGTCAAATTCGAGATTTGCAGGTTAAGTTTTGCGTCAGTGTGTGTTAAATGACAAACAAAACCTAACCTACTAACCTCGTGTGTACATAAATTTACCATAATTACGGTATCATTTTCACTTTAGTCCCTAGGGATTAAATGAGCTACTTTAGTCCCTGTTTACGGGGACTAAAGTATCAACTTTAGTCCCGGAAGCGCAAACACATATTTGTTGTATATTGTAAGTATATTCAATCCACCAACTGTTTTGTTTGTGACTGTAACAATCAATACGTCTCCTCTATCATCTATTTGATCAAGTTTCACATTCAACCACTCATTTCAACGACAAGCTCCGTATAGTTTCATAATAAGAAAAACCTACAATGCAATGTTAATAAAAAATAAAATTAATTTATCTTAATTTATTTGCTTACCTTTATCATAAGATATTCTGAATCATCTGCTTCCTTAAAAAAATTGAATGCTTGAGTCAAAGTTTTAGACTTTTTGGGCAGGTAATTTACAGAATTTTGTTTCAAAAATGCTCGAACTTTATGAAAATTATCAAAATTTATATTTTCCTTGACTTTAAAAGTATTTTTCAAAATTGAAAATTCAGACCATAGTGTACCTGCATTTATCTTTGATCTTTCCGATAGATAAGCAAGCAATACATTTTCTGTTAAGTATTTTGCTTTTTTATTCGTTTTCCAGTTATTGAATAATTAATAGTACTTTTCGTACCGTTCTCTTGACTTTGTAGGTAACATAATCAGAGAAATTTTGCTAGCATCCTCTTGCAAGCCCGGTGGAGTATTCGTAAATTATTCGTCATTGTCTGAATTACCATTCATTTTCACTTATTCACTGAATTACAATTATTCAGAACTTATTGTTATTTTACACTTTTATTGTCTGTTTTGATTCCAAACTTTGATTTGAACTGACATTTAATGAAAAATTATGTGAAACGTCAAAGCACGCAAATGACAGTCAAAAGTGTCCAAAGGTGTCTAGATTGTGAAAAACTACAAAATCGTGTTGTTATGAGTTTAGCGGCCCAAGGGACGATAAACATTACTTGCGGTCACATTTTTAGAGTCAATATGATTCATTTTCGCATATGGTAGCCGAAAAAAAATCAGAATAATAAAAATTTGTATCATACGGGGATAATACAAAATTTTACAAAAAAGAATCAAAATTCGAATAGGAGGCCGTGACTTTGTATTTGAGCATAACTTTTGATTCTAAACAACTTTTCTCAACAAAATTTTGCAATATTTTTTGAAATAAGGTAACTTTATTCTTTAAAGAATTTCATATTTTTGTCCTGCCCTGTATGCTGTTTGATTTGGAGCTATTCTAAATGCATCTGATATGGTTATTGAACATGCACTAACTTGTGACCGTATTTAAATTTTTATTGTACAACTAATAAAAAAATGTCCCATTTGTTGCACACTTAATGGACCACACTGTATATATACAGGGAGTAAAAAATACGTTCGGATATTTTACCTGCTTACAAATCTTATGAATACGAACAAAAAAGTTCTAATAAACATTGGTCTGCAAATACTTCGTTTTCAAGATACAGGGTGTTAAAGTTTTAAAAAAGAAAATCCGCCCGCACCTGGAATATATAATTTAAATCTAAATGCACCAAAACATGATCCTTAATAGAACCAGTAAAACTTCATAGTTTCACTAATATCGGCTAAGGCGTTTTTAGATATTGAAGCACTTTAGTCTTTGTCTTAACCCTTTGAGTACTGGTGGTTACACCTGAAAACCACCTTTTAATAAATTTGTATCTATAGTCCTGGTGGTTCTCCGTCCAAACCACTGCTGCTAGTTGTTACTGGTGGCTCCCTCTTGTATAAAAAAATTTAACTGTGCACTTATTATAGATCTCCGCTGTCCTATGTTGATATCTTTGAGCGTGTTTTGTGGCAGTAGCGCACGTGGTAGCTGTTTTGTGTTTATTTCGAGTTTCTGCTGATATTAGGCGATAAAAATGGCAGGTACGTAATAAAATTATTTGGCATTTGATAATTAATTTGTATTTGCCTAGTTTTCTAATAAATGTCCACTGTTTTATTATAAATAAAGTGAGTGGTATGCATATGGAGCCACTAGGGCCATAGCAGTCGACTTTTGCTTTTATCAAGACACACACATTTGAGGCTAATTTTACAATGTTACGTATCAAATTTGCAATTTTGTTATAATACTCCGAAATTACCATTTCACATTTATTATAGCGAGAACTTGGACTTATAGTGAACTAGAAGATATGGATAAAGAAGATTTCTATGAGTTGATAGAAGAAATTCCATCAGGTAATGCATCTGAAGTTTCCGATGCAGAATCTGACGATGAGCTTTTTGATATTGCTGCAATGGAAATTGATATTTTACCGACCGCATCTAATGATATAACAAATAATGACAATGATAATGACTTTGATTCCGAGGATGAACTACCTCTGAACCAGTTGCCTGTTTCAAATAATAAACGTGTATCTAAAAAAAAAAAAAACCGAGGATCAAGTCTTCACGTTCATCAAGCAAAATTTATTTGAAGAACCGGATCCATTTACCGAGCCGTATGGTCCTGCAAATATTGGAGATGAAATTTATGTATTTCGTGTATTTTAGTTCATTATTAAAAATATATTATCCACTAGAACAGTTACTTATTTCTTGCACTAGAGTCCTAGTGGTTGAGACGGTTAACCACCAATTATTTAAACAATGTAACAACATTTAAAGTAAAAATGATTAAAAATGACTTATAGATATGGCTTTTAAGCTAAGTATGCCACAAAAAAAAATATTTTAGGGTTTTTCGAATTTCAGGACTCAAAGGGTTAACAGGTTCAGAGATCTGGGCTCTATTATTTTTTTTTATTGAAAACGAAGCGGGATACGAAAAAACTCAAGAGACAAAAAGTTGCATTTTTAGGTGCTTTATTAAAGAAAAATATGAAAATTGCAAAAAAATCTGCTGGGCGTTATTTTTTTGTGAAGAAAACCTAATCGACATGCCCCGTGGTCACGCCCCTGGAATTACTGGATCAACTGTAATACGTTCAAAGGATACCTCATAAAGTTATAAACAAGCTGTAAAAATTTCATTAGAATCGCCAGAAGCGTTTTTTAGATAATAACTTTAAATCGTTAACACCCTGTATCTCGGAAGCGAAGCGTTTTCGGACCCATGTTTATTAGGATTTTTTGTTTTTATTAATGAAGTCTATAAGTATCGGAACATATTGTTAAAACACCCTGTATAATGTAGTAAAGTTCGGGCACATCATTCCATGTAGGAACATGGCCTGAGACAAGGCGAACATGGCCTGCGACAAGAGTATAATGTGATAGGGAAGCTAAAAAACAAATGTTTGGCTAAAAAGATCACTGTAAAAGAAAGTTGTGTGCGTGTATCACACCAGATTGTGTCAGTCAACTAGAGCTGTAGATGAACGAAATTCGCCAATATCTTGATGCACCCTTTCAAATGTGCTTACCAATCAAACCTTTTACAGTAAGGAATATCAAGAATATAATCATGACGGATTTGAAATCAAATAAAGCGCTAGGTATGATCTAATCACGGGAAAAGTACTTAAAGAACTACCAGATAAAGGACACGGATACATAACCTATTTGTTCAATGCTGTGTTAAAACTTCAATGCTTTTCCGAACAATGGAAAGTGTCCACAGTCATACCGAATAATACCGATTCTCAAACTGGGCAAACCTGGCGAAGTGCTATCTTCCTATAGACCAATTAGCCCCCTTCTAATATTATCCAAGGTCTTTGAAGAGTTACTATTACAGAAACCAATGCCTATGGTTTTAGAGAACAATATCATACCTATTCATTTTGAATTTCGAAGATAACACACCACAATTATTGAGCAAATACGCAGAGTCGTGGATATAATATTAAAAGACCAAAATAAAAGGTAATGCTCAGCTGTATTCCTGGATGTCGTGCAAGCCTTCGACATGTAGTCCAGTCAAATGCTAGAAAATAGGGGAAAGTTTTGGTGGAGTTTTGATATTTGGTTCCTATATGTTTCTTGGGTCGCTGTACACGACTATCAGGTTTTCCAACAAAAATGTTGACCGGAAACATATTTTTTAAGCAAAAACGGTGTAAAAACCGTTTTTTTAGTTTTTCTAAAATTACCCAAAATCTATCCAGTTTTTGTAAACGTTAAACCTACATAAAATGAAAGAAGATACAATTTCCTACATTTTATGTACTTGAGGTTTTTTTCTCCGACCAATCGTTCAGCCGCGAGAGCGCCGCGAAGTTCTAGTCCAGTCAAATGGTAGAAAATAGGGAAAAGTTTTGGAGGAGTTTTGATATTTGGTTCCTATATGTATTTTGGGTCGCTGTACACGAATATCAGGTTTGTCAACAAGAATTTTTACTGGAAACACGTTTTTAAAAGCAAAAACGGTGTAAAGAAACCGTTTTTGAAAAGTTTTTCTAAAATTACTCAAAAACTATCCAACTTCGTAAATGTTGAACTTATGTTAAACGAAAAAGGATAAAATTTCGTACATTTTATGTACAGGTTTTTTTCTCAGATTAATCTTCATCCGCGAGATCGCTGGTGTCAACAGCAAAAAAAGGGAATTATCCCAGTTTATTTCAAAGTAACTCGAAAACTATCCATTTTTCGTAAGTCAAAAATGGTATATAAAATGAGTCTTCATAAATGAAATGTTGGAAAACCTGATATTCGCGTACAGCGACCCAAAAAATATATAAGAACCAAATATCAAAACTCCAAAACTTTCCCCTATTTTCTACCATTTAACTGGACTATCATTTCGCGGTGGTCACACGGCTGAACTATTAGTCGGAGAAAGAAATCTATCGTACATAAAATGTAGGAAATTTTATCCTCTTTTATTTCATATAGGTTCAAAATTCACCAAATTGGATAGTTTTGGAGAAATTTTAGAAAAACTAAAGAAAAATTTCGTTTTTTACACCGTTTTTGCTTAAAAAAGTGTTTTCAGTCAAAATTGTTGTTGGTAAACCTAATATTCGGATAAAGTGACCCAAAAAATATATAGCAACCAAATATCAAAACTCCACCACTACTTTCCCCTATTTTCTACCTTTTGACTGGACTAGAACTTCGCGGCGCTCTCGCGACTGAGCGATTGGTCGGAGAAAAAACCACAAGTACATAAAATGTAGGAAATGTTATCTGCTTTCAATTCATATAGGTTCAACATTTACGAAAAATGGATAGCTTTCGGGTAATTTTAGAAAAACTAAAAAAAATCGGTTGTTACACTGTTTTTGCTTAAAAAAAACATGTTTCCGGTCAAAATTTTTGTTGGCAAGCCTGATATTCATGTACAGCGATACAAAATACATATAGGAACCAAATATCAAAACTCCTCGAAAACTCTCCCCTATTCGCCCTTTTTGATCATTTGACTGGACTAATGGTCTGGCACGACGCGACGGCTTGCTATTCAAAATCAAAAAGTTATTTCCACCAGACTACTATACAATACTCAAATCTTACCTAACCAACAGACACTTTTTCGTTAATACGGGGACTCTTATACCTCGTTATTTCCAATCAAAGCTGGCGTCCTTCAAGGAAGCGTGCTGGACCAACTTTTGTATCTACTCTACACTGCAGACATACCTACCTCACCAGAAACTACAGTTGCTACATGCACTGACGATACAGCAGTTCTCCCATCACATTCCGATCTGAACTTGGCATCTAGCTATCTACAAACATATTTGCACAACGTAGAACTATGGTTTAAAAAATGGCGTATCCGCATAAACGAAATCAAGTCAGCTCCCGTAACTTTTACGACAAGATGCTCCTGCCCTTCCGTTGTGTTAAATAGCAAGCAAATACCGCAAGAAGACACTGTCGAGTACTTAGGAATGCATTTAGATAGGCGCCTTACTTGGAAAAATCATATCTTCACTAAAAGGAAACAGCTGAGTTTAAAGTTTCGTAAAATGTACTGGCTCCTAAGACGCACTTCACAGCTGTCTATGGGCAGAAAATTACTATTATACAAGTCGATTATTAGGCCTATTTGGTCTTATGGAATTCAACTATGGGGAACATTGAGCAGATCAAACATAGACATCACCAAACGGTTCCAATCAAAAGTGTTGAGATCGTTAGTGAAGGCCTCATAGTTCGTTCCTAATGAAGTAATCCCACAGGACCTAGGTATCTCAACAGTAAATGAGGAAATACAAAAGTGCAGTTTCGCTAGTACCGAGATAGGCTTAGTGTCCATCCAAACACACTAGTGGCTCAAAAGGTTCAAACTGATGGACCTCTCAAATCGTTTCGTATAAGATTAAAGTTAAAGTAATGACAAAGCATATGTTTTTTTGGTTATTTGATTAATTGACCATTTACATAATTGTTTATCCTCAAATCTAATAGTCCAGTCAGTAGAGGTTTTTGCCTTACAAAAAATGGAGTATAAACGATTTTTATATATGTTGTTTAGGTCGAGACCCTAATAATAAATCCAAGTTTTCGAGCTAGGAGGGGCGCCGCGCGAGCAGCCACCTTGGATTAAAGGTGCTAAAAACTGGCTTTTTCCAAATGACTCCGCAACGGTTAATTCTACGCCAAGAAACTCTAACTCAAAGTTAAAGAAGACAAGATTCTTGACATTTTTTGTATATGACTATTTTTTGTAAATTTAATATGAAAGGAGTTAGAGCGGCGGAAAGATGAACATTTCAATAAAAAATAGTGTACTTTCTCATTTTTAAAATTGTTTCTTGTATTATTTCTGGCTATTCGTTTGTAGTTATAATACTTTGATAAACGTATAGTAAACTCATTTCCGCATCACCATGAAGTAGAGTTAATGGCGCTTTTTTCATTGTGGTATCCCCAGTAGGCCTAATCCACAGATGTTCCAGTTTAGCGATGTTTCATGTTCGCGATTATATTATTTAGTTTTCTTAATTTTTGAAGGTCCCGGTCGGTAGATGTTTACGTCTCCATAAGAGTCTTTATCCTCAATGTTAACTTCGAAGTCATTGCTCCTGAGACTCGGGACTTCCATTGATGAAATGTCCTCATCTTCGTCCCTACTCTCGATGTTAACTTCTGGTGCATTTTCGCATGATTGACCATTACAGAATCTACACAGAATAGAGCACTTCATCCCACTTTTTCTGCAGCCACATGCACTGAAGATAACGTTATCAAAATGCGCACATGTTCTTCATTGCCCCGTTTCTCGCTCGATTTGAGAAAAGTCTGCACGCCTTTCGCTTTCACAACAACTGAGCCATCTTCAAACTTTTTTCACAAATAAAACAGAAATTAACTTCGGGATTCGCCATAGCAAAACGCAAGTCAACTACGTACAGTCGTGTGCAAATAAATCTGGGACAGTGTTTTTTTCACATGCAGATTCAGTTAAGAATTTGAAGAATATTTCCATGGATTTCCTCTTATCAGAGATAGTTACGGGTTTCAGTACCTGTTAAAGTTTAATGTAACTCTTTCTGATAGCAGGAAATCCATGGAGATATTCTTCAATTCTTAACTGAATCTGCATGTGAAAAAAACACTGTCCCAGATTTATTTGCACACAACTGTACATCCACTTGACATTTAATTTCTAAGTGACTTATAGTTGCATTCATGTATTCAGAACTATTCCATAGCTATACTAGATGAAAATAAATTTTGATCATACTTTGTATTCCACTGTAGAACGTTATTCTGATGTATAAAAATATTACATATACCGTCTGTTCTATAAAAAAGGCCCCGCCTTCTAGCTACTTTATTATTTATTTTAGACTCAATATACTTGATATCAAATCAAATGGCACATAAAAACCTACATTTTAACACTATCAAAAAAAATTTATCTTCAATTGTTTCAGAGTGGTGACGTCACTTGCAAATTTTTTAAATGACACTGTATATATTTTTTTACATTTTCTGGTAGAGGTTTTTTTTCTCTTTTCAACAATATAAATATTTTATGCCCTTACATAAGAAAATTTTCGAGAAAAATTAAAAAACTTTTTTATCGGTGTGAGGCCACCATACAAAACTATAAACAAAAGTGTAACTCAGAAAAACAAAACAATAAACACTTTAGATTATTCTGAAATCTGACAGTTAAAGCGTTTGGCTACTATTTGTTTTGTTTTTCTGAGTTACACTTTTGTTTACAGTTTTGTACATGGCCTCCCACTGTGAAAAAGTTTTTGTAATTTTTCACGAAAATTTTTTTATGCAAGTGCATGAAATATTTATATTGTTGAAAAGAGAAAAAAAACCTCTACCAGAAAATGTCAAAAAATATATACAGTGTCATTTAAAAAAAATTGCACGTGACGTCACCACTCTGAAACAATTGAAGATAAAAATTTGTTGATTGTGTTAAAATGTAGGTTTTTATGTGTCATTTGATTTGATATAAGGTTTATTGGGTCTAAAATAAATAATAAAGTAGCTAGAAGGCGGGGCCTTTTTTATAGAACAGACGGTATAGTGTAAGTTGTTCTTACAAAATGTACCAACAAAAATAAAGTGTTCAACTTTCAGCCGCTATAACTCGTTACATATTACACTTACAACAAAAATTAATATACAAAAAATGTCAACAATCTTGTCTCCTTTAACTTTATATTGAACTTTTTTGACGTTGGATCAACCGTTGCGGAGCTAGTTGGAAAAAAACAGTTTTTAGCACCTTTCATCCAAGATGGCGGCTCGCGCGGCGCCCCTCCAAGGTCGAAAACTTGGATTTTTCATCAAAATCCCGACCTCAACAACATATATAAAAACCGTTCATACTCCATTTTTTGTTGAGCAAAGGCATTTTTTCGTCTCTACAGACTGGACTATAAATGTGTTAATTTAACGAAATTTTTCGTTGGAAAACTTTCTTCATGTCGTATATTCTATGTTAAAATATTTACTGAATATCACTGCGTGACAGATTTTAGAGCTATAAATAAACTAAAACAAATAATCTACTATCACAGCCTTGTAATTGTACTTTTTCCACGACCGGGAGTAGAAGTCGGTTTCTATAGCATCAAAATTGTGACAGAAGTATAACATTTACTCCCTAGAGACTAAATACGACAACAATTTCCCTAGGGTGTTTTCATTATGACTGACACAACAATTATGTCAAATTCGAGGTTATCAGGTTAGGTTTTGCGTCAGTTTTAATACAAACTGACCCAAACCTAACCTGCTAACCTCGAATTTGACATAATTGTGAGCTCTTGTCATAATGACTTACAGTGCCACCAAATTTAAAATTTATCATAGGCTACTAACTTTAAAATAATTGTAACTAAAATGTCAATAAATGACGTTTAAAAAATACAGGCTTTTCGTTTTAAATCTTCTTGCAACGTGAAAAAAATAGTATATGCAACTCGGAGAGAATGCTATTTTGCTTCAGTGTAAGTTCTGACTCTCGGGCTTTCCCTCGAGTCAGAAATTGCACCTCAGCAAAATAACGCATTTCTCTCTCTCATTGCATAATCTACGATTAAAAATGTGTTGTAACGAATATGTTTTACTACGCTTATTAATAGATATTTATGTATCAAGTACGCAAAATATAGTTTTTTGCACTTGCGGGACTAAAGTTGGCACTTTAGTCACTTATTTCAGGGACTAAAGTAGCTCATTTTATCTCTAGGGAAAGAAGTAATTACTTTAGCCCCTAGGGACTAAAGTAAAAAATGTTACCGTATCTATGGTAATCTATGGTAAATTCGGGGTTAACAGGTTAGGTTTCGCGTCAGTTTTGACATAAACTGACGCAAAACCTCATCTATTAACCTCGAATTTGACATAATTGTGAGCTCTTGTCATAATGACTTACAGTGCCACCAACTTTAAAATTTAGCAAAGGCTACTAATTTTAAAATAATTGTAATTAAAATGTCAATAAATGACGTTTAAAAAAACGGGTTTTCGTTTTAAATCTTCCTGCAACGTGAAAAAAATAGTATATGCAACTCGGAGAGAATGCTATTTTGCTTCAGTGCAATTTCTGACTCTCGGGCTTCGCCCTCGAGTCAGAAATTGTACCTCAGCAAAATAACGCATTTCTCTCCCTCATTGCATAATCTACTATTAGGGGACAAATTGTAATTAAAGACGAGCCGACGAAGGAGCTGACTATTTAATGAGAGAAGCACCCTTAAACTATTTTGCATACGTGTTGCATACAACATTTTTTAGTACGAGTTCTCTAAACCACCAAATTGATTTAAAAATGTGTTTTTAAATAACAGGATAAAAAATTATCTGGGTGGTCATGATTTTAAAATAATATGTCGGAGCTAGTTGGTGCAAGTCAATGTCAAATTCGAGGTTATTAGTTTAGGTTTTGCGCTAGTCCCGCTAAACCTCGAATTTGACATAGTATTGTTTTGTATTGTATTGTTAATAAAACGATTCCTCTAAAGTTTGCTGTAACAACTTTAGAGTACTGGGTCCCTAAAGATCCATTTTGCGGCATGTTTTGAGTTCGCAAAATAGTCATTTTAGAGAACAAATTTAAAAAATGTAATTTAAAATACATTCTGGTGTATCAACTTCTAGTAATTGGCCATCCGATGTGTATGCAACTCGAAATAATATTCCTCGTCAGGTGCAGTTGCACAAAAAAAACATTGTGCTTAGTCTGCAGTAAAATAAATGTAAAGTCATATCTGAAATTATTTCAGGCTCTTTCAAGTGAAATTTCATTTACCGTTTGTGGACGAAGTTTTTTATTATCCATTTATTACAACATTTTGTTTCTGATATAAACTTCTTCTAAACTCAAAATGCACTTGCCAAAATTTAAATATCTCCTTTAGTGTACGATGGAGGTTCAAAATATTATGAAAATTGCTTAAGAATAAAGTAACCTTATTTTTCAAAATACACAAAAATGCTATTGAGGAAAGTTGCTTAGAATTGAGAGGTGTAAAATATGAAGTCACAGCCACCTACTCCAAAAAGTAATTTTCTCTGTTTTTCTTTTTTACCGCCCTGTGCGGTAGTAGGTGTCTGTGGCTTCATATTTGATACCTTGCTTTAATTCTAAGCAAATTTTTCAAATAACATTTTTGTGTATTTTGAAAAATAACCCTGTATATTAAGGAAAATGAGATACCTTAGCAACTTTGAAAACTTGGTGTATATAATTTTAATTTTAAATTATGAATTTACTTACTTGCAATTTTAAATAATTCAAAAATGTATTTTTATTATAGTCCGGGAGCCAGCGACCGTTTAGCATTAGTCATTTCACAAAAGCTAAAAATTTTCCTGAGCTTGATTTGGTATCACTAGTAAGTGAATGGATCTCCAGCTGGCGCACTTTCGGGGGGTGTAGCTGCGGCAGCCTCGCACACACGTAAAATAATAATAAAAAAAAAACTAATACCGCAAAAGCTGAAACTTTGTTAACATGTTGATTATGTTATAAATAAATGAAAAAACGTATCCAGCCGAATTTAGAGTGGGGGATTATGCCCCAGCTTTTCACGTAAAGAAGTGAAAAATATGCGCTGAATAAACTGATACCGCAAAAGCTGGCATTTGGTAAACTAATAGTTAAGTTAATAACTTAAACGAAAAAAAACATCCAGCTATATATTTAGTGGGGGAAAAGTGCCCAGCTGATGCCGTGAAAGACGCTGCGCATCGGTATGCGCTCGGGCGCGATGTATCTTTGCATCAGCTGGACACTTTTCCCTCACTAAATATAAAGCTGGATATATTTTTCGTTGAACTTAGTCAGTTAACTATTGTATTACCAAATTTTAGCTCTTGCGGTATTAGATATCTATAATTCATATTCTTTATGAATATGAATTATGAATTCACCGATACGCAATGTCTTTCACTGCATCAGCTGGGCACTTTCCCCTCACTAAATATAAAGCTGGATGTTTTTTTCGTTTAAGTTATTAACTTAACTATTAGTTTTCCAAATGTCAGCTTTTGCGGTATCAGTTTATTCAGTGCATATTTTTCACTTCTTTACGTGAAAAGCTGGGGCATAATCCCCCACTCTAAATTCGGCTGGATACGTTTTTTCATTTATTAATAACATAATCAACATGTTAACAAAGTTTCAGCTTTTGCGGTATTAGTTTTTTTTATTATTATTTTACGTGTGTGGGAGGCTGCCGCAGCTACACCCCCCGGAAGGGCGCCAGCTGGAGATCCATTCACTTACTAGTGATACCAAATAAAGCTTAGGAAACATTTCCAGCTTTTGTGGTTTTGGTCATTAAAAAAGGTCGCTGGCTCCCGTACTATTACATTAAGCACGTCTTTTAAAATAACATAAATTTAACAAAGACAAAAAATTATGAAAAGGAAATAGAACAATAACTACATAAGCATAAAAATTCACCAAAATCACAAAAAATGCTGCTCCTGCTTTTCAACACACGGCGAATCCAATTTCTCGACACTTGCGGAAAATGTTCTCGCAACGTTGAGTCGATGAGTACAAACAGTTCATCTTCAATGTGATCCAAACAAAGTTCTGAGTAACATTAGCTGCTTGGGCAATTTAGCGTGTACTAGTTGTCGATTCAGCATCTGCCCTTTCCAACACTTCTTCTTCAACATCAACCGCCTGTCGATTTGGTCTTCCACCATCATGGCCCTTCTGTGGTTGTTAATCCCAATCTCTTTTCCCCGTTGAATAACCCGGAGAAATGCATTTCCGGAAGAGGTCGGTTTATTTGGAATTGCCTTGCTCGTGCAACACTTTCATCGCCAGCTCCATAAACTATTATCATGTCCATGTATTCATCGTTAGTGTAATTCACCATTTTATCCGAAATAATAACTTAATAACAAATCTTAAATTACTTCGACACGAAGTGTACGAAGTATTGAAATTCCCTCATATCGAAAACCACTCTGAGTCAAATATCTCAAAAATTCGTACCAACCGACTAATGAACCCACTATATCAAATCTCCGTCTCGGCTGTGCGGATCTTTTGGTGAAGATCCCAGCCCACTAGATCAATCCCCCCCCGTATTGGGGGGTGCTTAAACGTGCTGTGCGGGGGATGTATGTTCGTATGTGTACACGATTCCGGTCGCCAGGAACCTTCCTGAAGTCTTGGATCGTTTTCATACGATAGGTCCTCAGAAAATGAAGGCAACATCAACTTTTGAGGTATGGTCGTCGGAAAAAAAAAATTTTTTATCGTTTTTTTTTAATTAATAACTGGTTCATAACATTTCATTGTATTAGCGAAACAGAGTGATGTTGAATGTCGAAGTATTCTTGGAAAGCACGGAAGGGCGCTTTTCTTGGGTGGGGGGTACCGTATACTTTAATGTGTTCAAATTTACTGAAATGTCAATTTGACACTTTCCTAAATTTCAACTGTAACTTGCCTATTATTTTGTTATTGTTCAGCAGCTCTGAATAGTTGCTTCAAATATTAATAACAAATGTTTACTTTAGTCCCCCCTATCTTCCCTAAAATCTCCTCCGTATGTTATAAATCACCCTGCTATATAATGTTGTAAAGACAAAACACCGACTCAACATTGCAGAGTCGCAGTACTCCTTGGTATAGTATTCCAACCAAAAATTGGAAAGCTATTTAAAATCCAGTACACCATGAAAAGAGTAAGTCATGTCTAAGTTTGTTTCATACAAGCAGTAAATAATATTCTAATGTCAATCAGCTTTCAAGAAATGACAGTTCATCTGCAAATTATACATCTAACAGTTTTATAAAGGCATTGTAACATTGTGCATGATTTAAGTAGGTACTAGTTGAGTTTTTAAAACCGTATAGTAACATAGAAAATGTTGAAAAACGTATATGTCTTTCAAACTTCCCAATGCATCTGTCACATTTGAGGGTTATTATCGAAGTGTCATTGAATGACAATTAAACAGTAATTTTATGAATTAAATTACGAAATGACTTACTGTTCTCAATGCTGGCCTGATTTTAAATAGCTTTCCAATTTTTGGTTGGAATACTATACCAGGAACTTGAAATTTGGCAAGTTACGAAGGAAAGTGCTAGGAAAGGAGTTTTCGAAATTCCACCCTTAAAGGGAAGAAAAGGGGCAAACTATCATTTCACGAATTCGACAATATCACCAGCGTACATATATCAACCAAGTAGACACTCATTCCAAATCTTGAAACCTGTCTAGAGTGCCTGGGTCAGTAACTCGGGGGGTATTTCTAAGCTTGACTATCAGATGGTAGCACAAAATTCTACCAATCAGAGCCGGTTACTAGCTCTGCGACCAATCATATGTGACAAAGTAGTGGCGCTATCTGTTAGTACTATCGGAAAGTACCCTCAGGAGCCGTTCAAGGTCATCCAAATCGGCATTTTGACATCAAAGGCACCGACAGTGAGTGTCTCTACTTGTTTGATTTACGTACGCTGATATCACTTAAGGCCCGATAACATATCGATTTGGTTTTTGCTTAGAAACATTATCTATACAAGTTCCTAAAAATGTAATTCAGGATTGTGCACGGATCATCTCCTAAAGGTGCGAATTTGGATTCAGGGGTGACTTACAGAACCTTTCGTATCTCCTGTGCTTATTGAATCAGACCATAGTTTTTGGGTATACAGTGTGTCCCAAAAAGTTTTATACAAATGGAGAAAAAGTTTATCTTACATTTCACAAAAAAATATTCTTGATAAAAATCTCTGCATGACTTGTAGATCCATAATCAAGTACAAAATTTTTAAAACATTGGCTGATATACAGGGAAAATCAAAATTATGATTTGGAATGAGAGTAAACTACGTTCAAACTGTAGTGGAGAGCAAAATGTTCATTGAAATTGTTATTAAGTAGCAAAAAATTATTAGATTAGTGATTTTCCCAGATAAAAATTATAAGATTATTTCAATAAATACGTCAGCAATTGTTAGATTAATGCGCAGTACGAAACATCGTAAGATCCCGTTCATAATAAGCGCATGATTTTGTGTTACTCGTCCTTATTAAAACACGTTCTGGATAGAGTGCTTTGGAATATCCAATAACTGTCAACAAATGTCAAATGCTACTTAATAACAATTTCAATGAACATTTTGCTCTCCACTACAGTTTGAACGTATTTTACTCTCATTCCAAATCATAATTTTGATCTTCCCTGTATATCAGCCAATGTTTTAAAAATTTTGTACTTGGTTATGGATTTACAAGTCATGCAGAGCTTTTTATCAAGATTTTTTTTTTTGTGAAATATAAGATAAACTTTTTCTCCATTTGTATAAAACTTTTTGGGACACACTGTATATTTTTTAAGATATTTAAAAAATGGTTCAACGTTTTTTTTTCTAAATTTTATTTCTAAAGCGGTGAAATGGGGTAAAAGTAAAAAGGAGTTAAAACGTTACGAGTTTTTCGCCGTGAGTCCATTTTAGAATAAAAAAAGCTTAGTCGCGCATGTACGGCTGAAAACCAAACTTACAAAAAGAAAATTCGGATTTTTAAAATATCAAATATCTCGAAAACTATTTAAGATATCGTGAAATAAGTGACATATTTGAAATCAGGAGAGAAAACTACATAAAAGTGATATTAAAGCCTAAAATGTGAAAATTCGAACATTAAAGTCGAATATTTCGAAAACGGGTTGAGATATCGAAAAGCCAGTGGTGGATTCGAATTCAGGGGACAAAAATACATGGGAATCCACCATCAGTTGTATTCTGCCTTAACGGGAACCGTGCGACAGACACACAGACACACAGACACACAGACATACAGACACACAGACACACAGACACACAGACACACAGAAAGAGCGATCATAGTAACCACTTACTTTGTAAGTTTGGTTGATGAGAGGATTTCCGAAATTCCACCCCCAAGTGGAGAACACGGGTATCTTGCTATAATTTATAAATACAACATTTAATAAGTACATATACTTTTTGAATTTTATTCTCCGTATTAATACTATAACTACTTCGATATTGTCGGGTTATATGTCGATAACTTGTTGCACAATAATAAAAGTGTCAGTTTGACAGGTTAAATAGTCTGTCAAACTGGCACGATTTGTTATCGTACAGAAAGTTTGAGACGTATAACCCGAAAATGTTCGAAGTACTCATTGTATTCGATATGATTATTTTTTGAATAAATTTCAAAAACAGGAACAAATAAATATTTTATTGACAGCACGATTTGTTTAATTGGCCCAACTGAATGTCGTCTTCTTGGAAGCAACATACAAGTTGACAAAAGTAGTTTATTTCGTTGCCTAGTGAAGTTACTCTGGTATAATCACTTTCGTATTGAATTCAGTTATGATTAATTTAGAAGAAAAACAAACATTTGTAGTCCGTACGAAGAACGGGCACCTAGATGTCTATATTCTTCAGTAAATACTGCACAAGAATAGTATTCGCTTGATATTATGTTACAAAAAAAAATCACAAATCAAAACGGAAATATAAATAATTTTTGATAATTTGTAAATTATATGAGATGATGTCACATATGGTAATTTATTTTATAGGCGTTTTAGATAATATGTTGTTTATTTCGAACAAAGTCTAGACCTGTGGAGAAAAATGTACCTCAGGCATTGAGTGCTATTGATATTTTTTCCATTACATAATATCATAAAGTAAATATGTATGTTGCCTCAGATAATTACTAGCCATTTTTCTGTTGGAATGAAATACAAAATGAAACTGATAACAAATGTGAATATATGGTCGTCGCCGAAAATCGCATACACCGATTTTCTCTTTGTTGATTCAAGTAGTTGTTTAAATATTTAGTAGCTACTGCAATTTACTGCTACTGTAATCATACTCTAGACCAATTTAAAATGCCCAAACACTTGAAAATGTGGATACTTGATTTATGCACATAAAGGAGACTTTTTCGACGATGACCGTTTATGGCAAATTTGATAAAAGTAACACCAAATTTATAACGTTATGGATACATCATGACAATCATTTTCAATTAATTAGATAATGATAATGAATAAGTGTTGTTACAACTTTATTTATAATGTAGTGAGTGAACGCTTGATACGGATAAAAATTTAACTACTCAAGGGCATGACAATTATTTTCTCAAACCTAGTAAAGTTTACTCAGCAAAAAGTTTACTCGGGAAAAAGATTAGATTACTCAGCAAAACCGAGAGAAGTTGTAACAACAATGACTGTTTTTACAGTTATCATGATTAGATATTGTTAGTATTTCTCATATTAATCATGTACACAGGGACGAACTACAAGAAAAATTAAGAGGAGCAACAGCAGTAATGTATTCGATAAAGAACAGGTCACTCTTTAGCACGTTTCTCACAATTATGAAGATTAATAACTATTAAAATTATATCATGAGCATAATAAACATCTACTCGTATATGTAAGAGTTGGCCATGTGTTGGCCATGAGCAGTATCATTATATGTTTTAGAATTTATTAATTGTCGTCCTTCTTTCGCTGTCAACGTATTACATAAAAATTACCGTACATTATTAAGTAATTATCGATCATCTTGTTATTCAAGAACAACGTTTAGGTACTTTGTATTTGAATATTTTGTGCAACTTCACAGAAACAAATAATACTTTATCCTAAGCTCTGTAACAGGTTTTTAAAGATACAAGTGCAAAAAGTGTGCACGCCGCCGACTAACATTTTTACTATCAAAGTATAAAAATTCGAGGGTTGCTATTTCGATTCTCAACACCGGTGAGATTAAAAGAAATTGAAAAAACCTCTACAGGATGCCATCTTTTGAAGGAAATGTAAAACCGTGGGCCCCATGTTGCTAGAGTATGTTTATTTAATTTATTTATTTAATTTATTTAATTGATTTATTTAATTTGCACTCAGCCAACAGCCGTTAGGCCAATTATAGGCGTCGCTGTGCAGTTATGAGGACTTCCAACCCCACTAACGACTGTCATGATGTTGTATGACCGCCGGGACCAACTTTTTTCCGTGATAGCCGTACCACGAGGCGCCGAGAGATGCTTAACTCTGCTGATCGAACGTGGACGCTTGTTCAAGCTACACCACTCGGGACCCCATGTTGCATGTAAAAGATCCCTGGGCAAAGGTCTAACGGGACTTTGACCATATAATGATAGCAGTACCGAGCTCCGTAGTCTAGTGCGTTGCACGCCTACCAATCATTCGGGAGGTCGTGGGTTCGATTCCTACGGCCGTCTGCCTTGATTGAGGTTTTTAGGTGGTTTTCCTGAGTCAACAGAGTACTTTCTCTGGTGAATGCCGGGGCAGTATTTCTCCACCTTTCCTGAACTTTCTTTCAGTCTCCACCCCTCCTTTCTCTCACCCATCCCGAGTTTCCCGTTCTTGACTGAAGAGGGGCGGAAGGTCCCTATAGCAGCCCGCCCCCAGTTGGAGGAATTGAAATGACCTTAACCTTTGCCTTTGTTGTCATAGCAGTCGGTGTCTAAGGTACATACTTAGTATTTATCATGCCAAGACCTCGTCCATAACAAACAACAATATTAGTCTTGCCCGTATTTTAGTCATTTATAATCCCTCGGGCAATGTTATTAATGCATCCAAAATTGTGTCCAAAATGTTACTTTGCAAGCGCTTAGAAGAAATTCTACTAGTCCGGCTCTGACCATCTAATTGCATTGTGCTGTCACGCATGTGTACCTTTAACTGATATAAATGCTCTTAGTAAATCTGCTGAACGACAAACGGCGATCAACGGGTTATAATTCAGGAAACTAGTGTTTTAGAAGTAACATTAACTTAAAGCAGCAGGGTCTGTTCTCAAAATGAATTGGATATGTGTTCTGTGCTTCTTAGGTTTAGTGGGTAAGTAATTAGAGAAAATATATGTTTCAAAATATAGAGTTATAAATTATATATAAACCGGTTTGTTAATTATATAGAATATTTTTGCTACATTCCTTATTAATACAAAACGGTGAACCTAATTCAAGGTGCTAATGGTATTAAACACAAAAAATAATAACGGGTGGTCAAAAAGTCTTTCAGTCCCGGTATAGTTTTTAATTTATGAATGCAACTTTAAGCCACTTAAAAGTCAAATGTCAAGTTAAACATTTAAGTATAAACATGTTGCATTCATAAATGTTGATCACCCGATATATATACAGGGCGTTCGAAAATGAATGGAATACCATCTGGAATGATATTCTCAGGGGTAATATAATAAGTAGTATGCCTATTATCGATAATTTTTTGAGGCATATTATGAGTCCTACGGACTGGTAGTTTCATGCAATGGGATTGTAGCGAAATTATTTTCTTAAAAAATTATAGATTATTAGGCATACTACGAATTATATTTAGGAAGAGAATATAATGATTTAAAATATGTAGAAGAGGGAGTGCAATGCTATTTTATTACCTGATTAATGCTATGATCCGAGATACACTTTTTGTAGAATTTTTATGTTTAAAAAGCAAGCCCTAACCTCGAATAAATCAGCTGACATTTTTAAATTAGTTCATTTGACACGTGAAACAAAACCAAATCGAAAATCGCGAGTCGCTATATTGTCAGTATGGTAGTAGGTCCCATTGGCCAATGTATTATTATATTCTCACCAAAATAAACAAATAGTGCCAAAATGCACCCTTAAGAAGCTACACGCCCGAGCAGTTAAATTATTATTTGTGGATTTTCTACACAACCAGAAACCTACCTATTGGACCAAGTTTAAACTTGATATGATGTAGACTTGTCCATTTTCTCAATCACTCCTGCAACTTAAATTAGAGATATACGTGGGGGCGCTAGCTACCCTACTTCCACTTGACATGAGGGGTGATATTTTTACTTCTACATTTCTGGACCCGCAGCTACGATATCTTATATTTTAAGTTATTAAGTCCACAAAATTTCCCTTCGGAGTAAATGTCAATCATACGTAATGTAAAACTTCGTTATCCCGACACATTTTTAGCAATAATAATAAGTTCCAAGTCACACATCTTTACTAAAAATATTACTCTGACCTTAAAAGTAACTACAATTATCTTTTTTGAAATCGTCAAAAAAGAACGTCGAAATCGTCATTAAAATACGATAAATCGTCAGTGAAGTAATCCATTGGCCGTCCACGTCAACCGACATCTACATAACCTACAAAAGTTGGTTAAAATGTTGTAATTTCACGATTTCTGGATCTAAATAAAATATAGAGTACTCCTCGGCACTGAAGTTCCTTTTTATCCTTCGTGTGGTTTATTTTCGTCGGCCCTACGGGCCTCGGCAACTAAATCCAGATTCGTGATAAAAAGTTAAATTTCCGTGCCTTGGTATACAACAGTATATTGTTTTATTAGGATTAAACATACCAGTTTTCGAGCATTTTTCCTCAACTTATAAACCTATTGAAAATTTGAAATGATTGATTACTTTTGACGTTTTCACTTCCTTTTGCAATAAAGGATTCCCCCAAAAATTCGAAATTGAGTTTTCAATAGATCTTCACGAGTCCCCTGAACCCAAAAAACATATTGTTCATTGGTATGTATGTCTGTGTGTCTATCTGTCTGTGTGTCTCTGTCTGTCTGTCTGTGTGCCTGTGAACAGAATAGCTCAAAAACGAAAAGAGGTATGACATTAAAACTTCATATATGAGTTTTGTGTACTATCTAGATGCGACAGCAAGCTTTTGAAGAAACTCGCATAACCGGAAGTATGGTGTTTACTCTAGCGATTTTTAAGTTTTTTTTCGATTTTTGCAATAACGGCTCTAACGATTTTTTTTAAAACTTTACATTTTTAATGTGTGTTGATGTGAGATAGGAAATAAAAGCACTTTTAACCCTAGGAACTAAAAGTGTTGCATAGCAACATACAGTTTTTGTATCAGTAAGCAAAACGTCTACTTCAATGACAGATTTTGGTATTAAAAGTAATTACTTTTAAGACGGTTGCAGAAAAACTACTAGTATCTTATCAACCATTGCATCCTTAGATACAAATCCGGTATACATTTTAATATAAAATTATCCTAAGATATGGTAACTACCGTTCCAAATATGAGTTAAAAATATAACTCTTAATGTCAAGTAGAAGTAGGGTAACTAGCGCCCCCCCCCACGCATAGGTCAAATTTCAGTTACACAAGGTTTTGATAAAATTAATGAGACTATATCACGTTGAGTAAGTTTAAACTTGATCCAATAATAAGGAGGTAATTTTTGAGGTCTAAAAATCCAAAAATAAACATATGTAAAGAGTTTTGCAAATGAAAGTTTTGAAGCAAAAAAATTGCAAATATCAAAGGAAAAAATGTTCACCTTGTGTCTGTTGTTCACTCTATTTAATATATCACAAAAAATGTATCCCTAACGCTCGTACTCAAATTAGCTACACTCACTGAGCAGGCAAAACATCACTTTTCCAAACGTGTCCGGTAATACCTTAATGTACTATTTTGAAACTTGGCACATCGTATGTACTTAACATATTTACCTTTTTGACTTTCTGTGTGAGTGGAAGTCATAGCACCTTTTGATTTTTAAATTATTATTAATGGTAGTATTGAATGCTACGAGTACATAGCTGCCAATTTGGTTCAATTTGGCAGAAAATGAGTTTTATTACAAAAATCATTTTGAAAAATTTTGTTTGCTCATAAATGATATAATTTAGTATTTTCGAAGTGATTTTAATTTTTCTATCGTTACATGGGCCAATTGAAATAAATCGGAACAGAATGGCACATTTAAATTAAATTATAAAAATAATATTTTAAAACAATTGACATTTAAAGGTCACTTATATGGTCGCATTAGAGTAAAAAAATATGCAGAATCCAAAAATACTATAATCTCTGAAACTTCTTTGTGGCGTGAATTACCAAAAATACTATAATATACAGGGCCGTTTTTTTGAAAATTTGCATAACTTTCGCTGAAACCGCAAGTGTAAAAACATCACCTATATGTCGAAAAAAGTGACGTTTATTAAGTACATAATATGTGCCGAATTTGAAATATTTACCTTCAAAAATAAAGAAAATAAGGGGGTGTTCATGATCATGTTACCTGTGGTATGTCTGTTTTGACATACGTCAACGGCAAATATTAACAAGAATGTAGTTTAAAAAGTGAATAAAGTTAACATGATTCGCTTTTTTTTCTTTTCTTCTAAAGATTTTACTGTATATCCTTAGAAGATGTCCCATTCTTCTGAATACCCTGTAGATAATTTTACTAAAGGAAAGTAATTTTATTAGCGTTATTCTATGTGTACTGATAAAAGTTACATCGATTTTTTTCCTCGTAGTATCAATATTTGGAAGTGACCGGCCGGTTGTTCAAACCTCTTTGGGATCAGTTAGAGGATATTATAAACAATCATATAACGGTCGTACCTACTCGGCTTTTGAAGGAATTCCATATGCAAAACCACCTGTAGGCGCTTTGCGATTTAAGGTAATTTTATGTATCATTGTACATATCTATTATATACAAAAATCAGGTACGTTCAACGCACTATTTACGAAACATTAGGACGTTTATATTTTTCTAGCAAGATACCGGTTCTTCGCTCGGGCTACAAACTTTTTTCTAAATTTTAAATAAATTTTAGAGTGCCCCCCCCCCCACTCCCTTCCTCAATACTTATACACTAAACTGACTAAACGAACAAACTCTGTAAAACAATTGCACGTAAGGAAGAAATAATATTGTTCTCAAAAAAGTTCTCCATCTCTCGTTTATATTTCACGCATGTTTTGGATATGTGTATGTAATTGGCATCCCCCTTGTATAGATTGATAAAACTATAGTTGTAGTATAACAATGAAAATAAAATAATGAATATATGTACAAATTAAATGTTGTCTTTATAAATTATACAAAAATCTATTATTGGTTCACAAAAATATCAATAATTGTAATTCCTTACCTCCTTTAACTTTTACCGCCTTTTTCCTCTTTAGAGGCGACATTTTAAAAACCCACGCTTTCTAAGATTTAAAAAACACTCATAGGCCAAAAAAGAATGTTCTAAGTCAACTAACACAGAAGATGAGAAAGATTCTATAATTCGCCTCCGACTCCAGATTCGCACTCTTAGGGGCTCATTCGCGCAAAATCCTGAATTACGTTTTTACACATTTGTATGGAAATCCTTTGTAGGTAAGTCAATCGGGACTATGAGATATTGAGAAATTCGTGAAAACATGTTTTACTACTTTTCTCTCCATCAGGAATAAAATTTCGGAAAATCATTAATTGCTATTTCGCTACGTAACAAAAGGAGACTTTTTGTCAAATTTCAAGTTCCTGGTGACAGGAAAATGCTATCTTCCTCACTTGATCCTAAAATGAACAGATCGAAAAAAATCGATAATAATTATAACCACATAACGCTCGTATTTTAAGTCACTCGGTACCGATACGCTTCGCCGAGTTTCTCAAATATACTCGCACGATATACGCCACTTTCGCAGCTTGTTATGTAATATACTCGAAACAATTCTCCTAGAAAGCGAAACGTTGCACTAAACCTATTACATGGTTGTTATTATCACATATGTTGGTTTTAGTTAAAACAGTTATGTGACATTATATTTGTTTGAGTATTATTTCTAGGAACCTCAAAATGTCGATCCTTGGATAGGGGTTTGGAACGCAACAGTTACGTATACATGCATGCAGGTAGCGTTTCTCTCCCAAAATGTCATTGGTAAGTTTGAATTGTTTTCATAAATTTAAATAATTTTTTTTGACTATTCAACTCACCCCCTTCAAGTTAACTATTCACCAATCATAATTTAGTATTTATGTCATTTGCCACCAATCAGCATAAAATTGTGCAACAATTCCGCTAGCGGAGTTTTAATGACAATTTTTTTCTCTTCCTGTGACATTTATTTAACTTCCTGTAAAATTAATCAAATATGATATAAGAAATGTCAAATTTGACAAACAATTTATTTTACGTCAACAGATTTTTATTTTCAAAGAGGACGTGATAAAATTGATTAATTACTAAGAAATGTCAATTTTGTTCGTTGAGTAGTCCTTCAAATGCCGCTTGCAGCCGACGAATTGCATGAATTTTTGTCAAAGTGTTTATTCGTCTTGATTGCTTCAAAATTGGTCTCGTGCTGTCGCACTCGACCAATTTATATCGAAGCAATAAACACTCATACACTTTGACAAAAATTTTCGACAATTCGTCGACCGCTCGCGGTATTGTATATGATAATCTATTTTGCTGTTAACCACCCGATGGAACAATTTAAAAGCTTGAAGAATATTTGCATTTGAAATAACTATACAGGGTGTCTGAAAACGTACCAAAAATATTTTAGAAATCAATTGGGTAGCTCATTAGAGTAAAAAAGTCGAGATAAACATATATCCTAAACTCCGTTAACGAGTTATTTTGATTTTATAAGTTGTGATTAACATCCGTAAAAGTAAATTTACTAAATAAACTTTTTAATATAATACTATATCATTATTATTATTTACAAATAATGTTCGAAATTGTCCCCATTGCCATCGATCTACAAGGCTGTGCGTCTTACTTAAAATAATTTGAGGGTTAGTGCAAATAGTATTGCGGCCTATTGTATTTTAAGGTGTAATCCCTCCAAAGTGTGTACTTGCATAGCATAAGCTAACTGTTTCATGTTGCCTCAGAAGTGAAAGTTCGTGGGAGTTAGGTCTGGCGAACGCGGAAGCTATAACACTGAATTGCCTATTCCAATCAATCTCCCTAGGAAATGTGTGTTAAGTCAATTTCTTACTTGAAAATTTGCATAAGCGAATGCCACATCATGCTACTACCATATTTCATGTCTAATATTTAATAGGACATCTTCCAGTAATATCGGCAACAAATTCTCTAGAAAATCTTCGTAATTTTCAGCATTCAAACGTTGTGTTAATTCAAATGATCCAAATCATTTAGAATATTAGCCACGAACTTCACACTAAATCTTTCTTGGAAATGAGAGCCTCGCCTTAAATGAGGGTTGTAAAGCATTCCTCGCCAGTTCACAAAATATTTGGCAAATTATCTTCATACGTTTGAATCCAGTTACAAAATCTTAAACGAGCTCCTGCATCATTGCCCAGAGCTTGAACTCTTTGATAATGGTATGGTTAGCAGCGCTTCCCTCTTATTGTTCTCCAAACCTAATAAGTGAAAAAACACTGGGTTATAGTACAATAATGGAGCACTTATTTGTGCATAATGAACCTAATTTCTGGATATTCACAGTACGCATCGAAATTTCCCGCACACTTAATGTCGAATCTTCTTCTAATTGATTATGAATTTGCTCGTCATTGTTTACGGGTATATGAAAAATACCGTGGTCAGCCGTGAGCTTCAGTTGGAATTCCCCATGTTTTCTTAACTGCCGATATGAATTACTGAAAACTTCACGTGTAAGTATTCTTCTGTTAGGATACCTTTTTCTGTATTCTTCTTGTGCCGCTAAAACATTGCCATCACACAAACCATACACATACTATGTACACAATATACCGATGGGGCCACAATTATATATAACAGCAATGAGATAACATGAACAAGAAAATAACACGTATTGCTTGAGTAAGAAAGAGATAAACATAGTAGTAAATATTCGAGTAGGCATGACGCTTATTTTAATTATGACATAAGTCGACTAAACATGCCTACTAAAATAATTTTATCGTGTGGTTATCTCTTTCTTACTCAAGCATTTTATTTTGTTGTTCATGTTATCTTATTGCTGTTATATATATGTTGGCCCGAAAAATTATAAATGAAGAAGAACTCGCTAATGATTGAGTTTATATAGACTTTTTGACCCTAAACGAGTTACCCCATTGATTCCTAAAATATTTGTGGTACCTTTTGGGACACCATGTATAACGTGTGTCCTAAAACTAACGTTATCGAGTAAGCACTGAAATTAAAAACATATAGTTCCTAATTCATGAATGCAGCTATGTTTATACTTTCGGTCAAAAGCAAAAAAGGTAAACAAAAATAGTATCCTGTAGTCGTTTTTCCCTCAGAAAAATACATTTGAACTTAGTTGAAATGCAGCATTTAAATGGCGTCGAAGGAAAAGTACAGGATAAGTCGATCTTCGGTGCTATGTGAAAATTGGCTGATAGAGGATATCTTAAAAAAACATTACACGGAACTGTTTGTGTCTTTTCTGCTTTCGACTGTAAATTTCAAAATTGACAATTGACTTTTATTAAGTACCTCGTAGTTGCGTTCATAAATTAATAATTACATGGTGACTTAAATAGTTGTGCACATATTTTAACTGGTAAGAGAGGGCAGTAAAATAACAGCCCAATAATGTCTTATTCAAAAGCTTTTAATTTTTTGAAAATATGCATGTAAAAGTTTTTCCATAAAGTTCGAAATTCGCAGATAAGTTTGAATAAATGCAATAACTAAAAACCAAAGGAGCCTGTTTTTATTAACATTTGTATTAGTGTCATGTCATATTTTTGAAGTATTACCTTTTTTGCGATTTTTCGTTAAAAAAGACGACTCTCATGATCACTATGCAAAAAATACAGAGCGGCTAGGAAAACCCCGGCCACTTTTCTTATGGCAGTCAAGAGATGGCGCTTTTGTAAAGAAAATTAAATTAACATACTGACAGCAATGCAAAATCCAAGTGGACTACTGAAATTAGTTCATATGTAGCAACAATTGTACTACAAGCTAGTCGATTCGCATAAGTTTAACGCCAACATAGTTGCACTATTTGTATCGCCATTCTGGTAGAATGACCTTTTGCGCTTGATAAAATCATTTCACAATAGCGATAAGTTCTTGGAGATTTGTAGTCATATCTGCTTCGCTGTCAGTTTGACAGCATAATTCAATTTTGAAATTGAGAGTAGAAAGCAGCGTAGCTAATTTTAATTTAAATACCTAAACATCGTAAAAAAACAGCGACAGCTGGTGTTAATAGTTGGAAAAGTGGCCGGGGTTTTCCTACCCACTCTGTATTATACGTTTATTTTTATATATTTGAAATAAAAGTTTAGGGATCTATTTTTCCATAAAAGAATTCAGACAGAGATATTTTTACGATAAAATTGTTCCATCAGACTTCGAATAGAGGCTGTCATCAAACATAAAAATGTTCTTGAAAAATCGAAATCCATTGCCGAATCGTGTCTTTCTCTAAAAAAAATAAATCAGGACCCAAGATCTCTAATTCAATTATTATTATAGCACTACAACTATAAAGTACCACATTAATTTGATTTTTATTAGGTAACGAAGATTGCTTGTATCTCAACGTCTATGTACCAAACGAACAACCAATTTCTAATGACAATTTAGATGTAATTGTATACATCCATGGCGGAGCATTTATGCTGGGTTCGCCGGAGCTCGGGGTTCCTACATATCTGATGGATAGGGACGTTATTTACGTGTCCATGAACTATCGATTGAATATTTTAGGTAGGTACATACAATCTCTCATTGTAGAATTATTTACACAGACAAAACGAATTTAAGGTTTCTTAAGCACTGAAGACAATGTCGTACCTGGAAACAATGGATTAAAAGATCAGGCATTTGCTCTTAAGTGGGTCCAAAACAATATAAAACAGTTCGGGGGAAATTCAAAATCTGTTACAATTATAGGATCGTCGGCAGGTGGTGCATCTGTACATTATCATTATTTTTCTCAGCTTTCTAAAGGTAACATTCCAAGTAGACTAAATGCTTAAGTAAATTTAATTATTTGACAGGGCTATTTCACCGTGGTGTTTCACAAAGCGGAACTGTTTTTTGTCCCTGGGCATTTCAAAAAGCTGCTTTGGAAAAGGCTAAACGAGCGGCAGCATTCGTTGGTTGTGATAATCCCTCAACAAATAAAATGGTTGAATGTATGAGAGAACGATCTGCAAGACAGCTCGTAGAAAATGTAGATCATTTTGTTGGCTATAGTGGCCATCCTATCGGAACTTTTGTTCCAGTTGTTGAAAAAGGAACAGAGACAGCCTTCTTAGCTGATCACCCCTACAATTTACTGAAAAATGGAAATATTAATGATGTCCCTTGGATAACATCAATAACCAAAGAAGAAGGAATTCTGTTTATTCTTAGTAAGGATCAAATATTAAATTTCTGTTGACCAGTATATACAAATATAATTTCAGCTGTAATTGACAAGTTGGACGAGCTTGAAGAACGTTGGGATGAAGTTATACCACATATGTTAGACTTCAATTACACTGTTCTCGGTTCGGATAAACTTGTTGTTGCACAGAAGATTAAGGAATTTTATTTTGGCCAAGAAAAATTGTCATATAGTAATATAAAATCGTTGGCCAAGGTAAGCTAGGTGATACTTATTATAAACTTCTGGAGTTACATATTAGTTCAACATCCAAGTACGCCTCTGTCTAGAAAGGGTATATTTTTATTTTTATTTTGTAATTTATTTAGCAAATCCTTAAAACGTCAAAACTCTGTCATCCTGTTTAATATATATATAGTTCAGGAAAATTAGTCAGCTAATTATTTTCTTATACTAATATTGTTGACGTTTCGTCAGCTCAGCTGACTTCCTCAGAAGATACACAACACTTTGAAATACAATATAGGTACTTATGTAATGTCGATTGCAATTTTGATATAGTGAGTTTATAAAATGTTCTAGGTTAATAATTCTTACAATATAGTTTGTAAAGAATATTTAAAAATGATTTCGTAGATGTCAGATGTCAAAATTTGAAATTCCTGAACTATATATATATACACCTAACAAACAGCTGTTATTAACAAATATAATTTTAATCCTGTTTAATTAGATTTTTCTCTAAGTTAAGTTCATTTAAGATAACATCTGTTCTAGAATGCGAATTTATGAAATTTTCCCAATTAAATTTTTCGTAATTTTGTGCCATACTATTGAATGTCGAACATGAAATTATTTTAAAACACAGGTTGATTTAGCATCCACACAGTCATAAGCAGTATTGTTTTTAAGGATCTCAACAAACTTTTTTTTAGTATAGTGTATATTATAGTACAAAACCATTTTTTGTCGTTAACTGTGTGCGTCACTGAACTAACTAAATGTAACATATTATGCAGAATATGCGCTAGCAACATTTAACAAAGCACTCTTAACTCTTGTTTTAGACACCCGATATTTAGAGAAGTTTAAGTCCTAGTAAATGTAATTGATACTAATTCTTTGTTGAACATTTTGAAATTTGAAAGAAGGATGATGTGTATATGAAAAATATTTTTAGCTTCTAGGCGACAGAACTTTCGTGCTGCCATTTGAGGAAACTGCTCGACTGCAAACGAAAGTATCGAAATCACCGGTATATGCTTATCTATATGATTATAGTTCAGAACGAGGAGTTGCTAACGCGTTGGGATTAAATGTTAAGGGTATGTCAATTACTGCTTATTCATATTGTATTAAATGTTTTAATCATCATTTGTAATATTTTAATAGGTGTTACCCACGGAGATGACGGCCTTCTGCAATTACCAATGGGTATAAACTTCATGACTGGAGAAGCAAATGACTTGTTACAGAGATTATCTTCATCTGATGAGTTAATTAAAGAACTGTTGTTGGATATGCTTACATCACTTGCTAAAAATGGGTAGATATTACTGAAGTTCGGCACTGATAAAAAATCTCATATGTAATTTACAGAAAACCAAAAATACCACAAACTACCTGGGAACCACTTTCGGACTCCGATGAGTTTAAATACCTTTTTATTGGAAGCCCAGACGACATTAAGATGGATTCTGTAAATGAACTGACTCCAACCCAATTTTGGAAGTCGTTGCCATTTAAAGAAAACGGAAATATTGTATCAATAAAAGATGAATTGTAATTATCAAACTGTTAGCAGCATATTATGAGAGAATAGCTTTTTAAAGTGAACTAAAAAAATGTAATGGGCATTATTCAGAACTTCATCCGCAAGTGGACGTTGTGACAATAAACAATTTTAAAAGTCAAAGAGTACTAGATGTAAAAATATCTTAATGTACCTAATAATTCTGAAACAATAAAAGGAAATGTGAATTACACCAATTTTCAAATAAAGAAGCATTACCGACCAAAGGGTAAAAACCTCAGCTATGTGCAAAATATTACTTTTATTTAAGTAATCGTTTTCGAATTAAAGCAAAAATAGCAAGAATTAGTTTTTTTAAGGGGCTCACCCCGTATATAGTTTACCGATTTTTTTTCGGTTTTATGTCAGGGAGGCATATAATCGGCATGCAAAATATCGTCTTCCTCCAACCAATATTTTTTGAGTTATGCCGGCAACACATAGACATACAAAATTGAGAAAACCTGTTTTCGTCATCTAGGAACCCTGAAACGTGAAAATCTGAAGAAATCCCAGAAGGTGATTTTTTCTTCATTACAATACTTTCTTCGTGTTTTAAACGAGGAAAGTGATAAACACAGACGAACATTTTTGAGTAGGCTTGACACTCGTTTTCATTATGACGTATGTTAGTTAACTAGGCCTTTTAATAACTATTTGTATATCTAGGGAGCAAAGGTATTCATTACCTCTCGCGTGTGAATTTAATGAACATACAAAGGAGAAAATGTACCTTTACTCCAGTGAGGTAAAAAATATTGGCTCCCGCCGGGAGTCAATAAAAATTGGCTCTCACTGGTTGGAAATAGACAGTTTTGTTTCCTAAAACTAGAGCGCAAACGTCTACTTTCTATATAGTGAGTAGCAAAAATATTTTTTGTATGGGTTTAATTTAAAGCAGAATATACAATATGCGTTTCTGTGGCACGTTAGTGATAATAACAATTACAATTACATAGCAGCATCAACTAAAACATCGTTGCTATTTTTACTTCCCAGGTATTGTAATCGCGAAAAAATACCTTCCGGGATTTCTACAGATCTTTACGTTTCAGCGTCCTTAGATGACGAATAAACATGTTTTCTCAATTCTGTTTCTGTTTGTCTGTCTGTCTGTTGGCGGTATAGCTCAAAAACTATTTGTTAGTCGATATTTTGTATGCGGATTATACGTCTACCTGCCTTAAAATCGAATATAATTTCGGTCAAATATATATAGAATGAGCAACTTAAATATAAATGTTTGTGCTTGATTTAAGGATAGTTTAAGGTTTACCCTTGACGAAAATGAGACCCAAAAGATACAGGGTAAATGTTGTAAAAAAAAGAAAAATATTTTTATTTCTAGTTTCCTTTGATTTTTTAAAATGTTTAGTGTAAGAACTTGCATTTGCGAGAGAAGTTCTGAGTAAAGTCCTTTACAGATTTACCTTATGTTGTGTAATAAAAGAAACTCATGGTATATAGTTATGGCCTCATCGACATACTCATTTTCTCATTCTCTTTATAAAATCCTTTGAAGCTTGATACTTGATACTTAAATGTATAGAGACACACAAAAAGATCAAAAATAGCTTTAGTACAGATTGATACGCCAAATATTTAAATTACAAAAAACCTTATTTGCAACATTTAGTTTCATGCCAACATGACAACTTAGTTTGAACTACAACTTCTGTCTCTCCAGAAAATTTGTAAAATATTCCGACCTCAGTTGGATATAAGTTAAAATAGGTAAACACAAATACAAAATATCTAAAAATTTTTAACAAGTTTCCATGATCTGCAGATACAGTATTTCGACTAAATTTTATCAGATTAATATTATCGTTTATCTTAAAATGTAAAAAAAAACTTTACTGTCAGTTTTGACACTGTTAAAGTGATACTTTTCTGTCAAGGCGTTGATATGGTTACTTTTTCTGCCGGCGACAGAAAATAGTATAATGTAGACCTACGTAGTGATTATTTTCCAGACTGAGAGAAGAAATGGACAAGTGAGCTTTAGCAAGCCTGGACACTTCTTGAAGAGTGCGTGAGTGCGACAGCAAGCTTTTGAAGAAAATCGCATAACCAGAAGTATGGTGTTTACTCTTGTGATTTTTCAGCTTTTTTCGATTTTCTCAAAAACGGCCACAACGATTTTTTTCAAACGTTACATTTTTAATGTGAATTAATAAAATTGAAAATCTGAAACTTTGGCCATGGATTTTATGTTTAAGAGCGATTACAACTACAATATTTTGACTGCGATGTTACTTCCGGTTACACCGAAAGTAGCTATCAACTTTGTTATTTTAAATAGAACACCCAGTATATTATTACATTTTTGAATACGGCCTAAAATTTTAGAGAAAATTTGCCCTCTCAACTAATGCTCTATTTTGTACGGTTTCTGTAGAATTTGTATTTTTTGACAAATGCTTAAAAATGAAAAAAATCAAATTTTAGACTAATTGATTCGTCTAGTATCAAAAGCCGACAACTCCACTTTTCACAGATATGGAACTATATAAGTATGCTACCATGTTCCTAAGCAAAAGCTCTACCAATGCCTAAAAGTTCTGAGGCTCAAAATACAACGAATCCTAGTATAAAACATGCTTGAAAATCAGGGTTAGTTTCAAATTCCGAGAAATCCATTTCTATGTTAGTATCAAAATCCGACAAATCCAGATACAACCAAACAGTGACTCTTAAAGTGTCACGTGATGCTCTCTTTCAGTACTATGTGTTTATGCAAAGTAATGCCCGACTAGCGGATTTGATTATTTAGATATTAGTTTAAGAATTTTCAGTTGAATACCTCTAAAATTCAACTGGAAAATCACCCATCTCAATCAATACACATTAAAAATGTAATAAAAATGTAAAGTTTGAAAAAAATCGTTAGAGTCGTTTTTGAAACACAAGAGTAAACATCATACTTCCGGTTACGCGACTTTCGTCCAAAGCTTTCTGTCGTATTTATACTATTTATAGTATACAAAACTTATATATGAAGTGTCAACATCACACCTCTTTTTGTTTTTGGGATATTCTGTTCACAGACAGACAGACGGACGGACACACAGACCAATGAGCAATGTTTTTTTGGGTTCAGGGGACTCTAAAACGTGAGGATCTGTTGAAAACTCAATTTCGGATTGTTGGGGTGAATCCTTTATCGTAAAAGGAAGTAAAACCCGTATCTAAAAATTAACAGTGAGTTATTTACTGAATGGTTAGTTGTACGTAAAAAAACTTGTATAATCTTTAGCAGCACCTGCTTTCATTTTTCTAATTTTTACAAAAAAAACAGCGCATTTAGGAAAAAACCTAAGAGGCATTTTTGATATAGTTTTAAACAAGAAATTTAAAAACCTTATCAAAACTGAAAAAAAAGTGGTGTCCACGTGGAATCTCCATTTTTTTATTCAATCGTGCATAGGAAACTCATACGCGCTACGCTGGTAAATTAAAATATGGTTTACCGACACAGTTTTTCTTTCTCTTAAATTCAACATCCTGTATTTCGAAAACGAAGAACTTGCGAACCCATGTTGATCGGTATTCTTTGTCTTCGAATAAGACAAGGAACATGCCAGTCAATTTTCTACACGTACTTAGTCAACACCCTGAGTATGGTGTACAATTTGATTAGCAAAAATTAAAATATATGGTATTTACTTTTTACTGCTTTTTCATAATGTTACTTATCATGTGGTTACAAATTTAAAAGGTAGATTTTATTAATCTAATTAATTTTTCACGTACTGTAGGGAAATGTACTGTATTTCTAAATACAAAATCGTTTAGAAATGTGGTACCTTTCTGCATATGAACATTTTTCTGCATTAGTCCAGTCAAATGGTGCTCAAAAAGGGAAAATAGAAGAAAGTTTTGATATTTGGTTCCTTTATGTTTCTTGAGTCGCTGTACTCGAATATTAGGTTTGCCAACAAAAAATTTGACCGGAAACATCTTTTTTTAAGCAAAAACTGTGTAAGAAACCGATTTTTTTTAGTTTCTCTAAAATTTACCAAAAGATATTAATTTTTCGTAAATGTTGAACATATATAAAATGAAAGAAGATACAATTTCCTACATTTTATGTACTTGAGGTTTTTTCCTCCAACCAATCGTTCAGCCGCGCGAGCGCCGCTAAATTATAGTCCAGTCAAATTGTATATTTTGATAGAGAATATCACGAATGAAAAAACACAGTAAAGAATACATTTTTATTAAAAAAAATACGAAACTAATATCTAAGTACTAATAGTTTACGCTTTTTTGTGATGACAGTGACATAAGTGGAAATTTTCCAGTAAATTTCCGATTATCAATTTTCGCCGTTACCATGAAAAATTTCCAACTAAATTTGCATAAGGGATATTCTCAGAAGTAATACTATAAGTACTTCGATATTATCGGGTTATATGTCGATAACTTGTTGCACAATAATAAAAGAGTGTCAGTTTGACAGGTTAAATTATTCTGTCAAACTGACACGATTTGTTATTGTGCAGGAAGTTTGAGACGTATAACTTGTTCGAAGTACGCATTGTATTCGATTTGATTATTTTTTGAGTAAATTTTAATATTAGGATCAAATAAATATTTTATTGGCAGTTCGATTTCCTTGCATTAACCTAGCTAAAAGTCATCTCCATGCAAACAACATCAAGTTGACAAAAGTTATGTATTGCGTTGCCTAGTGAAGTTACTCTAGTATAATCGATTTTGTATAATCGAAATTATACAAGATAACTTAACTAAATCCAGCCTTCTGATTGGCTGAGATCACTACGAAAAAAATAATCACTTCAATACCTACTAGGAATATTTATATCCACTAATTTTTTTTTGATTGATCAAGAAATGTCAGAATTCTGGATTTTCATTGGTCACTTTTTGACAGATGACAGGTAAATTGTATAGTCAATGGGATACTGAAACGACTCAAAATAGCAGATAACACAATAGCCAGTCAGAAAATTAACCAAAATTGACCACACTGTCATTAATATAGCCCCTGTAATTCGAGTCTCCATTTGTACATGGTTAAAAGGTATTCAATTTTATCTAATCAATAAAGTAGGCAAGTAATCTTTCTGAATTATTGCAACTATTTACATAAGTGACCTGTGACTATTCATTAAAGCGTAAGTACACTTAAAGTACAGTAATATTTTTGCGATTTGAAGTGATCCAATAAAAAATGAAATTTTTGTAAGCACAAGTCTAAAGAAAATTAAATGATGAACGCCGTCAGTTAAACAGACTTATGCAATTGACTGATTGAACTGTATATTTATAATTATAATATCTTATTTACAACCTAAGAAATAATAGCTAGTTCTTTAAAAGTTTCTAGACAATTGAGAATATTACTGTTATCCTGTTTTTGATAGTTTGGCTTACCATTGTGTCGTTGAACAGTGAGTTTTATTTTGATGACCTGTGTCTTTACATCAAACTCTTGTTTAAGCAGATTTATAAGAAGTAATTGTTAGTTTGAGAAACATCAAATATATACAGGGTGTTTCATTAATAATTGGAAATATCTGTAGATTCCTGGGCTCAAAATATTAATATTTAACCTAAATCACTTAGATAAAATGTGGCTCCTTACTGAGTTATGGGGTGTTTTATTTAAAAATTTTAAAATGATATTTCTCCATTACTTTAAAACTATTTGACGTATCCGTATCATATTTGGTAGGAAGTGTAGACACTATAAACCATGCTAAATAATATTAAATAACTACGCCACTACCAGAGGCGTGCGACAGGGGCAAGTGAGTGGTTGACCCTTCCCAAATTCTACGCCACTGGCGAAATTGCCATTTTAGCACAATTTTTCGATTCTCCAATACTTTCTATGTAAATAACATACTCTTCCTTCATCACGATAACGTCATTATTTTTCGAGATATTTAAAGTTAAACATAAAGCTGAACAGTTATTTTGATTTTAATGTGTATTAATTATGTCGGTGTTTTTTGTCATAAGATTGCATTTATTACGCAAATGAAACTTTAATCCGTATTAACAAAAAACATAATGTTATTTATTGAAATTTATTGAAACGAATACATAGATACATACATTGTTTTTATGTTAAATGCATCTGTGTATTAGTTTCAAGAAATTACAATAAATAACATGTTTTTTTGTTAATACGAATTAAAGTTTCATTTGCGTAATAAATGCAATCTTATGACAAAAAACACCGAAATAATTAATACACATTAAAATCAAAATAACTGTTCAGCTTTATGTTTAACTTTAAATATCTCGAAAAATAATGACGTTTTCGTGACGAAGGAAGAGTATGTTATTTACATAGAAAGTATTGGAGAATCGAAAAAATGTGCTAAAATAGCAATTCCGCCAGTGGCGTAGAATTTGGGAAGGGTCAACCACCCACTTGCCCCTGTGGTACGCCTCTGGTACTAGCCAGAAACGTTTATTTAACATAATTTATCATGGTTTACAGTATCGACACTTCCTGCCAAATATGATACGGATACGTCAAATAGCTTTAAAGTAATGAGGAAAAATCATTTTAAAATTTTTAAATAAAACACCCTATATCTCAGTAAGGAGCCACATTTTATCTAAGTAATTTGGGTTAAATATTAATATTTTAAGCCCAGGATTCTACAGTTAAAATATTTCCAATTATTAATGAAACACCCTGTATAGTAAACATTAGATAAATTTCAAAAATGATTGTATACATACCTATGTCCAGCTCCAAACACCAACAGATTCTTGATCTTAGAATTCCTTAGCAGCAGAGTGGCAAGATAAGCTGTCGTTCTTGGTGAATTAACGTGACTCTGAACTACCGTGCCAGCTAACTCCAAATCAAGTATGATTTTTCCAAACGCAGCTGGTCCTAGACAAAACGATCTGTCCTAGACAAGAGACAAAAATCGGCATCGAATGCAAACATTTCGTAAGGAATATTTATAGGTGTGCAGGTTAGCATAGGCTGTCCAACAAAAGTAAATTATTGCTATTTAATAAAAGAACCCAACTACATATTTCTTGCTACAACGATAAATAGTAAATTTAATTCAAGCACCATAAGAGTTTCTAGAACGAAAAATAAAGCTTTAAAGTATGAGCAAGTTGTTTACGATTACGTAATTATTTGCGAGTACCCCTTAAAGCTATTTTTCGTTCGAGATACACACAATAGTTATTTATGTTACAAGTACGAAATTAAGGACTTTTTTGAACGACACATAAATAAAGCGAGTCTACAAGTACGCTTTCGTACGAGTTACATTTATAATTTTGTGTTCTGCTGCTTTGATAGCTTTTTTTCTTTTTTAAAAATGACAGTTTAATCGAGAAGGGAAAAGTTGAGGACTTCGTCCACTCGTGAGATTTCTTAATAGCAACAAAAATGAGTGCCAATCTAGTTAAAATTATAAAAATAAATATTACCACGAATATATTTCGGCGTGATTATTTTTTAAACAGTCCAAGTTGTAGATAGGGTTTGATGGAGCTTCCAGATGAGTGTTCTGTTATTTTTAACAACTGCTGCTCACCTACTCCACTTTTAGCTAGTTGTGTTAGAGCAGGAGAACGATTTGAATGGTTTGTGACAAAATAGTCGCTGTAATCAGCGTAATTTTGATTGTTAAATTTTTTCTCATTGCTATTGGCTGATAGGACTGTTTAAAAAATTATTCTAGTTATTTTTTAATTTAATTAGTTAATTTTTGATAACGAAAGCAAATTTGTCTTCCAAACTGTTCATGTTTTAATATTTTTTATTTTCTAGTATGGCGAAATACTCGAAAAAATAGTATGATTACTAAAACTCCACAAAAAAGTTTCACAGATTATCTAGATGTTAAACGACAAAGAGGACGTGACCTTAGCAGAAATTGAATTCTATTTGATTTATTGTTTTTTGTGGTATTGACTCTATAGTTTTCGATATCTTAGCGTTATACATAACAAATGTCTTCCCATCGCAGATTGAGTTTGGTGAACTTCCATGTTTGTGCTCCGTAAGTTAATACGGATAAAATACTGGTCATATACTTTTGATTTTAAATATTTGTGTATATTTGTTGTGCTTTTCATTACATACTTTAATTTTCCGAACGCTGCTTATCCTAGTTTCTTTCTGTGTACACTCTTTGCCTCTTGATTTGTCTTTGTTTTAGTACCTGTCTCAGATATATGTATTCATTCACCTAATCTAGTTCATTTCGTTCTATTTATATGTGGAGAGGTTCATTTGTGTTTGTCATAACCTTAGTTTTCTTTTCGTTAATCTTTAGTCCTATTTTCTTAGAATGTTGATGAAGATTTGAGACCATATCTTGTAGCCCTTCTTGTAAGTTTGTTATTAGAACTATATCGTCTGCATTATTCAGATGGTTTAGTTTTTCTCCATTTATGTTCATTCTTTTATCTTCCCATGTTAGTGCTTGGCAGACATCTTCGAGTGCCATGATAAACAACTTTGGGAAGATAGTCTTCTTGTCTCTCCTCTGTGGAAGTTGTCTGTATTTCCTTCTAGCTCTATTGTCATTTTATCTTTTTAATGGTCTTATTTAATGATACAAGGATTCCGCGGGTCACTTCTGTTTTCCATGTTTCGAACATGTCGTTAAGCTATTGCAGTGAATATCCCGCTTATACTTTTATTACTGCCGAATAATTTATGAAGCTCTATTTACTGATAGTGACTGCACAAAAATAAATACTGGAGAGCTTGCACATCTTATTTACGTTACTACAATTCTATGACGGTTTAGCATGATACCTACTCAATTAGTAGAAATTTGTATGGCAAAGTTCATAAATAACAAATTTAATTAAAAAAAATTGATTTCTCTAATCGCAAACAACAATTTTGTAGTCACATCGTTGGTTTATAGGGGGATTTAAAAAAAATATCAAAGAATTGACTTCTTATGATAATTAGGTATTAAAAATTTTGCGCCTAAAAAGGAGTCATTACAATTGAATGACATAAAGAAAAAATGTTTCGCCTACCAAGCCGTTATTTAGCCTTGGATTTGCATCTGTCGGTAAAATGGCCGGTGCTGGTGATTTAAGCTACAGCTGCCGGCACCGTTTCTACGATGTCCAGAAACCCCCAAACCTCGCTTACAATTTGTGCCAGGTAATTAGTCTACGTTGTCTTTCAGTTACACCCCCATACCTAAATTCTTGCAATAAAAATAACATTGTTTTTTAAACTGGCTGAATTGACACACAAATTCCTTTGTTTCGGTACACTGATATACAGGATTTAATCAGTTAAAATATCACAAGAGCATCGAAAATAATCCATCAATTTACGAGTTACGAGTGAAAAATAATCATTATTTTCGATTGCTTGAGTGGTATTCGTTACGATTATATAATGAATAGACCGATAATAATAAATTATTTTATTTCTTAGGTTGGCACTGTTTATGTTGGTGGCACTGTCAATGTCAAATTCGAAGTTATCAGTTTGTGTCAAAACTGACGCAAAACCTAACCTGATAACTTCGAATTTGAGACAGTTATTACAGCGTACATACATTAAACAAGTAGAGACACAAATATTGAAACCTGTCTAGAGTGCCTAGTAGAGTTCCTATATATAAAGAGTTGGGACATTGGATCCACAAATAGAGGATCACATGATTCAACAATAATATATTTCATTTTTTTATATTTGAAAGATGTAAGACAAACAAAATGACATTAATTGACATGTCAAATCACAGAATTCATTCATTTAGAAATCTGAGGGAACGTGCAAGAAAAATAATATTTATGTGGAATTATTAAAACTTGAAAAATGTGTCGGCTAAATTTAGTTACCTTTTTAGTCCTAGTGTGTTTTCAGGTTATGGTAAAAAGTATCTCTGGTGACTTAAGTGAACTGCGGTTAGAAATAAACAGGTATTAAAATCTTGTGTTATGAAAAACCTCTGCTTATAATCTTAGGTGTGGGGTAGGATGTTTAGTGGCAGCTGTAAATCTGGTATGAATACGAATGTAATGCTCAACAACTAACGTTAGAGAATTTGAGGGGACGTAATTCAACTTCTCCAGAGGAAAATTGTCTTTTTGTACTGATTAACACTGGCCTGAATAATCTGCCGTTTGGTGTTTTCAACATCGATTAGTTCGTTTTCTTCTATTTCAGAATTTTCACATTTATTTAAATCTGGTTACCAAAAATTTAATAATGTTGGAATAGCACTGTATTGCAGTCTTGTTTTTCCACGTTTAATCAACCACTGATCATCCGCAAAATGTTTAGTACATAAACGGCGGCAGTGGAAAAAGTCCGTTAAAACATATCATACGAGTAATAGACCACTGCCAAAAAATGACATTCAGAGAGTAAACGGCTTGTTGACTTAAAATCCTTAATTTTGCTGTTATTTACCCAGATACGCTTTATTTTCACATTCCTTAGAAAATAATATCCCAGATCTGTTCGATTTTTACAATTAATCGCTGAACCACCAGTCATTGCACAATAGTTTTCAATTAAAAATATTTGTCACAACTGTCACAAAATGTGATTCTAATATGTAATGGTTGCCAAACTGTTGTCCATAGGTATGCATGATCTGCATAAAATTTAAATTCAACAAAAATCAGGTACTCCATGATTTGTGGATCCAAAATGAGTCGCCTACATGTCCCAACTCTTTATACAGGGTGTTTCATTAATAATTGGAAATATTTTAACTGTAGAATTCTGGGCTTAAAATATTAATATTTAACCCAAATCACTTAGATAAAATGTGGCTTGTTACTGAGATATAGGGTGTTTTATTTAAAAATTTAAAAATGATTTTTCCCCATTAATTTAAAACTATTTGACGTATCCGCATCATATTTGGCAGGAAGTTTAGACACTGTAAACCATGCTAAATTATGTTAAATAAACGTTTCTGGCTACTACCAGAGGCGTACCACAGGGGCAAGTGGGTGGTTGACCCTTCCAAAATTCTACGCCACTGGCGGAATTGCCATTTTAACACAATTGTTCGATTCTCCAATACTTTCTATGTAAATAACATACTCTTTCTTCGTCACGATAACGTCATTATTTTTCGAGATATTTAAAGTTAAACATAAAGCTGAACAGTTATTTTGATTTTAATGTGTATTAATTATGTCGGTGTTTTTTCTCATAAGATTGCATTTATTACGCAAGTGAAACTTTAATCCGTATTAACAAAAAAACATAATGTTATTTATTGAAATTTCTTGAAACTAATACATAGATGCATTCAACATAAAAAAATGTATCCATGTATTCGTTTCAATAAATTTCAATAAATAACATTATATTTTTTTGTTAATACGGATTAAAGTTTCATTTGCGTAATAAATGCAATCTTATGACATAAAACACCAACATAATTAATACACATTAAAATCAAAATAACTGTTCCGCTTTGTTTAAATTTAAATATCTCGAAAAATAATGACGTTATCGTGACGAAGAAAGAGTATGTTATTTACATAGAAAGTATTGGAGAGTCGAAAAATTGTGCTAAAATGGCAATTCCGCCAGTGGCGTAGAATTTGGGAAGGGTCAACCACTCACTTGCCCCTGTGGTACGCCTCTGGTAGTAGTCAGAAACGTTTATTTAACACAATTTAGCATGGTTTACAGTGTCTAAACTTCCTGCCAAATATGATACGGATACGTCAAATAGTTTTAAAGTAATGCGGAAAAATCATTTTTAAATTTTTAAATGGAACACCCTATATCTCAGTAACGAGCCACATTTTATCTAAGTGATTTGGGTTAAATATTAATATTTTGAGCCCAGGATTCTACAGTTAAAATATTTCCAATTATTAATGAAACACCCTGTATATAGGGACTCTAGTGCCTAGGACAGTAACTCGGGGGGTATTTCACTATCAGATGGCAGCACACAGTTCTACCAATCAGAGCCAGTTACTGGTTCTGCTACCAATCATGATGTGATTAGAGTCCCTATATATAGGTTACTAGATGTGATCAAGTAGTGGCGCCATCTGTTAGTACTATCGGAAAGTAACCCCCCCCCTCCCCGGGAGCCGTTCAAGGTCATCCAAATCGGAATTTTGACATCAAAAGAACCGACAGTGAGTGTCTCTACTTGTTTGATTTATGTACAGTTACGGACACCTCAAAGTGCACGGTTTTTTGTTACTATGGTTATTTTTGCGATTTTTCGGCTTATTAAATGGGGGTTTCTCCAGTGGCGTTGCTTGTGGTTATAAGAATGGGTATTACTTTTTTAACGTTTGTATTTTAGCAAAGTTTCGCAAGTAAACAAACTATATAATAATATGTATTTAATAATTATGTATCAGTATTCAATTGCTACCACGCTTTGCAGTTTGTTTCGCATAGAACTGAACAATGTTTCCATATAGTATCCTTGGTATAAATTTTTGTAGTTAAATAGCCCCACACATTTTCAACTGTAATAAATTGATATTAGTCTTATCAATCCATCAATGAACAACTCCTGCTGTATGCGCAGGACAGTTATCCTGTGAATATAATGTTATCAATTACGTTAACATAAACAAAAACAATTAGGTAATATCTTGCTTGTAGAAAAGTAAATTGATTAGGAAAGACCTCTCTTACAGATGGCAGCATCACATTTTGCAAAATGTTGCGATAATTTTCAGCATTCAGTCGACCATTAATTCTATAGCATGCCCCAGATCCGTAAGCATTGATCCATCCCCATACATTTACAAAGAATCGCGTCCACTACTCCTTAAGGGTTGAACATAATATTGCTCCTCAAATCTTGAATTTTGTGGTCTACACACCCTTAATCGTCAATTGGTAAATGATTGAAATACCTTTTCACCTGAGAAAACAGTCGTGTTCCAAAAGTCGTCGATCTCATTCAAATAGGCGGTTGCAAATTTTACTCTTCATTCTTTGTTCTCTGGTGTTAAAAAAACTTTTCTTGCAAAAGTCTCTGCTGCCAACGATTTTTAATTTTGAAAGTGTAGCTTCTTCTCACATGCAAATCTGTTGCGACTCGACTCAGCGACCAGTTCTCTTCCAGTTTTGTAATAGCTCGCATTTTCTCTGCTTGTGACAAATGTCTGGGAATTTTTCGAGTTTTCAGTTCTATGACAGTTGATGACAAACGTAAACGTCAAAACTCGACGTCTATGATTAGAATATCGTATTACAAGCTAAAAATATGCCGTGCACTTTGAGTTGGCCGCAACGGTACGCTGGTTATTACATCATGGTTCTAGATTTAAATTATTATCCATAATTTTTGCTTTGTTGGACCCACCGGAAAAACCGAAGTGATTATACCACGTCGTCAAGGGTATATTCGTTTATCTATACCTTGTAACTAAGTAAAATTCTCAATGACTATTGGCCAAATTTATGATGAGTTGTATAATCAGTTATAATATCACAAGAGCATCGAAAATAATCGATTATTTTCCGAGTAACGAGACGTAATCTGCGAAAAACCACGAGAGCGCAGCTCGAGTGGTATTTTAAGGATTACGTCGAGTTACGAGTGAAAAATAATCATTACTTTCGATTGCTCGAGTGGTATTCGTTACGATTATATAATGAACAGACCGATAATAATAAATTATTTTATTTCTTAGGTTAGCACTGTTTGTGTTAGTGGCACTGTTTATGTTGGTGGCACTGTAAGTCTATGTCAAATTCGACGTTATCAGGTTAGGTTTTGTGTCAGTTTGTGTCAGAACTGACGCAAAACCTAACCTGCTAAACCTCGAACTTGCAATAGACAGTTATTACATCATGGCTATAGATTATTATTGTCCATTATTTTTGCTTTGTTGGACCCACCGAAACACCGAAGTGATTATACCACGTCGTCAAAGGTATATCCTTTTATCTATACCTTGTAACTAAGTAAAATTCTCAATTACTATTGGCCAAATTTATAATGAGTTGTATAATCTCAGTTATATTTATTTTTTAACACGCGACTGCTACTTTTTTAATTTCAAGCCTTAAACCAACATAGTTTTTACGTTATTAATTTCTTAATTTCGAAGTGAAGCTAAAATCTCCTCAATTTGTTTTTATACTCGTATTTAGCCGAACACAAAGACATTTTTTAATTGTTTTCTGAACTGTCTGTTATTCGCTATAAATATGCCACGTTGACCAAAATTATAAAAAAAGTAAACCGGGCCACGCCACATGACTCCACAGAAAAATCAATAATTTTGCGCTTAAAATACATAAAAAATGCGGGAAACCTACGACTTAAATTTAATTAACTATTACACTAATTGTCCATGTAATCTTAAAATTTATGTACGTTTTAGCTGAGTCATTAAACGGATGGTTATAACTAAAATCGACCTGGAGATAGGAGTTGATCCGGTTTTAGCAATGCAAGGTACAATGTAGCAATCACCTTATCTTCTCGCTTCTTATGTGTTTGCTGCTACCTTTACCACTTTGTAAATTGCTCGAAAACTAGTCCGAAGCTGTCTACCAATTTATTCGGACTTAGAGGTAGTTTTAAAAGATACCATCGTGATCTCCAGGTATTCTGTGATCTGTCCATGCTTTACCAACTGTTCCTGCTACTCGACCAACATATGCGCAGCACTACACTCGTTAATTCACCCACTACTGTTTATGCTCGCACATAATGTAATCTTATGTCATTCCACTGCATATTATAAAAGTTCCTATTGCGAGTGTTTGTTGTACGTATACTACATTTAAGTGTGCAAATTGTTGCTTTGTTCCGAATATGTTTTTATTGATTTTAACTAAATTACAAGTTGTTACCATTTGAATTTCGCTTTAAATGCATAATTGTTGTATTTTTCTAGTAAGAAAACCTTTTATTTTATATAAAAAATTTTAAAATCTAGCTTTTAAGGTTTTAAAATCATTTATTAATTGATTTTATAAATTTCAAGACATGCTTTCTCAGCATCGCCTTTATTTCTTCAAATATTGACTTATCTATCTTCAAATGCGCTGTTATCAATTGTTTCCTATTTGTAAATATAGCAGTATATATTAAACATAATAGGCGAAAGGGCACGATCTTGTCGTACCCCCTAGTTAGTCAGTAATAAATCGTGATAGTTTTCTATGCGCTATTTTCTAAATTTTTGATCTGATTACTCAATATAGAACATTTTTATAATTCATGAAAGCTGTTTCCATATTTTGCTTTCTACGTTTTTCGATTAGTAACTCTAGCGTGAGAATGCTGTCATTTCATGACCGTATGTTTGCAGATATTTTGTACGCTGATGTTGATAAGCTAATGCCTCTGTAGTACTTACAGTCTGCTCTTTTCCCTTTTTTAAATATAGACTTTACTTTTGTAGTGAGCCACTCTTGTATTCTCTTTTGAACCTAGCACATGTTAATTAGCTTGCATTTTAATAGTATTCCACCATGCTTTAAATGTTCTACGTTTAAGTTATCTGTGCCATTTACCTTTTTATTTTTTAAGTATTTTAGCTCTTCGCCTACCCTTGACTGGTAATCGTAATTAACACTACTATTAGCAACCATCTTTTCGCGAGGTGTTCAGAATTGTACCACGATTCTTTCTCGTACTTCGTTCATTCTACTGTACTAATTCTATTTATTTGTGCCTTATATTTTCGTCACTCATAATTTTATGAGAGCAATATTATTGGCGACTATATTTATTGATTTTTTTCAGTTTTCTTTTAATGAGATACTGGAGGTGCGCGCCTCGTTTGTTGGTTTATTTGTTATTACTTAATCAAGACGTAGTGATGACTGCAAATTTAATTGTTGTCAACACAATTTCTATCTTCAGTTAATTCCTTGTTTTGGAAACGTTTGTTTCTTCTCCAATAGTTTTGAATCAATATTTTATGTACACCTTCTTCCCTTTAATTATTTGTCGAAGGTTATAATTGAGTCTACGTAATGTATCACCATGACACTGAATTATATGGTTTCTGGAAAAATCCAGTTCTAATTATCTTACTACCCACAGAATTATTAATATTTTTATGTGCCTTGATATTTCCAGTGTGTCGAAAATGTTCATATTGTTAATTAAGCCGAAGACCATGCGCAATACAAACTAAGTAAACAATTTTAGTACGTGCTGTTTAATTGAGCCAGTTCAATTTTACATTTAATACCTTCTTGCCATATTTTAACTTGTAGTTAAGTGTAACACTGAGAGCTGACATTGTAACACAGTTGAAGGATCCATTATTAACTCGAAATGGGGTTGTAACATAGTGTTGAAACGACTAAACAACATACATTGCTTAGTATTAATGCAGAAATTAATTTCTTCACTAACTAATTCTTCTAACTCAGTGGTCTACATCCGTTCCTTGTAGTATTTTTATGACGTTGGAATGTCTCATTCTGTCAAACGGTTTACTGTAGTATGTAAATTAATTAAATTAATGTTTTAGTTTAGTTTTGATTCCTGTAGCTAAACGTTTTCTTTGCTTGTTTGTGTTTTGTGCTTTGTTAATCGCAAGGTCTAAGTGTGTGGAGTACCAAATACCATATTATGGAATACTTTTATTTTCTGTAACACTGTGAAATTGATATTAATAGATAGGACAGAGCTTTGATTTTCCATTGAGGAATTTAACTTGAAGGGATCGATCTGTAAGATATGATTTTAGAATATGGAAGGGTAGTGTGAGTTTCATTTTGTATAAAATGCAGTCGTGCCATATTTGGTCGAATGCTTGAGAGTTGTCTAAAAACGCAGCAAAGCAGTACCTTCCTGCTTGTAAAGCTTGTTCAATGGTCACTTCGACAACCTGATATTAGGGTACGAGATTATGCTTTGTTAGTATTGGCAGTAGTCGTTTTTAGCAGAAATGTTTCGAAAACTTTAGAAGTTATTGAGGTTATACCATTCATAATGCATATGAGCACTGTACAGACAACGTATTAATAAGTGAAAATGCCATAGTATTATCGTTTTGGTTTTTCAATTTTGAGCTGTCAGCTGTCACTGTGACGCTTTTTTAACAAGTTTTTATGATATGCAATAAATAAGTTTTTAAATTCCTTTACTGATGTTTATAGTATAATTTATTCGAATACGCACTCGATTACTTGAAGGATTATCAAATACTTTTGCTTACAAACTCAACGAGTTTCATAGCCAGATCGTGATATTATTGACTTATGGGCTTGTTTGACTCAACTGCACAGAACGATTTTCCCGGTTTTGGAATAAGTATGATGTGAACAACTTCCCTTGTAGTGGATAATAACCCAATCGCAGATAGCGTTGAAAATTGCTGTACTTAGAGCAATTTTTTACTCTGATTGCGAGTTCTCTTAATATTTTACAGGTAATATGGTTAAATCCGGGGGCTCCAGAATATAAAAGTAATTGATTATACTGTAGTACGTTACATATGGATTAGTAATGTTTATGTTCTATGGTCAAAATTCCATTACAGTTTTACAGAAATCGAAATGTTTATTATTTTACCTCTGTTTTGTGAATAAACTATTAGCAAAAAAACGTTAATCAAACGACGCTTGATACTTATAAGTTATAAAGTATATAATAATTGCATGCTCTCTTTTAATGCAACTATGTAAATTGTATTGTAGAATGCATTACCAATGCAATACTTTATTCCTCATTTTAACATAGAGTGTGTATTAGAAATACGTGTGATAATTATAACCCATGGAAGAATTCACCAACTTGAATAACTTTTCTCTCTAGCACTTTGCAGAAGTCGTAATTTTTTTCATATTTTTGGACAAGGTCTAGGCATATGGAGTATCAAGCACCTTAGACACCGACTGTTTTAGTAATATAGTCAAAGTCCTACTTTGAATTTTGCCGAGACTAAAGAGTTTCAACCCTAGCAAAGGATATTTTACATGCTACACATCATAGCAACATGGGACCCACGGTTTTACATCACTTCCGTATGATAGCATTTTGTAGAGGTTTTCATCCACATTTTTTTATTTTTACAAATCTCACCGAGCCGTGAATCGAACTCGCGACCCTTAGATCAGTAGTCAGAATTCTTACCACTGAGCTACCAGCCCTGGCCGAAAGTTTACATATGCTCAAGCCATATAAAGTGACGTTTGTCACACCATTCGGCAGGCCGTGATTTTGACCAAACGAGTTGTTCGGTATCTAACTTAATTGGTAACCATGAATTTCAACAATGAGACCTTTCTGACAACGTTCTGCTATACATTTCAGATAACATATCTCTTATTTTAAATCAGTTTGAGGCGCGTTAAAAAATTATAAAAAGAAAAAAATATTTAGCGAGCTCCACTACTAAAATTAACACACGTATTTTTGATAATAGTAATTGATTCAAGAACGTTGTTTTGCAACCTTTCTGTTATTTACATCGTTTTTCTTCTACTTCACTGCAGTTCATTATTGTATTCGTTTTTTATTACTTCCTTTTACAATAAAGGAAGTATTGGATTCACCCCAAAAATTCGAAATTTAGTTTTCAACAGATCTTCACGTTTTAGAGTCCCCTAAACATAAAAAAATAATTTTTGTTCATTGGTCTGTGTGCCTATCTATCTGTCTGTCTGTGAACAGAAAATCTCAGAAACGAAAAGAGGTATGGCATTGAAACTGCATATATAAGTTTTGTATACTATTTAGATGGGACAGCACACTTTTGAAGAAAATCGCATAACCGGAAGCATAGTGTTTACTCTTGTGATTTTTCAGTTTTTTTCGATTTTGCAAAAACGGCTCTGACGAATTTTTTAAACTTTACATTTTTATTACATTTTTAATGTGTATTGATGTGAGATAGGTGATTTTCCAGTTGAATACCTCTAAAATGGGGTTCTTTTGTTTTTTTTACATATTTTAACACCCGGTATATTATTACATTTTTGAATTCAGCTTAAAATTTTAGAGACATTTGTCTCTTGCACTAACGCTCTATTTTGTAAGGTTTCTGTAAAATTTGTAATTTTTGAATGTTTTTGACAAATGCTTTAAAATTAAAAATCAAATTTTTGGCTAATTATAGGATCACTGTAAAAGGAAGTTGTGGCCGTGTATCACATCAGATTTGTATATTAAGGTTTGAACTGTGACTGACCAAGAAAAGAGAGTAGGTATTGGCAAAGAAAGGTGCACATTGAACTGGCTCAATATTTTGCCAATTATTGTGTTTTTAACTAAATTATTTCCTAATTCATTAAAAGTTATACAATAAAAAATATACTTCGCACCTGTACGATTAACTTATGTTTTTGTACCAAAAAGCTTCTTGCTATTATGGCTCTCAAAGAGTGGTGAAATGCTAAAAAGTTTGGACACAACTTATCCCATTGGAAACTTTCAGGTGTAAGTGATGTATCTTTTCCTACAAGTTTAAGTTTAAACACTTTTTCTAGCGCTGACACGATTTCATCTTCATTCCTGAAATAGATAAATTTGATGTTATATTTGACACTGACTATTTTTGAGTATAGCATGCGTACAGAACATTGTGTTTTACAAAACACAAGCACTTTTTCAAATTATAATATTGGGACTGCAGATGTGCAAAATTTTCGAAAGATCTTAAACTTACTTTATTTTGTTTGGATTAATCCAGCAAGTTACAGGACTACTTTGTCCTTGGTAACTGAGGCGTTCATCCCTTAAATGCTTCGGTAGTAATTCGCTTAAACGAAGGGCGCTATTTTTGATTCGAAGTCGAGCTACAGCAGCTGCTAATTTAGTTCTCTGTGACCAAAGGGCGTCTTCGATGGACGTAATTCCTACTTTCTTGAAAAGTTTGATTGAATTTTCTAAAACTGCAGGCTCTCTACTTTTGAAGCCACGATGATACAAGTCGAAGAATAACAACCAGACTCGAGTACACAACGGTTCTAGCTATTCGAAAAAAATATCGTGGAATATTTTTATTTTAAGTTAATCATTTAGAGTTATTAGAAATATAACTTACGTTAGTGTACAATTGATAAAACGTAATGTCATTCAAGGCCTGATTGAGAATGCCTTTATCTGAAAATAAACCGAAATTACTACATTCGAATAGCAAATTAATGGCAGCAATTCGAGGACAATTTAATAAATCTGTCAAGCGATTTCACGTAAAGTAATAAATTTGATGGCTGCTGCAGTAAATACGGGACGAATGTTTGGTTTTGCAAGGTACTAACTCTTAATGTCGACTCTGAAATGATAATGTTTGGGAAGCAGCAATAATAAAATCGACGTATTTATACTAAACAATGAATAACAAATTTCATTGTAAACATGAATTTCAAATTATTTCCGACATTCACGCACACATTTTTACGTAATCCTTGCCATACCCAACCATCTAAATCATTTTAATGAAGTCTGATGAACGTTCAAATGATTACTGTGCATGTTAACCTCCAGACAAATTTATGAACTAGCTGATATCTAAAACTTAGCGATTAAGGCTGATGCTATGAATTACAGTTCTTAGGAAATAGTTAGGAAATTATTGAAAAGGCATAGCGTGATAGCACTTGGCAACGTGTTGAACTTTGAGTTGTCATTATTTTAATTAATTTGCAACTTTCAACAACCTCCATTATCCGTGAATGATTAAGTAAAACCTACAAATCTTTTTTATAACGTTCAAAGCGCTATAACGAATCCGTTATAGGATTTTATAATAAAAAAAAGCGAAATCTTAATGTTTGCTGACTCAAAATAACTTCTTATTGATGCAATTTTTTTGATTTCAACTCGAAGTTATATATCTACTTGCTACCTAAAAAAAATATTTCTTATTAAGTACTTAGTCGCGAACAATTTTTGTAAAGGAAGAATTATTACGTCTTCTAGGTTTATATAGTTTATACGGTTTCATGGAAGTGATGTCAACCAGAAATTATTAAATTTTTAGAAATTGTTATAATTTCTTTACGCGTAATCTTAAAATGTCAGTAAATTATAGTAACATAGTGTACACAGTGATTTGCATCAGTAGGCGAAAAATGAAAATTCGTGTTCGGGATTGCATTTTAAGCAAATAATGTGAAATAACTGTGTTTTACTTAGTTTTCACGGGCTGGGGGTAAAGTTAGGTTTAAACAGTATTTGCTTTATTAGCCACAGCCAAAACTAAAATCAAGTTAGTTTTCAACAATCAACTTTGACTTTTGTTAAGCATAATTTAAGCTAACATAATATGCAAAATCTTATAATGAAGTAATATGATTTATATTGTCTAAGTTTGTGGTCGTAGAAAAAGTATATTATGTAACACATTATATAAACTCGTCTAGACACTCGTTTATTAAACACTCGCTGCGCTACGCTCCGCTCGTGCCTAAAGAAACTAGTGACGAAAGTGACGTTTATAAAACTACATAATATACTATTATCTGCGACAGTGTGTAAAATTGACTTTTAATTTACATTAAAAGTATTTTTCGATTCTATGGTAGGTAAAATATTGTATAATACACATGTGTAAAGCATCTTTAGTCGGGGCTTAAAACGCTCGCTCGCTCGCGACTAAAGACTAGCTTTACGCACTTGTATCGTAAATTACTATTTGTCCATTACACCAAAAAAGCCAGGAAAACTGCTTGGAAAAAATCTTATTTCGTAGTTGTCACATCATTTTACGTATCTGCTTTAAATTCTTAGTGCCAAAAGATACAAATTTTACCAAGAATGAAGTTCAGCAATGAACTTGTTCTCTTGCCGCATTGTATAAGGAATTTGCACCACCAGTATAGTGATTACTAAACCCACATTGCGGCAATCTTTGAAATGCAGCGGAAAATATATGACTGACGTCTACTCGGGAATCTTCTTTGATATTCCTGACAACTTTCTAAAGCATTTACTTCGCAAAAACCATAAACATAAATAATGTGCATATTCTTCTTTGCTGGACTGTATTCTTGGCAAAATGTGTACCTTTCAGCACTAAAAATTAAAAGCAAATAGGCAAATTTATGTGACAAATGTCATCAATTAGTAAATAAGATTTTGTCTTCAAACAGTTTTCATGACTATTTTGACGTTATGGAAAAAAAATAAAATAAGTTCCGAAAACTTCATTCCACATCTCAAAAACGAAGCATTATCAGAAAAACAGCTATTTCACATTTTTACTTCGACACGAAGTGTACGAAGTATTGAAATTCCTTCATATCGAAAACCACTCTGAGTCAAATATCTCTAAAATTCGAGCCAACCGACTAATGAACCCACTATATCAAATCTCCGTCTCGGCGCGGCGGTGCGGATCTTTTGGTGAAGATCCCAGCCCACTAGATCAATCCCCCGTATTGGGGGGTGCCTAAACGTGCTGTGCGGGGGATGTATGTTTGTATGTGTACACGATTCCGGTCGCCAGAAACCTTCCTGAAGTCTTGGATCGTTTTCATACGATAGGTCCTCCGAAAATGAAGGCAACATCAACTTTTGAGCTATGGTCGTCGGCAAAAAAATTTTTTTTTGTAAATAACTTGTTCATAGCATTTCATTGTATTAGCGAAACGGAGTGATGCTGAGTATCGAAGTATTCTTGGAAAGCACGGAAGGGCGCTTTTCTTGGGTGGGGGGTACCGTATATTTTTTTGATTAAAATCCAATCCCAAGCACGAATTTTCATTTTTTGCGTTCTGGTGTATATACCTATAATAATGAATAACTGAAATGGTTTTATGCATAAACAAACAAGCACTACATTTAGGCGTAACTAAATTGTAGACAATTTTTTATGCATAAACCATTTTGATTTTAGTATAGAAAAATACTCCCAACTTCAAAAACCCAAAATAGAAACAAAATGTTCTGAATTATATTACAAGTTTACTGTTGCCGAAGAAGGTAAAAGTGCAGCTGTATTTAGAAAGTGGCAGAAAAATTGCAAGAAAACTACGAATACAAAATATATTCTTATAATTTAGCTTGTAAAGAAACTCAATTTTATATGATGTTACTAGACACATTAGGATAAGTAGATCAATAAACTACCTAACCATGAAAATAAGAATATAAATATTACAGAATAAGTCATTTCATTGTAATGCCCTAGTGCGTTTTAATAGTTTTTTGTATTCGCTCCCCAAACTGGTTACTTTGGAAACTGTCTAGGATCCTCAAAATGGTCATTTAGAGGCCTTGTACTTAAAGTCGTCATGGCAACATTTTAGCGGACTCACACATTAGTTGCCATGACGACTTTAAGTACAAGGCCTCTAAATGGCCATTTTGAGGATCCTAGACAGTTTCCAAAGTAACCAGTTTGGGGAGCGAAAAATACATTTTCGCGCGGCCTCCTAATATAATGCCGGGTTAATGGTAATTGAAACTTCATATTATAATGTTTGGAGAGCTAATACAAAAAAACGTTGTATGCAACACGTCCTAAAATGGCTTTGAGGACTAGTTACATAAAGTACTATATTGTGCAAAAGTTTATCCATTTATTGCATATCATTGCTTTCTTGTATATTAGTTTGTCATTAAAGATGTGTTTAAGTAAATTAGAGCATTGAAGTGTAATAATAATAATAATAATAATAATATGCCTTTATTTCTAATAAATATATATATACAGAGATACAACATAACATACTGGGGCGAAGTTCAGCGCACAGTAAAACACCGCGAACTGCTCCACCACTTAACCCCGGGTACAATAATTAAAGAAATAAATAAATTGTTGTTTACCCCTCATTCCGCCTCCATCCTGTGCTCAAGAAAATAAAATATAGTTGGTGCGTGCAAAAAGAAAAACATACACAATTAAACAGTATATGAACTCTTTACGTTTGAGTTTAAATAACTATTTTGCTGAGAAAACAGTAATGTAGAAAGTTGATGCCGAAACCCTGGTATTGCAAGCAACTTAAGATTTCTGGGCAAGTCATTAAACCAAATCGCAATGTTGTAGACAAAACGACGTCTTCCAATTTCAGTGCAGCGCCTTGGCACAGTGATATTGCCCCTAAATCTCAAGTTCAAGTTGTGAACATCCGTTCGAAACGTTATTTTATTATACAAATATGGTGGTGTTTTATTTAGTAAGACTTTACGATACAAAACAGAACAGTGTAGGAATCGTCTATTTACCATATTCAACCAGTTAGTATCCAGGAGTTTGTGAGAAATCCTGTCATATTTACGTATTCCGTAGATAAGTCGCAAGCATGCATTTTGAAGCTTTTGTATTCTGTTCTTGTCTTGTGAATCCAAGCAAGGACCATATACCACATCACAGTAATCCACCTGTGGTAAGACCAGACTGTTACATAAAATGATTTTGACTTTGCTACTCAACACATGACGGTTTAGAAAAATCGATTTTAAGTTGCAATAAGCTTTCTGTAGACATTTCGACACGTGTTTTTTAAAGCGTAAAGTTGAGTCTAATGTTAAACCCAAATTTTTAACGGAGTCAGCGACCGGTATTACAGCATCGTTAATTTTTAAAGTTACATTATTCTTAACAATTTCGATATCATTTTTCCTACCAAAAAATATTACAACTGATTTATCTGCATTAAGTTTAAGTGAATGTTTAAGAGAAGTATTAGCAAGTTGTTGTAGATCCTTGTTTATTAGTTGACTAGCGCGAGCTGCTTCTTGAACATTAAAAGTAAAATAAATTTGAGAGTCATCAGCGTAAAAATGGCAATTACAGGAGTCTACTACAGAGGGAAAATGAGAGATGTAAATTGTAAAGAGCAAAGGTCCAAGGATGGAACCCTGAGGAACACCCGAGGCTACATGACGAAAACACGAAATTTCATTGTTAACTTGCACTGCTTGATAGCGTTCAGTTATGTAATTAGATAGAAGAGTAGTGGCTTTTGGTAGCAATCCTATAAAATGGCAGATTGATAAAAAGATTTTATGGGAGATTGTGTCGAATACTTTGGAATAATCTAATAAAACAAGAGCTGTTACTTTACCCGAATCTGTAGCTGTAAGTAGGTCATCGACGATGTTTAACAAAGCAGTAGCACAGCCATGCCCTTTCCTGAAACCTGACTGTGTAACAGGCAGCACATTATTTGATTGTACATGTTCGCGAAGCTGTTGCTCCATGATTTTTTCTATAATTTTTGATAACGTGGGCAAGATGCTAATAGGTCTGAGGTCCTTAAAATCTTTAGGAGCGTTTATTTTTGGAATAGGTATTACTATAGCCTGCTTCCAAGCTTTAGGGAATGTCGAATTAATTAAACAGAAGTTAATAAGATGGGTTATAATTGGCAAAAGAAATGGAATGCAAAAGTTAATGACATTTATTCCAATTCCGTCACAACCAACGGCATTAGTTTTAATTGTGGATATAATTTTTGAAACTTGAACTTCGTCTACTGGTTTAAATTCGAAAAACGTGCTAACAGAACTTTTAATATTACTACAATAAAACGAAGTGACGTCATCACTATTTAGGTTTGTGTTTGATGTGGGCAACGAATCAATAAAATAATCGTTAATTTTTTTACCGTCGGACAAGGCGGAGGGTAAAATAGCGCTTTTTGATTTTTTTGATATGTTTAGATCCTTTAAGTTTTGCCAAAAGAACTTCGAATTTTCTGTAAATAACGTATTATAGTAAACTTTTTTTTCTTTCCTAATAGCACCTACAACCCGATTACGTAGTTGTTTATAATAATCATAATGACTTGGATTTTTGGTTTCCTTAAAACGACTTAGAGCTCGCTCTCGTACACGAATCATATCCTTTATAGTGTCCGTTAACCATGGAGCAAACGGCTTAGTAATTCGAAAAGTTTTATTTGGTGCAAATACATCTAGCAAAATCGTAATGTTGTTGTTAAAAAAATTAAGTTTGGTATCTATGCTATTAATATCATAATAAAATTCTTAATTTCAGAAGGCCACGGACCGAAAATTATATATAATACAAAATGCTGGCAGAGTATCGTAAGAATAGGCCAAACCTGTATTAAAATACTGGTAATAGTAATTTACGTAACAAGTTCCGAAAGTGATATTTTACGGGATGAGTAGGAAGTTTCCAGGACGAGCCGTAGGCTCCTGCGAGGCCCGTAAAATCACTTTCGAATCTTGTTACGTACAATATTTTTTCTGCTGGCGTTTATTATGTTAAAAAGAATATGGATGGATACATTACTTATGAACTTTATATTATACAAATTACATATAACAATCACTCTCATGAATACATTACTTATGAATATTAATTACACAATTATAACAATTACTTATATTAATATTAGGGATATTAACAGAAGTGGCAGTGTTGCAGTTAGTATTAGACGTATTAGTATTTGTACTAGTTTTCGAGATACTAATTTCGTTACAGCCCTTTTCAATCTGTGAAGCTATGTGAATTTTGTTCCTTAAAGAATTTTCTACGTATCCCTCTGCTACACTGGTTGATTTCCAGCCTCCGTGTCTCTTCAAATTGGTTATACTACCACCACCATCAACTAGTAAAGTGGCTGAGCTCCTTCGTAAACAGTGCCCGGTGTATTCTTTGGGATGCGGTAATTTAAGAAATTCAGTAATTTTGCAAGCGATATTTCCAAAAGTGTGAATACCAATAGGTTGTGTAGAACATCTTCCGTTTTTGTAATATACAAATAATCTACGATGAGGTGTGTTTGCTTGACGTAATGACAAATATTTTCTGTATAACGAAATATTATTTTCTCCAATGACGACAAAGGTTCTTTCCATATTCGTTTTAGAAGTAGGAATTTGAATCACTAACATGGTTGTTATATCTTCTATATCATCTAAACTCATTTTACAAAGCTCTTCACGACGACAAGCGCCTGCCAAACCAATTATTACTGCAACCTAAACATACAAAAAAATTAATCAAAAGGAAGAAGAGAAATTAGATTTAATTATATTACCTTTGTCATTAGGTAGATATTATCTCCAGCTTCTGATAAGAATTTATCTATTTCTTCTTTATTCAATACTCTTGATTTTTTTGGTTTATAGCCAACGGATTGTCTTTTAAGGAAAGCAATAACTTTGGGATAGCGGCTTATATCTATATTATTTTTAATGTTAACTGTGGACTTAAGCATCGAGTAATTGCTCCAGAGGCTTGACGGCTTTAAGGTTGGGGTTCTGAATCTGTAGAACCCAAGACTAGGACAACCGAAAACTGTAACGAATCGTAAAATATGCGGAAATGTAGTAGAGATCGTTTTAGCGTTTAGGATATCCGAATCAAATGTCCTAAACATTTTGCATGAAACGCTTGGAATGCAGAAGACGTCAACCGGATATGTTCCAAGACTTTTGTCTCCTGAACAGAACGTTGTGGTCGATAGATTTTTGCAAGACATTTGGATTTACTTTAAAAAATTCAAGTTGTGCAAAATAGAGACAGGAGATGAAACCTGGGTCCATTACTGAGATCCTGAGGCCAACCAGAAATCAATGCAGAGGGTCCATAAGGATTCGCCGCCATCAAAAAACTGTCGAATATAGTCACACGTCTGCAGCAAGCTGATCACGACAATTTTTTGGGACCACTAGGGAATGCTTTTAATTGATTACATGAAGAAAAGTGAAACAATCACCGCTAGTGCTTATTCTATCACACTTGAAAAACTACATCATGCTATACCGTGTGTCCACAGGAGGACGCACCATAGGGATAACCTAATAGAATAGAAAGATCGGCTAATGCTGTATCGCCGGCACGCTAAAACGTTGTTTTCTGGCTTCTGACTCGCCCCTGTATGAAACACTTGTGACAGATTATATGTGTGTTTTAATTAGATTTGATATTGTTATAAATGGTACAAGAAAAGAGAAGGTGCACACAGCACTGGTTGATATTTATATTCTATTAGCATTATCTTATCTCTATGGTGCACACTACTGTGGTTATGAGATTTGATATTGTTATAAATAGTACAAGAAAAGGGACGGTGGTCACAGTACTGGTTGATATTTATATTCTATTACCATTATCTTATCTCTATGGTGCGTATTCCTGTGGACACTCGGTATATGAAAAGCGTGTAAATTTGTTGAAGAAACGGATTCTAATTCTTTACGACTATGCAAGAGTGCACAAGGCACAACCTGTTCAAGCTTTAAAAAATAAGGATTTCTTGAGGTAGATCATCTAGCGTGTAGCCCCGATATGGCCATCTGCGAATATTACAGTACTAGACAAAACAAACGGGACACTTCTATTACATAGTGTAAGTGATACTACTACAGTACAGTCAAATTTGAGGTTAGCAGGCAAGGTTTTGCGTCACTCTGTGTCAAACAACAAGCAAAACCTAGCCTACTAACCTCGAATTTGACATAGACTGACAACATTTACAGCTCCAGCACAACGATGGTGTAAATAGTCTGTGCTTAAATAACTAATCATTGGATTTTCTCCATTTCGAGAACTAACATAAATATAATGTTGTAAGTATCATGTGCATAATCAAGATTATAGCCTTCAAGAAATTTAAACATTCCCCTGTGCTATAATCTATTGATTATGGCTTTAATACATTATAACTATTTTAGAATCCTTAGCCTTCACAACATGTATTAATTCTAATACTCTCCTAATTATACTGGAAGTATTAGATGGTATTGGAACCATACTCTTGAAATCGTTAGTTCTGAAAACGTGTATTTTTAAGAATCCCAATTTTAAATTTTTGCACAATGCTATTACACAAATCATACGAATGTAACTCTTGGGCCTACCACTAGAATGTAACTTCTCACGGCTTTCTTATTGTTTCTGAAATTTCTATGCTATTAATTTGCAAGTCAAACCGACATAGTTTTTACGAAATTTTTGAAAAAATTGCACACAAAAGACCACAAAATACATAAAAAAGGCGAGAAACGTACAACTTAATTAACTATTGCGCTAATTGTCCATGTACTCTTAAAATTTGTGTGCGTTTTAGAGGGTGTCCCATAATTTTCCATCACTTTTATTTTATTTGTATGTTATGAACAAACTCTAGGTATCCTGAATACCAGGTACTACTTTAGACACCGATTGCTCTGGTCAAAAGTCCTACTTACAATTTTGCCGAGATTAAGAAGTTCCAACCCTAATAATATATATTACTATTTGTATAAAATTAAGAATTTCTAAAAACTATCTAGCTGTTAATTTCATGGCCGAGTAGATATGCATTAGATAGAAAAACTGCCGTAATTTACCTAAGTAAATGGGAAATCTGATGTTACCTTTGGTTTAAAAAACATTCATGGCACCCTAAATAAATGCTACAATATAAAATTCTGCAAAATGTTCACTCAGCTATACTTGTGTTATTTTGTAAAATATCCTTTGCTAGGGTCGCAACTCCTTAACATCAGCAAAATTCTATGTAGTACTTTGACCATATGACCACAGCGGTCGGTATCTAAGATGCCTGGTACTAGCCATGTCTAGACTTTGTTCATAACATACAAACAAAATAAAAGTGATGGAAAATTATGGGACACCCTCTAGCTGTCACTAAACGACGGAGATGAAGTCCACCTTTCAAGCAAATTGCTTGGATAGTTTTAACCGAAATACACCTTCATTGTTCGGATTTAATCCGGTTACTACTATGCAAAGTATAATGTAACAATCACCTCATCTTCTCGCTTCTCATAGGTTTGTTTGTTTACAGGAGTACATTGACAACCTAACCATGGCATGTTTGAGTTGACGACTTTCACGACACTATGCAAAAAATGTACTTTGATTGCTACACGTTTACCAACATTAAACGTTGTATTGTAGTAGTAGGCCGAAGAACTACACCCGTATGATATGTTTAATGGCATTGCGAAAAAAATCAAAATTGAGTTTTTTAGAAAACACACATTTTGTGGACTAACGATTTTAAGCTACCAGCATAGGGAATCATAGGAATTATGCAAAAAAGTATTAAAGGACTTTAATGTCAGTATCGGTAATATATGTAGATGTGACCACAATTCAATAAAACTCATGTTAAACGACAGTGGCGAATTAGTGATCAATTTTAATTACATATCGAATTTAAATTAAACAATAGTTTTTTAAAAATAAAAATAACAGTTAATAGAACTATATTTTATATGGCACCACAGAACACTTATCAAGAGGTAATTAGAGAACAACGAAGAAAAATACACCTATCGTAAATATTGTACACAAAGTTGATTCAATTTTGCGGATGTGGGAAATAATTACCGTTTAGGATTGTTCAATTGAGCGATTGGAAATAGTACAGGCCATTTAACTTAACTGACTAAAAATGGTATAGTTATTTTGCGGGGAAAATTTTATTTTGAAAATTAAGAATAAAATATATACTCAATAATTACCTGATAATAACTTTTTAGCCCGCCTCATATGTGGCCTTACTCTAATTACAAAAAATTTTGCATTTTTAAATTGAATTATAAGTAGCTAAATTAGTCAGGTACAGAAGAACATTTTTTCACATCTAATAAAGAAAGCAAGGCAACAACTTTTGTCAGATTGAATGACAATTCAAGAGTGTTCAAAATTATATACAAAATCGATAACAATATCTTAATGTTTTTAAAAATACTGAAAACTCAAAGAAAACAATTAGCAATACAAATTAGGGTAATTGGCAAATAAAATAATCTGCACTCGGTGTGACTTCACTTTGCGCCATAGCCATGAAGAATATGACTGCTAGTCAGACGCTTTACCCGCGCAGGTAAGGAACGCTGCCTCACATAGGTACTTGCTTATCGTTGCAAGATAATATGCAATTGTACACCGCAATAATCTATTGAGCAGTTACTTACGATATTTAAGCAATATAAAACTTACAGGAAAATATTTATTTCTCTGTTAAATGTTCTAGTTTGTTTGATGTTAATACTAAATATCGTAACTAACTAATTGGCAAACTATAGTTTGGAAAACTCACGGCCACGGGAAAACTAATGGCGGATTGCATCACGTGATGCGTCGACTCAAACTTTTGACAAGTTATAAAATGCCAATGTCTTATTTTGACATTAGTAACTTTTTGAAACTAAACATTTTATACACTGTTAAAAATGACAATAACTTGGAATCCTTTTGCCTTCAACCAATAGAAAACATGACCATCGTATGGCCACACTGTGATTATATAGTCACTGTAGGTTAACCTAAAGCGGCACTTTACCTAAACAGGTAGTGGTTACCTGAAAATGTAATTTTATCGCTGTATGTATAAATGTATATACATTGCAATAAACTTTTCAAATTTGCTAGAAAACAAGGCGAATGCGAGAAAGTCTAGGGGAGCACACTCCCGATTTTTCAATACTCAATTGGAATGGACAAGTTGAATTTTTCCAAACTAGAATGGAAAATTAAGACGAAAAAGAATCAATGCAAACTTTATTTTTTATATATTTTAACTACAAAATTAGAGCAGAAAGGCAGAAAGAAAGAGAGCAACGATTTTATGTTATAGGATAATTAAATAATGAGTAATTTTTTACCGGATTTAACAAAATCTTGTGTACAATACGTTGGGAAAAGCATGTTTTTTCCGTTTACGACATGTTTTTTTTCTCGCTTAACGCCTCGAAAAAAAATCTCAAGTCTAAAACGCAAAAACATCACTTTTCCCAACTTATTGTACAAATAGCTATGACGCCATTCATTCCTTACTTGTCCATCTGCACTCTGGCAGGTCCATAGTTTTTTTTTCTAGTTTATGGAAGAAGATTTTCATTCAGTGAAAGCAGAGAAGAATTCAAAGAAATGGCAGAGGTAAGTATTTCAAATAGGATCTAGAACAAACGTAAGCGGTACTAAATACATGCCCAACGATAAAGTAGGACAAAACCATAATGTAGGTCTTGTAGTAGAAAGTGATCAACAAATAGATAATGCGCCAGTTTATTTACATTATTTTGACTTTGAATTTATAATCAGCCACTTTCACATATGGCTGCCATATTGAACCCGAAATTTTGTTCACAGTACGCATCCCCCCTCCCCGCACAACCCGCAACACTAGATATTTAGAATCAGCGTACTTAAATCTATATGTTACCTATTATAACTTTACACTTTGTTTTTATGAAATTGTAACTGATATTGGGCTATTTAGCTTAACCTCAGATAAAATATAGCGATTCTGACAGTAAGCACACCAAATATAAAGGTTGGTTTGTTTACAGGTGAATCGATAAAAGACTTGCGTTACAGAAGTTAATAGAAATAAGTCAAATACATGAACGGATATGGGTAGACTATATGAGAATTACATATAAATCAGGCAATACACCGGTTAGGCTCGAAGCATCGGAACTCTAACAGATAAAAAAGTTAAAGTACATTAAAAAGTTATAACAACTTTAATGGCTAGAAGGTCTCCAGAAGAAGAGAGTAAATATATTAATGCTATTTTGCTGTTTAGAAAAGGGGGTATTTTGAGTTAAACACTGAAACTTTGCACCATAGAATAGTGAATAACATAAACTGGCATACATGGCATTAAAATTACTGGAATATGCTACGCCTAAATCAAGAATCTGCAAGATAGTAGTTAGTTAGCTTATGATGTACATGACGGAAAAAGGATTTGACACAATAAATATCTACATATATCAAGAAATGACAAATAAAAAGTGCCGAACAAAATATTCCTGGATAAATAACGAAATACGGAGATTAGAAGAGGGTGCAAAATTGAAAATATGATTGAATGAGTTCGAAGCACAAAAATTCACTGGAATGAGTATATCAATGGAATACACATAGAACAAATAGTACGAACTATCAGAGACAATTCATTTTATAAATTTCTTTACTACACGTAAACAACTGCTATTAGAATAGATGACAAATTAACCAGTAAGTGTCCAATAACGAGTGGTACAATATTCGAAAATAAACTCGAATAATTTGATCATTTGTATGAGAAAATGTCACCTTATTGTACAATGGAAAATAATAGATAGATAAAGTACGCTGTACAAGGACCCAAGTATCATATGCTGTACCTCACTGTAGAGAATAATATGAGAATTAGATATACAACTGTATCAAAGCTTGCTTACATGTAAGTCTTTCGAGTAAAATACTGTACACCTTCTTAATGCCAAAAGAACAGATTGTCGAAATTACATTACAGCTACCGATTTAAATATATGAAACTATAAGAAAAACAAGAAAAAAGATTAATTTTAGCAGTTAAACAAGTAATAACAGGTCAGCTCCTTATAGTAGACGACGACGACGACGATGAATCGAAATCTCCAGTTTCAAAAATATGATATGAACTACTTGAAATCTAAATTAAATATTTATTTAAACTTACACCTAAAAGTGTCATAGATGAGAGTGTAAACTCTGCGCATCTCCTGTTCATCTTCAAATTCTGTGTTGATAGGAGGAGTACTCAGCAGGCAAGCAGCTTTAGCTATATCGCTTACAGTCCATGTAATAGTGAGCCCTACCGGTACTTCCTTTTTTGAAATTGCCTCAGACTCTCGCGGAGAACATACGCTTTTGCTAGCCTTTGGTACAATATTCCAGTGGTGTAATTGTACCACCTCTTCCTCTTCGCGCCATGGAATGGGCATTCTAAAATAAAAGCAATAAAATAATAAGTTTTTCTTAATAAGTTATTTACCTAAATATGTTATGTGATGATAAATGATAAAAACCAAAACCTTCAATTTGACAGATTTTTAAAATATTTTTTGTTTTATGTGACAGTCAATGTAAATGCATATGACTTTCACATGCTATAGTTTTTTGAAGCATGTCTAACCAAGTAAATTTCTACGTTTTCATAATAGCTTACTACCAATAATCAGCTTGCAGAACTGCATTCATATAATGTACGTAGTATTTATGTATCCCAGAAATATTTACTAAATTACTCAATTACTAAAAATCAGTCCCCAACTGGGTGTTTTCACGGGCCCGGACAAAAAAGACCAAACCGGCCCCTTTTGTACATTTTTACTTCCCTTTACCATAAAGAAAGTATTGGATTCACCCCAAAAATTCGAAATTGAGTTTTCAACCGATCTTCAAGTTTTAGTCCCCTGATCCCGATTTTTTTTTAAACTTTACATTTTTATTATATTTTTAATGTGTATTGATGTGAGATAGGTGATTTTCCAGTTGAATACTTCTAAAATGGGTTTCTTTTGTTTCTTTTTCTATTTTTTTATTAACTCCTATTTTAAATAGAACACCCGGTATATTATTACATTTTTGAATTTACCTTAAAATTCTAGAGAAAATTTGTCTCTTGAACTAACACTCTATTTTGTACCATTTTTGTAAAATTTGTAATTTTTGAAAATCAAATGCTTAAAAATTCAAAATAAAATTTTTGGCTAATTATAAGAAGACTGTAAGAGGAAGTTGTGTGCGTGTAACACACCAGATTTTTTCTAAAGCAAACAAACCCATTGTTATTCGGCATATTGTTTTTAATAAATTAAAACATACCTATTCTAAAAACATCATTCTGATATTAATTAAAAATATAAAAAACAAAACCGATTAGTAAATTCTTACTTCATATAGGTGTAATTAAGTAACAAGTAAATAAGCCACCTTAAATTCCTTTACAAATGTTATAGTTATAGTTTCATAGAGAAACTCGATAACTATAGAAGCTATGGAAAAATGGACCTCCATCCTCGATCTCTTTTTTTTTAGAAAAACTTAATGGTGAACACTAAAATTGCCTGCCATCTTTTGTTTTCGAATTATAAACAAACGTTCGATTTTTCGACTTTTCGTTTTGTAGTTATACCTCTTTGTTCATGAAAATAGAGTTGAGTAATTTCTACCTTCTGGAACTTTTTTATGAGAATGCAGTGGAGTAGTTAATTTTATTTGTTTTAGTTTTACACTTAGTTTAATTCAATTGGCCGCCTGATAATCTCAATATTTAAATTGCATACACTGATGATTTTTCCGATGTTTCTTGTTAGCGAGTTTTGTTTAACATCGTCTATAAAATAAAAGGTTTCTTAAATTTTTCTGGTTTGTAAATGCTTTTTTTAACTTTGAAGGCTTATCCTAGGCGTTCCTTATTTTAAATTACTGCTTCTTAATCCGCTATCTAGTTGCCATCAAATTATCAACATGCAATGTAGGTCAAAATGTATACTTACCGTTTTTATTGGGTTAACAGGGAAAAGTAAGTATTTAAAAATTGAAATATACAATAAAAAGAAATTAATTGATTGTTGGTAATTTAAAGCTAGTATATTGACAGAATTGGCCTCGTACAATTTCAACAACTTTTGTATAAATAGTTTTCCATAGAGCTCAGTAAAGCAACTTATTGCATGTGTGCAGAATATCATGTCTGTGTGCCATCACTCAACAGATACAATCAATGTATGTACTACTCGCAAATGCAATTCGTAGTTGTAAAGTACGTTTACAATTTAGATTTAATTTTTGATTTTTAAAGTTTTATCACATGAGTTTTGTAGGATGCAAATGGGTCAATCAGATAGTGTAAATTTAGAACAGCAAATATAAAGTCAGAGGATGTTCCTTTATATTTCGTTTATAACAATTAATCCTCTTATATTGTTTTTGTAGTTATTTATATACGTAAAGCAAATCGTTTTGACCCTACAATCTCTTTTGGCAACCTGACATCGTTTGAACGAAAACCGTAGTTACAAAGATAATATTCAGCTAAAATAACTAGAATAGTTGTCCTGTTTTTATTGGCAACTATTTATATAATCTGGATCTCCGTTTTTATAAAATAATGGTCGTACATAAGACTGAAGATGTTCCAACGGCGTAAAACAGGCCGACGCCGATGGGAGAAAACTATAGTAGCCCTACTAAGGCTCGAACACGACAAGCACCAAACACCCCGGTTACGTCTAAGAAGCATACAAAACTTTACATGCGATCGAAATTGTGTTTAAAAAAGGAGATCCAGATTATAAATCGTTAGGTAATTAATGAATATATTTGCTTTCGCCTTGTAATTTATCTGATGACGTAAAGGATATTAGGCGACCAAGAAGTTGCTCTGGTACCCAGATTGATAATAGTTTTTTACTTCCCTCGTCTAAAAACGAAGGACGTATTGTATTTGTAAAAAAATTAGTTTCTGAGATTTCTTGAAATTTTCACATATCAGGGTCTCTAGATAGATATGTTTTCTCAAATCCGTCCGTCTGTCTGTCCGTCTGTTAGCGGTATATCTCAGTAACTACTTGTTGCAGGAAGACGATATTTTGCATACGGATTATACATATATCTACCCGGAACGAAGCCCAATATACTTCCGGTCAAATATATACAGGGTAAGCACTTTACAAATAAAATTTTGTCTATTATTTCTTTAAGATATTAGACATCGATAAAACTAATAGTTTGCACATAGCTCAAGTTTTTACCTTTAATAAAAAATAGAACACAACATATACAGGGTGAAGTTTGTAACAAGGAGAAAGCACGTTAATTAATTTATTAGTTAAATTGTTAATGTATATATATTAATGATGTAGATATAAACATGTCCTCACAACTAAAGGATAAGATTCCTACAATGCAGAAGTACTAACAATATTACTAATATTACAATTTACCGAGCTCGGTAGCTCAGTGGTTAAGCATTCTGACTGCTGATCTAAGGGTCGCGAGTTCGATCCCCGGTCCCCGTAGGGTTTTAAAAATAAAAAAATGTGGATGAAAACTAGGGTCACTAAATCATGTCAAATTCGAGGTTAGCAGGTTAGATTTTGTGTCAGTTTCTGTCAAAACTGACTGAAAACCTAACCTGATCACCTCGAATTTGACATAGACGTACAGTGCCGCCAACATACTATTCATAACGAAACTCCGGCGAGTCGCCGGCGATCCGCTGGCGAACGACTATGAATACGGGTGTTATAGTGTTCCTTGATGTCAGTTTGACGTACTTGTCCTTTCCAGGGTACGGATAGATCTTTGTTTCCTCTCACAAGAAAGTGCTTTAGAGTGAGAGGGGATAACGATCTGTCCTTACTCACGAAAGAACCTAAAGCACGTTTTTTTCCTATAAACATTTTCAAGGTCAAGATAAAATTGGTAAAACTGCTTGTTTTAAATTATTTTTGTCAGGTTTTTCTGTAAATGATTTGTGTCATTTTGACATTTAAAATTAAATTGTCAGCTTTTCTCTTTTGAAAATAAATACTCGTAAAAAGCGGAATCTTTTAAAATTAAATGTAAGAAAAGCAATTCTGAGGTGTGCAGAGAAACTGTTGGATCTGCAGCCTAACATTCCAGAAGAAGAAGTTTACGAAAGATTGCCTGAAAACAAAACTCCTTTAATGCCAGATTTTAAATTTCCCACCAATTTTTAGTTCTAAAAAGTTACTAAAACAAATTTTACCAACATATTTTTTTAAAGGAATCGAAGTAATGCCAACATAAACCCTAAATTCTTTGACTTTCAAAATTTTTATAGGAAAAAACGTACTTTATACGTCAACTTGACATCAAGGCACCCTAACTACGCTAACACAGGTAGTAAAACAACATTAGGCAGGATCAAAACTTCAATAAAAATCCCATTCTTCTTACTGGATCAGGAAAGGGGTCAAAGAGGATCAGATCCTCAGATTCCACTTCTGAAACGGCCGGAAAGAAGAAGAAGGTAGCGGGGAGAACGCACCTCCAATCGGGGCAATTGCTCCGCAGGTGGCAGCCACTTCCTTTGGTCCCGGAAGCTCCAAGCAGGCCTTAGAATCTAAAAAATGGATATCATACACCAAAATACCCAGAGGTTAACCTCACCACTGAGCCTAAATTGCTAGACAACACTTTTAAAGCCGGATGGCTTATGGTGACCAGTGCAAATAAAGACACCACGGAGTAGCTAAAGCAACTGGTCAACACCAGCCTACAGCCTTGAAAGGGGGTTCAGCTGAAGGCCGTTGATAAAACGGACTTACCAAAGGCAGTAATTATGAATGCCTACTTCCCTAACAGTCAGAGTGATAACACTGACAGGATCCTAAAGCTGATCAAAGGCCAAAATTAAGGTTTAAATATAGCAATATGGAGGGTCCTCAACAGGAAGGAAGAAGGGAATGCTACGATCATCACCTTTTAAGTGCACCAAACTTCCTTCGAAACACTCAAGAAGTGTGGCTTTAAGATAAGCTACAAATTTGGAGAAGTGGCAATCAGAACCAAAGAACTGACACCGAAAAACCCCAAGTTCCGAAAGGTCGAAGGAGAAGAACGTGGCATCTTCATCTAAGCCTAGCAGAGAAGAAAAAGGGAAGAGGCCGAAAGGGACTCAAAACCCATTAGAAAAGGGGCGAAAGCCCAAGAGAAGTCAAAAGATAAGGGCCGCCTGTCGCCCTCCCCAGACTCCTGAAGGCCCAAACTCCCTGAATAAGAAAGTAGGGTGGAAGCAATCACCTTCCTACAAGTAAATCCTCAGCACTGCAAAACCGCCTCAGATGTTCTGAACTAACCATTCACTAAAAAGACCATAGGCTGTGCGCTAATCCAAGAGCTATACGTCTACAAATGCCTAGTCCGCAGACTAGCAACGCCAGCAGGTAGGTTAATTTACTGTAAGGGTATTAATATACCTAGGAAACTCACATATTGTAAACCTGCAAAAGAAAGCAGTATTAGCAACTCTGGCTTGCCGTAGGCTTATTGGAAGAAACTGGGGTCTAAAACCACAATCAATCCACTGCTCATATGTGGCTATAATAAGACCCAGAATCATCTATGCATCGGTGGTCTGGTGGCCAAAAACCAGACAAATTACTACTCGGCTACAATTAGAAAAGACACAACGTCTCGCCTGTCTATAACAGGTGCTATGAGCACCTGTCCAACTGCAGCTATAAAAGCCATGTTAGGAATAATGCCCCTACACCTTCAGGTACAAAAGGAGGCAATGTCCCATGCGCTCACGCTTGCAAGGACAAATAAATCCGATTTAGGCAACCTGACGGGCCACTTAGAAATTCTTTCTCAAGTAGAACGAACGTCCTACACCGTTTCGGATTTTATGTCAATAAAATACAACTTCGACCAACCTTTTAAAGTGATCATCCCTAAACGGAAAGCATGGTTCTCTAGAGGGCCCTCTTTTAAAAGAGGATCTCTCGAATGGTACACAGATGGTTCAAAGATGGAAGGAGGAGGGACCGGTGCAGGTATCTGTGGACCCAGGTGCCGAATCTCCGAACCCCTAGAGGTTACAACCACCATCGTCCAAGCTGAGGTTTATGCTATAAACCTCTGCATCAAAATAAACCTTCGAAAGGGGTACAATGGTGCAACGATTTATATTCTCACAGACAGCCAGGCAGCAATAAAGGGCCTAGCAGTCTACACGTGCGAGTCCAAGCTTGTCTGGGAGTACCTGGATGATCTCAAGCAACTGGTAAACAAAAACCACGTCACGTTATGGTGAGTGCTAGAGCATGAGGATATACCAGGCAACGAAAAAAGTGATAAACTCGCTAGACGAGGTGCAATGACGCCATTCACCGGACCTGAACCCTTTTGTGGAATACAGAAAAGCCACAAAAAAGCAGATAAAATCATCGTACTGGGAAAACACACCAGATCAACGCCAGGTAAAGCAGGTCATAAATGTTGCGCAAAATAAAGCAAAAATTGCTTTGTCTCTCAGTAAGGTGGAATTGAAAACCATCACTGGCCTTCTAACAGGCCACACCTCATTAAAATACAATATTTTCAAGATTGGTAAGGCTGAGGACCAAACTTGCCGCTTATGTAATGACGCAGTGGAAACGGCAGAACATATTATATGTGCATGTAATGCTGCCTATCAACGTAGGCACAACCTCTTCGGAAAGGCAACCATGACGCCCAACGAAATAAGGGACTCAAAACCCAGAGATATCTTAAGATTTATTAATAGCCTAGAACTTCTCTAAATAAAGTAAGGGCTGAGAAGTTACAAAAGAACCGATAGGGTAGTAGTGACGAAAGGCATTTAAAGGCCAAAGCCCTCTACCACTATTATTATTATTATTATTATTACTAGTTAGTGCATAAATAATTTTTCTTAATATTAATTTATTTTTTCAATGCGATGCCACAGTCTTTTCTCTAGGTTGTAAGTTAGGAAGATGATCGTTTTCAGCAGTAATTTAAAATGTCTAGCAATACCTAGACATCTAAAGTGCACTCGTACATATAAAAATCAGCAAAGGGCTTTACGCAGAACCTTTCCTCATCAGTTGCCGCTGTCACTAAAAATGTTGTTTGATTCACACAGATGCGTGCATCAAAACCTTTTTGATTATAATTAATCATGTAATTCAAGTCATAACTGTTCTATCTCATTCAAAGGTCGTGGTAAAGTCAAATTTGCATCTTGCCGTATTTGTTTGCCTCTGTTAATATTGGAAAGGAATTTGTAAGCTTCCCTTAATGGCTTTTAAGCGGATGGATACATTTTCTAATAGAACTTAAGCCGACTTAGCATATTTGGGAATCATGGGTTTATGGATTTCGTTCAATTGCCTCATTGAGAGAGCTTAGCATTAAGATTCTTAGAATAAGTATTTATTCCTACGTGCGACGCTCCGATTGGCTACGCAGGATCGCCTCAGCCAATAGTGTTTGAGCTTGCCCCTCCTTGATGAATTTGCGAGTTCGGCTCGTTGTAAATTCAGAGTTAGTTAGATTCAGAATTTCGAGTAAGCAAGTTCAGCTATGCTTTGTGCTGAGTTGCGGTCGTTCTAACTCCCTGGTAAAGGCGTTTCCAGGTTGTTTTGTGTTACGGTTACGCGCAATTCGCTATTTTCGCGTGGCCAATCCAAGCGTGTCACAACAGTTGAAGCTTTTGTAAAAAACCATCGGTCCATCAGTGACGTTTGTAATCGTTGTTACTCAATATACTCGTGTTTGTTAAGTCTTGTTTCACTCCAACAAATAACTGAACCCAAGTCAGGGTTATTAAGTGGCAGTTCCCGGCAATCCCATTGAACCGGAATTCGCAGTGGATTAATTGGGGGCCCCATTCGTGGAAGCCTCTTATCAAGTTAATCGTACAAAAAACAAATGTTGACAAAGGATTTTAATAGAATCTCAGCGAAAAAACAAAATACATGCTTGCGCTGTGATAGTCGAAGTGTTGGAATGAGGTTTGTATTTGTAATATTTCATTTTTTAAGCAAGGAAACGTTTGAAAATATTTGTTATGTAATATTTATTTATCTACTCTAGTGGGATAAGTAACTCATTACGTTACTCATTTGACATTTTTTCCGTTAGGTAGTGAAGCCATTGCATAACTGAGTGGTGTAATGGCTTCATTACCTAACTGCAATAGTGTCAAATGAATGAAATAATGACATTTGCCTACTAAAATATTTTTGAAAATGACAGATCTGACATTTCTCTTAATGCACTTTTCTCAATTTTAGGCAGTTGTAGATAAAATTTTGTACAATGCATGTGTGATAATGAATCATTAATATACTTGCGTGCTTACATAACTCGTGATATGCACTCGTTTGTAACTTACACACTCGTATATTAATGATGCTCTTATTCCACTTGTATAGTAAATAACTATTATTGCGTTCACCTTATAGAAACTTATATTAATTTCTATTAAACGGTATAAACTGATTGCGTACACCACCAACAAACCGAGTTTGGTTTGACATAAATAAACCTCTACAGAATGCCATCATTCGGAAGTGACGTAAAGTCGTGGGTTTCATGTTACTACAATGTGTAGCATGTAAAAGATTCCTTGCTATCGATAGTCACCTCGCGGGGTGTCTAAAGCTAAATGGTCCACCAATGTGGCCTCCGAACTAGCCCAAATTCAGATCCTTATAAGGACTACATGAAAAAGATCTTAGATTAGCTAATTAAATATATGAGACACAACACACCGGGGTACTTTTTTACCCTCCGCTTGGTAGCGGGCGTTTGTTAAATTTTGGGAAGTTTCCTGTAACATTGCCCTATTTTTTGTGAACAGCCCACATCGTTCCTGCACTAGGAGCCATTAATGTCTTAAACTGCACACGGTTCAAGTTCTTTTCATGTTATATGAGTTAAAATATTTTTTGCTTCAGATACGTACGTCTGTACTCCGCTTGGTAACAGGCGGATGTTACCTAAGCAGTAATAACTTTTGTTTATTCAGTGAGAGTTTAAATAAAAGTTATAGATAACCACTGTCATTCAACGAGAACTCATCTAAATAAAATTTTCCACAAAATTGTCTTACAATATGGCACAAGTGACTGTTGTCCGCATTTGATAGCGAAAGTAATAAAAAAACTTAAAGTTCAAGTTAATAAGAGTTATTAAAGAAAATGTATGAACCTCTCAAGAGTTTTCAGAGATATTAATCGAGTGGACATAGTTGTATTATAAGAAACCCATCAGAACAATGAGGGTTATTATCGTGTTGCGGTTACATACCACTCATTGTATGGCACTGCTACTTTTATGACACCGACAATATGAAATTCGTTACGATCCGAAAGCATATTTGATAAATTTTCGCCCACATTCGCAGCGAATTAAGGAAATCCGTCGTCATAAAGCCACAGCCACAGCCGCCTGATCCCTTATTGGAAAAGTAAAAAGTGTATTACATAATAGTAATTTATGTAACTAGTCCTCAAAGCAAGGCTTTAGGGGACGAGTCGTAATGTTTCCGGACGAGGCGGAGCGAAGCGCAGCCGAGTCAGTAATATGAAGATGAGTCCTCTAAAGCCATTTGAAGACGTGTTGCATACAACGTTTTTTTGTATTAGCTCTCCAAACATTATAATATGAAGTTTCAATTACCATTAACGCGGCATTATATTAGGAGGCCGCGCGAAAATGTATTTTTCGCTCCCCAAACTGGTTACTTTGGAAACTGTCTAGGATCCTCAAAATGGCCATTTAGAGGCCTTGTACTTAAAGTCGTCATGGCAACTAATGTTTGAGTCCGCTAAAATGTTGCCATGTCGACTTTACGTACAATGCCTCTAAATGGCCATTTTGAGGATCCTAGACAGTTTCCAAAGTAACCAGTTTGGGGAGCGAATACAAAAAATTCTATTTTCCGCCAATCGTACTAGAATTGACACATTATTGATAACATTTTGTCAAACATTCCATTATATCAGCCGTTGCTAGGTAATTTACAATAAAACTGCACAGGAATAATATTCCCGTCCTAGGCAGGGAATATTCGAGTACGACTTCCTAATTTTTTTAATTACTCGTATCGATCGGCGGAAAAATAGTATGTGTATCTTGGACAAAAAGCAACATTCCCAGACTCCTGTGATGTTGGGTTCGGCATTCGCTTCGTCCAACAATATTCACAGTTGTCCGGGAATGTTACGATTTTCGTCCTAGATACACAATGTACTATTGTCTGTTCCTTATACTTGTTGTGAGGGAAGTATAGCTTTTCTAGCACACTAGCTTTCATGGAGAACATGCCACTGATTAATAGAAATTAAGGTTAGCACACAACTCGCTTTACTATAAAAAGTTTTTAATTTGTAAAGCAACATTTTTTTAAACTATATAAATTATACCTATTTTATAAGCACACTATAATAATATACTGCAAAGTTCTTTCAAAATTTTAGAATTTTTCAGATTTTAAAATTGCCAACCTCTTCTCCTGCAGAATCTTGCTCTTTATCATTTTCAACTTCACCATATTGTTCTTATTCGTCCGTATTTTTTTTAATTCTCCCAACTATTCGCGAAATTAATAACTCATATTTTCGTGCACCTTTTGAAATGATACTAATTTTGAACTTCAAATGCTACTAAGGACAAATTGCACACCTTTAAACTAATTAAAATTTGAATTCAAATCTTGTTACATCTTGCTTTTAGAAAAGCGGTTGTCCATGCTCTCAGTTACAATATCTAAAATGACATTATGGGCATCTACAGTATATTTATGGAAAGTATCCGTAATCAGATTATCCTGGGGCATTTTTCCAGATATTTTGTTCACTTCTTCGACCCTCTTGATATGAAAAGTCTGATCGATACCAATTGTTTCTTCCGCACCTCTCCGAGTCAGTTTTTCTGTTGCCTAGTTTATAAAAGTATTAGATGCTGATTTTATCCCATCAGTGTCTCTTTGTGTACGTTTTAAGAGCGCTCTATACCCTCTCCAAAGTTTCTACTGCGAGGCAACGGTGTGGGTAGAGGTAATATTTCGAGATGCAGTGGGCGGTCTCAAATCGGTGTTAGACGAGATATAAGTACCTAGGAACAGTCGGTGACGTCATAACTTTTGTAATAAACCAGTGCGGACTGTTTTTAGTAATTTTCGAATTTGACGTTTTATGTTGTTCCCTTATATGGGACATCAGAAATTTGCACCTTAAAAATTCCCAAAAAACTAGATAATTGTGCGTAGCATCGTTTATTTGTTAGAAAAAATCGTTTTAATTAATTTTATTTTGAAATTTTGGAATATTGAAAAAAAATTAGCTTGGCACATTCATATTGCTTCATGGAGAAAATAATGTTAAGATAATTTTGCAAAATTCCTATTAATAATAAAATGAGAAGTAAAATTCTGATAGACCCACGTATAGTGCTCTTAATTGGTGGAGTGCAGATTCAACAAGCTGCTTGCCGTTCAAAATATCGAGTCCACTGGTATTTTGAGATTGCACTCGTAATACTAAATATTCTTAAATCAATTTGGAATAGCATTATTTCATATTTTTATAAGGGCTCTCTTAAATGTTTTGCCTTCGCTCTAACATTCAGTGTCGTTATGTTGGATCAGGCCCTTGGCTGCAGGGCCGACAAGCAAAGGATCGGTCACCTGTAGTTTTGCATTATCGACTACCTAGCGACGCAACTTGCGCGCTCCATTTGGAAATTACTGGGCTCGCCGAGTGACGTTCATCAGTGTAAACTGTTCTACCCGAAATTTGGACGTAGAATTAGTGTAAACGAAATTCCACCTTCAGTCGTCTCCCTTTTGAACATTTTTATTTTACATTCGAATAAATTTTACTGTCGACAGACAACTGCCCGTCGCTCATTTCTTCTTTCGTGTGCCTTGTAAATCTTTCAGTTTCAGATAACACTATTAATTGTAACAGGAATAGCACACGGGCTGACCTGATTGCATTCAATTACCCGCATTATTCAGCCATTACAGCGAAGTCCAGTGTCGGAATCGACAATTTCTTTGTATAAATATATTGCTGTTCGTACTTACTTATTACGCTATCTGATATATCAATCAGTCCGTCGCGGCTAAACTAAAATTGAGTTTGCATCGCTGTCAGTTAAACTTAATTGACATTGTCAATTTGGGCATTTATACTCGTAAATTCAGTATGGCGCTGGACCCTCTTATAAACCGGTATGTTGTTTATATTCCCTGAACATTGTTGTGAATAAACGTATACCTTAAACAACACTAGCTGCTGGTACTAATTAGTAAATTAACTATGTATCTCTTGATGCCCATGGCTCCTCTTCGTCATATAATTTGAGTTAGTTGTTTGAATATAAACTTACAACGTTCTATTGGGCATTTTCGCTGTAATAAAAAATGACACCCAACGGGTTTCTCGTGTAACAAATTAATTGATCATTTGATTTGATACCAAGATACCATTACTATAGATATTGCGTGAACAGAGCCTGCCTCAATAGTTACAAACCACCTAATATCAATTGGCCGTAGTAAGTCATAACTACTCACTAGCATTCAGCTATTTACATAGAAGGCTTCAATGCCTAGTCATCACACCAACTAATAATATATTCATAACTATTATTTAGAATAGTATAGACTGGTCAATATCGCACAATTTTCACTTTTTATTTGAGTATGTACAACTTTCGGGTGTTCGAGATGGTTAAACGAGTACAACACGGACGTTCACTTTATGTCTATTAATATCGATTTAATTCGTCTGTCTTTGCCTCAACAAGATTTAGAAAGCTTCCTGGACTGCCAAAGTCGTTCCGTACTGGTCAAAACAAAATCTTAAATCCATACCATAAGATCTATCCTTCAACCAAGCTGAAATTTTAAAATGGCCAACTGGAAAGAGATCGCTGGCAAGTGGAGCATATCCAGGCAGAGAAGTATAATACATTTGTTACCGCTGTATCTAAAACTGCAAAAAGATGCATTCCTAAATGCTACCGAAGAAAATATTTTCCAGGGCGGAGCCCAGAGTGTAACAATCTTTTTCGACTCACTGTATAAAAAGTCGTCTTTTGCGCCTTAGTTATAGGAAGGAGGTAATTTTTATTAACTCCCGGTGGAAGCCAATATTTTCTTCGTCCCACATTTGTGTTTATGTCACCATCGATACCACACCAAAGCTTTACAACGTTATGTTGATTTGGAAATTAGACAAAATGTCACTACAGAAATATTTCTAAAGCAACATTTTTGAAATTTCGTGCTAGAGAGCATACGTTCGAAGAAAAAATCATATATACAGATTGGTGGCAGATAATGTGAACATAGGCAGTCATAATATGGACTTTGTACGAGTTAGACAGCAATATACATAAATGACTTAAAATCTAGTACTCTAGAATTGAGTGTTCTCTAAAATAAAACATCTTGATTCAGCGGATACTAGATTTTAAATCATATATTGAGATGGATTGCTTTGAAAGCTCCACTTTGGGCTTGCTGTATAAATTGATATGGTTTTTAAAATTTAATGTAAGACTTAAACTGATTAAAATAATTGCTGAATTGTAATTTTATTTTTACTTGACCAAAATAAATAGTATTATGCCCTTTTTCGTAGTTTATTTATCTGCAATTTTATTCTCATAACGCTAGCGCTGTAGACAATCAACTCTATTCAAAGGGGTGAATTCCTAATAAATTGTGAATATTTACTTAAACTGGTGCGCCACTGGCCACCCGAATTTGTTCCAAATACGCAGTCGCAAATGTATGCTGTCAAAACTCCAAAATGGTTCGCTTAGTATGCGGCAAGCGTTGTTGACATTAAAAACCAAATTTGTGAACATTTGAAGAGGTATTTATTTAAAGCGTAATGCTTTGGCGGTTATTATTTTCATTTGTTTCAGGAATTAATTTGTTATATGACGTCAAAAAGGACGCCGATTGAATTTCTGCAATTGTTTAATCTCCACATAACCTCACAACTGGACTCTGGTTAATAATTTAAAAAGCACTTTCGCTGGAGGCTTGAAGATGCTTGAATCTTGTTTAGTACGGTATTGTCCCGCATGCATACAAATTTCTGGATGCTGACACTGATATTTAGCTTATTACAGTATCTTAAACTTTGAGGTGTCTTCGTTCGGTGATTGGAAAGAAGCCCCGCCAGTATCTTCTTCTGCAACGGTTTTCCCCGGTGTTTGTACTGCTGGTCGATGTCCTTCACTCCTGCCTGATGCGTCGCAGTGGAAAACGCTAGCTCTGGACCCTATTTTCGGCTGGAATCCTTCTTCGTAATCTTGATGTGGGTTGACGACTGCAACCTCGGAGATGCTCTTGATGAAAATATTTATGTTTGCGGAAATCGCCACAAACGTTCTCATATGAACTATACCACTTGCTTAACACAGTAAAACACTTTTTAGCTCAAAATATTTAATTTTATTATATAAAAACTTGTATTCAAAAGGAGCACAAAATTTCATGTCAATCTTATAATTTATTCAATTGTTATCTCCTGAAGTCCCTTATAAACAAATGCTAGTCTAATACTATACAAACGAAAATCAGCCAAGTTCAAATCAGTTACATTTTGAAATAATTTTATATACAAATTATTAAATTTAAACATTTCTTATATCTAAAATATTGCCTGTATTTTTAATTGTTAGAATGTCTCTTTGCGCCACTACACGTTTTATTATTTGCTTTGCTCTGTTCACTCGTGTAATTGCACTGATCCTTTTAAAGGGTTCACTTCTTTCATAAATGCTTTCGATGTCCATTGGTCTTCTTTTCACTCGCTTTTTCTTCCTGTCTTGCTGTTTGCTTTTCCCTTGCTTTATTCTGTCTTGTCCGCTTCTCACAATTGGTATTTTCTGTCTTTATGTCTGCCTTCTTAATTGCTCGTTGCAACATTATTATTTTTCTGGCTTCTTATACCTTTTTAGATTGTTCACAATTTGACCTATTTAGCTATATTGAAATCTACGCTTCATTGACCTGCACCTAGCAAACCTTTTTATGATTATTTATTTCTTTTTGTTTGGCTATTCATTCTGACCAAACCTAATATTTAATTAATTTGATATTCGACTTCAACCATGTGAAAAGCAAGCTTTGCCCTCTGCGTTCCTTACTCAATTTATTTATTAATACTGGCATCTCTTTTCCAATGCACTTACTGATTGAAATTTAAGCTTAGTATTTCAGTTACATAAAACACCCCAACTCTGTGGTTTTTGACTTGTTTCCTTAAATTGTACTGCAAGCAGAGTATAGCATTGGGGCCTAAGACCATTGTAATATGTCTACTTCTGTCTAACGCATACAAAGTCCATAAACTGTATTCTAGCTTATTTGATTGATTATGTTCACATTATCCACCACCAATCTGTATATCACTGGAACAAGGGTACATTTCCTTCCTTGTGTGTTTAATACCCGCCGATACGGGTCGGGCAGTAAATTCACACGCGGCAGGAAATGAATGCATTTGTTCCCTAGATAGGTATATAAGTAGCTATTACACAGAGTACTTATAGACGGGAATCTGGCCTCTCAAAATACGCTTCTAAAATGATGGAATGTGAACTCGAAGATATAGTTTTAAAAATAAATGTACATTATCTAGAATTACATTGGGGATCTAAATGTGGAGGGCGCCATTTTTTGTGATTGCAGAAAACTAAAAAAGGCATTTTCCCAATTTTTCTTTATTACTGAAAATTGATTAATTTTATGCGTACATAAAAGTTTATTTTTTAATATTTCTCAATAATTTGTAAACTAGTGGAAAGCTTATTCTTTTTAGATGCAGATTATGTTAAACTAATCTGTGAACATTCGCCCAAACTAACTTGAACAAAAATATTTTTCTACCACTTTCTTTTAGAATAAAATAAAAAAATTACAGTTACGACCATTGGTTACCTATATATACAGCAGTTTTTAAAAGTTTGCGAATGTGAAGTTCAAAGGGGCACTGAAAGGAAACCACAGGGGAATTGACTGGAAAGTTTTGGGAAAATGTATCTCTTGTAGTGGTCTAACAACTGGCCAGAATTCAGCTTTCCCCTAATTATTTCCGACGTCGTCCCTTTAATTCATGGTCGAACCGGTGCATATAAGTGACCGGCGAAGCGCTACATGCGTATTAATCAAAACAGGCAGCGAAAAATAAATCGTATTTTTTACAACAGTAAATCAATGCAGATAATTTTTCCACTAACAATTCTTCATAATTAGTAGTAGAAGAACAGTTTATTTTTTGTTTCTATAATACCTGTCAGTGTCAAAGCTTTAGTGTTTCTATTGGTATTTGATGGGGTCCCTGTACAATTTATGTTATTACTTCTGGTTTCTAGTAAAAAATTTTTTTCGCTGCTGATCATGTAAATCACTGCTACAGCCTTAGTAACAAAACGTGTAAGTCGGTGATTATATTTGTTTGCTGCTTTCTCTTGTCAACGGAACTTAATTTTATTATTAAGTTCCTAGTATAATAAAATTAACAACGCGAGATGCAGACTTAGACGTTTTGCTTATAATTGCAGTGTTTATGTGACATGTGACACTCACAGTTACAAAAATTAATCCTGGTGACAGGTGACAAACCAAACGATTTTTTCAAAAATCTAGGAAAATTTCGATAAGCAACGGGAAAAATATAATAAGGTAACTCGGAATGTATCGCCTATTAGCATTTTCGGCAGGCAACAAGCCGCGGCCTTGCCTTGGCTTGCACTTTCCTACCTCAAATGTTAATAGGACCTTACATTCCTTGTTACTTAAATAGCTATTATTAATCAGACTGTGAGGTTAGGTGACGTAAGTAGCTGTCAAAGTCAGAATGACAAACCACTATTATGGAAATAAATAGATAGGTCGGTAACAATAAACAAATTTAAATTATTTTAACAGAATATAAAATGGGAAATGTCATGAAAAGAAGAACATTAGGAATGAAGGCAAAAACTCAAGGAGACCAAGGTAACCTAAAATAATTAATTTTTAAATTGACAGCGCGACAGGTAGACAGGGCTCAAAACATCATCCAACAAAATTTACTGTCAAATTTGCCAACCTTACAACAGTTTGACAAGTATTATAGTAAAAAAATGAACTTTATGCATTTATGTGCAATAGTTTTCAAAATACCTCCATGCTGAAATTTATACCGCGCATACCCGATGCGCTTCGTTTATACAGCTTTTGTAGCATTTCGTGATTAGTTTGGCATTATCTAAATGTAATGAAATAAGTTTTCCTTTAGTTTAAAAATCATTGAGAAACATTCAAAACTAAGCTTGCATATGCGATATACGCATAAAAAAAATTTACAGGTGGTCAAATTCAAACGGCAGGCGAACGGCATGTGCAGCCGAAAGGCTGTCTGGAATTTTAAGGAACCGTGCAATTTCTACATGCGCCACGAAGCATCAACTTCTCGTATTCCTGCTTCGCAGCTATATTAAGCAACTCGCTAATTTGTGCCTCGCTTTTGTATTGTAAAAACTTTATTCTGCATTTATTGGCTTCTATTTTTGGTAATAATAAAGCCTGCACTTTGTACAAATTATTACGTCTATCTATTACTAAGTTGAATAAAAAATAAACAAAATTTTATTTTTTTAAGGTGCTCACCCTGTATATATTTGTCTGAAATTTTACCGGTTTTCTTCCAGGTATATATATATAATGTGTATGCAAAATATCGTCTTCCTCCAACAAATATTATTTGAGTTATACCGCCAACAGACAGACAAACAGACAGACAGACGGAATTGAGAAAACCTGTTTTTCGTCATCTAGGGACCCTGAAACGTGAAGATCTGAAGAAATCTGGGAAGGTGATTTTTTCGTGATTACAATTACAAAATCTGTAAAAGAACTTCCCTCGTCGACATTGTGACACTAAATAATTTGAAAACTCAAATTAAGTTAGGAATAAAAATATCTTCACGTTTCTAATAAATTAAATAAATTTTCAAATAAAAATTTTAAAAACGTTACCGGTGGTAGAATTCGAGGAGCAGACGGACCGCGTATGCAGTCCCAACGTTTTGTGGAATATTGCAACGGAACGGGCTATTTCTACCTGAGCTACGGAGCACCGACCCTTCGAATTCCTGCGTTGCAGCTGTATTAAGTAACGCACTAATTTGTTGCTCTTTTTTGTATCTTACAACATTTATTCTGTATCTATTGAGACCCACTCTTAGTAAGAATAAAGCCTGCGCTATTTACAAATTATTACTTGTATTTATTGCTAAGTTAAATAAAAAATACACAAAATTTAATTTTTTTAAGGTGCTCACCCTTTATATATTTGTCTGAAATTTTCTCGGTTTCATGCCAGGTAGATATATAATGTGTATGAAAAATGTCTTTCTAAGGCAAATAGTTTTTAAGTTATACCGGCAACAGACAGACAGAGAGGCGGAATTGAGAAGACCTGTTTTTCGTCATCTAGGGACCCTGAAATGTGAAGATCTGGAAAAATCTCGAAGGGTATTTTTTTCGCGATTACAATACTTCCTTTGTCTTTTAGACGAGAGAAGTAAAAATTTATTTAAATAGAACTGGCCGTGCTGAATACAACCGCCAACTTATTTAGCTGCTAAACGCATTGTAATAATTGTAAATCAGGTGGGCAATATGAGTCATAGTTTAGAAAAGCATGATTTTTTTTAAATCATTAAATGACAATATAGAGACAACAATAATAGTGCTCTGGAAAAGTATAACGTAAACTAAATAATATATTTTTCATTCAAGAAATGCGATAGCAACCACGGCTTCTGATTTTCAGCTTTATCTCGAACTCGGTAAACGGAGTCGTATCTACTGTGATTGCTGGTGCATTGTTTTTCGAAATTTTAAAATTTTGATAGAAGATAAAAAAGTATAGAACAGGATTGATAATTATAAAGCAAATTTTGATAAAAATTTTATTTGTCTCACAAAGCTAGGCCTAACAGTTTCAACTAATTTTTACTTAAAAACAAAATATGGCTATGCCAAAGCTAAATTCTTTACTAAATTACAACTATTTAAATTAAAAATCTATTTTTACAGTAGCACCTCTGAATTGTAGAATTTACAATTTATTACAGATTTATGCATAGATGACATCGTAAATTATTAATGCAACAGTATATATTAAATTTAACAAACTTATCTATTTAATGAGAGTGGGAAGATATAATTTCTACTGTAAGCTGCTATAACTTGCAAGAATTGCTGTCGCACCCAAAACTTTCCAGCATGCATGCTATATTCAATTAATTAGGTCGCGGTAGTTATCAAGTTTAAGTGTATTTTACAAAGTCAGATTTTTTATTTGTAATATGCAGCTTAGTTATTAAAACCATAGAGGACCAAAATATCAGCGGCGCAGGAACTACTGTAATTACGGGGGGGGGGACAACAATTTTTTTTTGAGTGTTTTAACATAACTAAGCTTTATGTTTGACTGTTCCATAAACACTTTATTATAGTATTATTTAGCTTCCATAAAGTGCCACTTTAGTCCATAGAGTAAAGTAAAACGGCCGCCTGTCAATGTCCAATAGTTATTTTCAAAATAAATATCATTTTATTCAAATCAGGAAAGGAGATTATATTAACTGAAAACTTTACAAATAATAAAAATCGGGAGTGTGCTCCCCTAGACTTTCTCGCAAATACCTTGAAGCAAACTGGTACTTTACTTGAATGGATACCGCTACCTGTTTAGGTAAAATGCCACTTCCGGTTAACCGATCATGCTGAAATGTAATATCTGGTAGTTTTTCTACATAAGAAATGTATGTACAAAATTTTGTTCAAATATCTCGAAGCAAACTGGTACTTTACTTGAATAGGTACCGCTACCTGTTTAGGTAAAGTGCCATCTTTAATACCTTACGGTAATATATAGTTACTAGCTGAAACCCGCGGCATATGCCGCATTTAAAATGTAGCACGAATTTAATAACTTTGGTTGCACTAAAGAAAGTTTTAAAAGCACGCTAGAGATTGCCAGTAAGGAAAAGTTCAAAAAATAGTAATTTATTATACAAGACGATAAAGTTAAATTTTATCCACGAGAGTGGATAGAAATAACTTTATCGTCGTGTATAATACAATATTTTTTTCTATAGCAAGAACTTTAACAATTTTAAAAGAAAATAAGGACAGTCAATCACATTTCAAAATGTCAGTAGCTAGATTGGGTTGCTACGATAATGCGCAGCTGTCATATTTAATTTAAACAAAAGTTAGAAAATTAAATTACTTTATCTATCCTTGATGTTAAAGTGCTACTTTATCTACCCTTGCTGTTAAAGTAAAACTTGAGCTTTTGTTTTGAGTTGATAAAAGCACACATTAACATGTGCTATAGAAAAAATATATTTTTAAATGGAAAGTCTCTGGAAAGCAAACGCTCGCCTCTGGAAGGCGTCCTAATTAATACGACGTTGTTGGAACGCAGTCAAAAAAAAAAATCCGGAAAGAATTAATGCTCTTATGAGATTATTCATATGCAATGCAATGCCTGCAATCTGCGTTTCTTATCAGGTTTAAGCCGTTGAGGCGTTGAGCGTCATAAAAATATAAATGCGGTAACTCAAGTCTCCAGTTACGCCGTTACTGTTATTATTTCTTTGTCATTTTAAACTGGCATTATTATTATTATCTCTATTTACTAAATGTGTTTGAATTTAAATTGTTTTTAAATAAATTTTGACCATAAAATGTTATTTCATGTTATCAAATCTATTTTTTATCAATAGTTAAGTCATATTTATTTGCCATGTCAGTGAATTTAATTACTGTAGATTCTTTTGATGGATGACGGATGACATGACATACGATAGTCGAAATGCATTATTTGATCGTTTAAAAATAGACCTGCGTTTTTCACGTACCGCAGCGGTCGTGCTTTTAATTCCTTATTTTACAGTACTGCAATTAAAATGATAAATAAATCGATTAAAACATTTATTTGCTTTTATTTTATATACCAATACCAATATAATACAAAATACGATTACTTTCACTTATACTACATAAAGGGCAATGCCATTTAGTATTAGGTACAGATGTTAAACCAACAAAAATCAGATGAAACCATTCCACGGAACAGTGCAAATTACAGAAAGCAATCATAGGCGTTCCATTATCAGGACCCTTACACAAACAATATACACTGTTATCTTTAGTTTGCGTGGCTACGAGAGCAGTGGTTCTTGTTTCCGTATTAGGCGTACTACTTTTATTATAAAACATTAAATTTGTACCATTAACATTTAATGACTCTTTGAATACATTCCAATCGGTATTAGCTGCAGCATCCTTAACTGCTTTATTTGTGAAATAGATGAAACCCGCGGCATATGCCGCATTTAAAATGTAGCACAAATTTAATAACTTTGGTTCCACTAAAGAAAGTTTTAAAAGCACGCTAGAGATTGGCAGTAAGAAAAAGTTCAAAAAAATATATTTTCAAATGGAAAGTCTCTGGAAAGGAAACGCTCGCCTCTGGAAGGCGTCCTAATTAATACGACGTTGTTGGTACGCAGTCAAAAAAAATCCTGAAAGAATTAATGCTCTTATGAGATTATACAGCGTGTCCAACAAATGGCGGATTAACTCTACGGTGCGTTACTGAGGGATGCCTAATAAACCCAACCCTGGAAAAATATGAAAAAAAAATCCCGGGGCCGTATTTTTCGAAATATTTCGAAATTAATAAAAATAAATCTGGCAACATTGATACTGCAACAATTTCTGAATCAAAAATGTATCCATAGTAAGTTGTTAATATGTTGGTAACACTGTAAGTCTAGGTAAAATTCGAGGTTAGTAGGTTAGGTTTTGCGTCAGTCTGTGTCAAAACTGACACAAAACCTAACCTACTAACCTCGAATTTGACATAGACTTACAGTGCCACCAACATATTATTCATACAACAAATATTTCAATGCCAAGCTTAATTTCGTATATTATTATTGTACAAAGCCTGTTTGCCGTATTTAGTTATTGAAAAACTCAACACGAAATCAGTTTTTTAAAATACTTAAATATTGAAAACAATTTAGTTAAAATCCCAAGAATATTAAAAAAACAGATATTTTAATAAGTCCCAGATATATTTGACACTATAATTATACACTTTTATTGCGATATATTGGTAAATGTTATAATCTTTACAACTCAATTTATACTTCCTATAATGTTATATTTGCCTAAACAGATATCAAAAAATTTTAATATTGTTACACTACTTTATTTTCAATATAAGATTGATAGTAAATCCAGTGATTGAGTCACCGCCCTGGGCCGAAGTGGTTTAGAATTTTGTCTTGCCATCTTGCTTTTGGTCGTAGTCGTCGTCTCTATTGAATAAAGATAGTAATTAATAACAAGTACAACAAATTGCTACAAATTTTAACATAAGTTATTACTTCTAAAGAAAAAATGGTCATTGTATTTACAGTAGTTTCTGATGATATTGTTTGTATTGGTAGAATAACAATTCAAAGGCTGCTAAATATTGCAGCATAATAATTCTGATTTGCAGTAATGCTTAGTTACGAAAATACCTATTTCTTGTTGTTCTGATACCGGTCAGGAAAAAACTGTATATACACAGCAGGAGAGAACGCCATTTTTCCTTCTGTGTATTTGTAGTCCTCGGGCTTCACCCTTGGGTTACAAACTCAGACTTTAGGAAAACTTGTGCCCTTCTCTTCCTCGTTGGAACGTACTATCCATTAATGTTGCCATTGGTGATGGTAAAAAAGTAAAATTTTTAATACGTTTTATAACTAATCAAAATCTGATGGATTATACCTAAGAATTCCACATTCTTAGGTATAATCCACAATACCACATCTCGCCTGAAAATTACATCACATCTTCATAAAATATATCGAATTAAAACAATTAGAATACACTATTTAAGATTTTTCTAATTTGTATTGGAGACAGTTTGTAAATAAGTTTTGTACAGTTACAGAAGACGGTTCTATAGGGTGATGGTTAGCATCTTTGGCTACAGAACTAAAATCATGAGTTCAGGTCAATGTTTTTCGGCGTCAAAATCACTTTGTCACAAAGACTATCTGCATTGTCTGGAAGAATCTCTTTACCATATACGTCCTCAATTAAATTGCCAGTACTAATACACTGCTGCGGTATTGGAATGTTTTCATCTTTATCAGTTTGTATTTTACCATCACCTATAATAATAAATTTGTAAACGTAAACAGATTTACTTTTGGCGCCTAACATACAATACATAATTGTTTTTAATTTAAAAATAATTTCAAATTTAAAAAAACCTAGGTATTTATTTTCCTTTGTTTAATAATTATTCATGCCACCTGTAGTAAAATAACAACTTACCTATATCTAAAAGTAATGTTGACCACATGTCTTCTCCTGCTGCCCTCATATTTGTTATTAGCTTTATGACTTTAAAATGTGCCCATAATGACGATTTCTTTAAACATGCATCAATACAATCTGACCTTGTTCCACGATGGACAACAGGAAGTACTTGGCGAAAGTCGCCACCCAAAATCATCAATTTTCCTCCAAAAACTTCATTATTACCCATAATGTCCTTGAGCAAAATGTTTACAGCTTCTAACGCATATTTTGGTGCCATCGGAGCTTCATCCCAAATAATAACTGTAATACTTTGTAATATGCTTGCTGCGGGAGTGTTCATTTTCATTGTAGAAAGAAATGACGTTTTGTTAATTGGTACAGGAAGTTTAAATCGATTGTGAACTGTACGTCCATCAAGCAGTAATGTAGCGGCAATACCAGACCAGGCTACGTTTAAAACAGCTGCACCTCTACCTTTACATATATATAGTTGTATATAAATACGTTTTGCCCGATCCCCCTGGTCCATCGATAAATATACATTTTGCTAATCGTGATGAATGTTCTAAGAGATGGACTATTTCATCACAGGCAGCTTTTTGAATGGGATTCAGGGTTCTGTACATACTTTCCCCTTCAGCTTGGTGGTTTTGAGAATTGTCAACGACGGCAATGTGTGACTGAATTTGTGGAAGTGGTATAAAATCCGAAAGTTTTCGACCACAAACTTTCATTGAATCATCGATGGCATAGTAAGCGGTAGCCTCTGATTCTTCTATAGACAAACTTCTGCGGAAGTCTTCAGATAATGCAGCTTTAAATTCTTGCCACAATTGTAAAGCATTTGATACGTTGCAAAATAAAAGTAATGTTGCAAATACATTCCTCAGTTGTGATGGAAGCTGAAAATTTACAACTTCAGCTAAACATCGTGCATATTATCGATCATCAAGTAATAAACCGGCTTCTGTGGCAGCTTCAAGGAATGTATCGTAAACTTAGCCATTAATGGTTTTCAAATCATCAAATGATGTAGCTCCTTTTACGTGTAGTAACAGTAATCGCATATGGTATCTCTCAACATCCTGGGGCCCAACAGTATACATTCTACCGATTTCCTTAGCAAATCGTTTGCGTCTATTCCAAGTGGTGGTAGCTTTATTGAAAACAAAATGTTCTGGAATTTCCCGGTAATACAAAGTACGCGAATCAATCATATTATCTTCAGGTTGGTAACCATTTTGGAATATTTCTTCACATAATTTATTTAACTTAAACCATGCTGTCAGAGTGGAATTTTTTGAATGCGCCCGATCTACTGCATCTTGAACATTACCCTCAACAAAGCATATATTTTGATGATTAGGAAGGTGTACAGCAAGACGATAAATGGTGTGCGAGCGATTTTGCATATCGAATCCAAAAATTCTCCACGATGCCTCTGGAGCGCTTACATAGCGTGCGTCTAAATGTGCAGTTATTTCATCATAATGAATTTCACTGCTTATTCCCCCACCTTCTTCGCTTGTTTGCTTTAATTTTAAAGCAGCACGATCATGCTCCTTATAAACATATTTATACAGATATTTTACACTTTTTACACTGGAGCAGACTTCAACGTTTATGTGAGCATTATATTTTAAGGATAGATACCGATTATAAGGAACAATCCATCTGTTATCAATTATGTGGTCTTTTATCTAAAAACAAATGAAACTAATGTCCCAACATAAAGCATAAATTTTACTATAATGCTACAGACATTTTGTGTCAAAAGAATTTCAATTCCCCATACAAAAAGTTAATATTCTCTGTGATTATGGATTGTCCTCTACCTACTGATTATTATACCGCAATTATTGGTAACAGCAGAATTTGACAATATATGATGCCGATATAAATCATAATTATGATATCATAATTTAAACATTTTGTGGTTATCGTAAGTCCTGTTTCTTTTGTATATACATGGTGTTCAAAGTTAACTGTGCACTATTGCTAAGTTTAATAACATTTATTAAATCCAACCCCACTTAAAGCATCAATGGATCAACATCGGATTGCTAAGTTTGTAAGTAATGGAGCTACAATTTCGATTACAGTAGTAAATGTGCAGGACATATAATAACCACAAAATGTTTGGATGTTGATGGTACAGATTCGAAACGTACAAAAACATTTCCAGAATTAGACGATGTAATAGGTGCTGCCTTCAATGTATTTATCCCAACAGAGTTAGTTTTAATTTGCGATACTTCAAAGTGACGCTGCAGCACATAAGAAAAGAAGAAAATTAAGCGCTTCAATGCTTTATTATTAGTGTCGTGTCATACCTCGATCATAGCTGTAGAGTTGGATGTTGATGGTACAGATTCGAAACGTGCAGAAATATTCCCAGGAATAGCTGATGTAAGAATAGTAGGTACTGCATTCAACTTCAATGTTCTAATGCCATCAGCGTTAGTTTGAATTTGCGATACTTCAAAGTGACGCTGCAGAAAATGAAAGCTATAAGATTGTAGATACAATTTTATTCAAAAGTACTTACCTCACATAACCGTGAAGCATTAGTCGGAGCCCAATTCTTGCTTTTGCAAAATGTAGTCCAATAATGTCGTTATTGCAAATTTTTGGGAAATCTGAACAACGCTATTCCCTTACCTTGCTTTGTACTACAATTATCTGATGCACAGTAGACCATTAGCACAGAATTAATACTTGTAGCAACTGCTAGAAGACATTAGTTATTGTTTTGTGTAGTTGACTAATCAACACAAAGGAAACACGAGGTAAGAAATTTATAGGTTAGGTTATGTAGCGTAAGCATCGAAGACGCTTTCACACTATGCTAAAATGTACGGCTCTTTTGCTTGGGTGCTTGGCAGCATTCAACGACGAGATATGACTATCAAAGAAATTTGACTTCCGTTTGAATCTGGCTGCGTAATTTTAAAAAACACAAGAAATAGGCATAATAAATAATTGTTTTCTGTGATAATATAGCTATTAAAAGTTAAGGGAAGTTTGTTTACAAAAACCCGAAAATAGAAATTGGCGAATGCAACCGTGGTACTTTTAGTTGTGTAAACACGGCTTTTAGTTTTCTGCATTATTATAAGTGATTTTTGATATTGCACACTTCGAAACTATCAAATGTTTCAATAGCAACTTGAATTTTCTAATGTGTCTAATATAAATGTTATTGTAGATAAAAGGAAATCTTCTGCAGTGCAGTCGAACGTAAAGCTTTGTATGCAGCTCGTACATAGTCAGACCTTATTTGACTCGTCTTCTTTATCCTACATTATTTACTTGATACATAAATAACTATAATGATTACAATTAGCTAAAATGCTTTTTAGTCACGTATTGAATCGTCATATAGATATAAAACGTTATACTTCATTTTTACTTTGTTTTACTTAGTAAAATATAATAATCATGATTTTTTTCGAACTCGACATTTTTGAGGAAATATCAGTTTTCCGGTTTGCTCGCTCAGAAAAAGTAGTTTTCGAAGTGTTGTCTGTCTGGCAGTTTGTAAGCCTGTCATTTTGTGAGTCGGTCAGTCTGTCTGTGACCTCTCTACAGCCCAGATGGTTTAATTAATCGCCCTCAAAATTAATATCTTTGTTTTCAATATAAATTTGGAGATCACAGCCATTTTTGGTTAGAATCCTGTAACCGGAAGTGATATTTTACTCTTATGCTTTTCTGTTTTCCCAGAAAGTGTTATAGTTTGATAAAAATTAAATTTCATAGAACAAGATGATATATTGTATACTTATATTTTGTTCAAAATTTTGTTGAAAAAATTGCAAAGTTAATCTTTTGTAAAATAGTACAGGAACTTTAGACGTAAAACGGTTTCATCTTCGGAAAATTTTAAAGCGAGCTATAAGTAGGTGTACACGTACCATTCAGCTCCCCAAACAATCTGTGAAAAGTTCCAAAGATTCCGGTGTATGCATAACTTTTGACAGCGGAAGAACGGGCCAAAAAACTACCTTTTCTCCATGCCCATCTAGTAAGTTACACTTACTTTGACATATCCATTGCAGGTAAACTGATTTTACTGTTTGTTTACTGGTTGTCATGACATTAAGGAAGTAAGTACCTACTCCCCAAGGGAAGTAAGTAAATTGCGTGTTATTACAGTAATTTTAGTTCTATAAGTGATCTGAACGGGTTTGAACTTAACTGATCCTAACCTATATGAAATTTAAAAACTTGTTATGAGAGGGGCGGAGCCCCAAGGGCCCCCTTGGAAATGAGCGAGGCCCCGGGGCCCCCCTTGGAGAGGGATGGAACCCTGATGGCCCCCTTGGAGAGGGACGGAGCCCCGAGGCCCCCCTTGGAGAGGGATGGAGCCCCGAGGCCTTCTTGGAGGGGGGCGGAGCCCCGAGGGCCCCTTTGGGGAGAAGCGGAGTCCCGAGGGGCCCCTTGGAGAGGGCGGTGCCCCAAGGGCGCCCTTGGAGGGGGGTGGAGCCCCGATGGCCCCCTTGGAGAAGGGCGAAGTTCCGATGGCCCCCTTGTTGAAAAGCGGAGCCACCAGGACCCCCTTAGAGAGGGGAATAGCACCGAGGGACTCCTTCTCGAACTTTGCCAGCCCTCGCTCGCTCGGGCTGGCAAACTCGTTCTCGACTGGTAAAAGCTACTTACTTCCTTTGATGCTTAAATAACTATTTTTCGGTTTTTTGCCAATTTCTTCGTTCTCATCGATGCTACGGCTATGAAGTGTACTTATAAAAAAGAAAGAACGAAAAATTCTCTACAAAAAAGGTGATATAAAGTTTATCGATAACACTAATAGTTTTTACGTAATCGGGCATGGAAACTCCGATAAAAATTTTGTATTTTAGTGCATGTAATGATCAAAATATAGTTATCTGTGCGTGATCTGCCACACTTTTCGATTTATTTTTTTATATTTCCTTCGTTGACTGAGCTACACAGAACGCACCACGCATCGGCGCCCAATCACAAAACTTAATCTAATGTTTCACGCCTTTTTCCTTGGAAATGGCTAGTTCTATCGATAAACTTTATATCACCTTTTTATAAGGCAACTTCATAGCCATAGGATCGATGGAAACAAAGATATTGACAAAAAACCGAAAAAAGGTACTTTTTTGGGCGGTTCTTCGGCTGTCAGAAGTTATGCATACACCGGAATCTTTGGGACTTTCCACAGATTGTTTGGGGAGCTGAAAGGTACGTGTACACCAATTTATAGCTCGCTATAAATTTTTCTGAAGTGAAATGCTAAACTTCTTGGACGAAAAGTTTCTCCAAAACGAATGGGAATAAAAATGTTTAAAACTGTTATATATTACACTATGATCTATAACTTTTGTCAAAAAATTTTTTTGTTAGTATAGTTAATAAAAAATCGCAAATTGAAATTTTTACAGGCATTAAAAGAAAGTCGTGTTGCGGCCACACTTCATTTTTTTTATATGGAAATGCAATATAGGTAAACCAATGACAACAAGCATTGTCGCTAATTACACGATTTAATTAAATTAAATATAATTTAATTTTACTTTACTTTTTCGGCATTTGTATTTCCATATCAAAGAAAAATGGACTATATCGAATTCTCTTTTGTGGAGCTAAAAATCATGACGTGTTTAACAAATTCCTCGTGTTTTATTTCTATTTGCCCCTCCAATATATTCTATGAGGGGGCAATCGCCCCCCTTGCCCCCCCTGTTCCTGCGCCCCTGCATAATATTTAAATGTTATTAAAAATACGAACAAAATATTGTAAATTAATTAGAAATAAATTAGTTTACTTGGCATGTATCTGCAAAACTCGAAAACAATAGGAAATATACAGCAACCTAAAGTCGTATTTACTTAAATTTAGAATAAATCAATAGAGGAAATGCCGTATCGTTCTGGTAATTCGATTTGCAAAATTTTCTGCTTTCCATAGAAAACTTTTTATAACATTATTCAGATTGATTGCGGATGGAATCATGTGGGCCGACATCCACAGAAGAAAAGCTTTTATTTTTGGATTATTATATAGATCTAAAATTCGTCTATCGTAACGAAGCTACACATAATCGCTGTATAATGCTAAACAGGTCGATGCTATACAAGATTAAATATTGTAAGAACTTACCTTAATGATAATTATTCTTACAATTATTATTATTATTATTATTCACATATGACATTGATCTGATCAGCAGATCGAAGCCAAGCATGAACAGATTGAAATTTAAAAAAAGTAAATCTTAATATGAAGAGACCGAGTAGTGCAGTTGGGAAGGCGCTAAGCTTGCATTAAGCAAGTCCTCGGTTCGAATCCCACGGTGGACTAAATTTTTTCTGCAACATTGGTGATCTATAGCAGGTTCGGTACCAAATTAACTGTGCTCTACTCAGAACCACAGACCTAAGAGATAGAGTAACAAGATAGGTATGATTCTGCGGATACCTTATGTTAATCGCATATTAGTTTATTTTTGTCTAACGCATACAAAACCCATAAACTGTATTCTAGCACAGTTGATTACCTCTGTTCACATTTTCCGCTACCAATCTGTATGTTGAGTGGTGTTGCACATCTCACGGCACTTGTAAAAGTTAAGCTCCAGTCTGCTTGGTCAGTACTTGGATGTGTGAACATCTAGAGAGCGGCCGTAGTGTTCTAGCCTAAGACAGGCTCTACTACCTCAAGTACCTCCCCCGAATTTAAAAATGCACATACCTTCAACGGCTCGGTATGTATGTATGTGTTATATCAGCCTATATAAAAAAATACTGCGTATTTTGGAGTTTACTTGATACACCACACAATACTCTAAATACAACTGTAAAAACTTAAAAATAAAAATGCATATTTTACATTTTAATTAATATTGTAATCAGTCAGATTAATCTCGAAAGAAAATAATGAGGACGTTCTAGGTGTTCTAGAATCTAGATAAACGAAGAGTCGGTAGTTTAATACTACATCAGCGCGATCTTCAGTGGACATATCTTGAATCACAGAATAGTGGCTTTTTCGACGCAAAAAGCTATATATTCGTTCAAAATCAAATTTTTTAAAACTTTTCTAACACAATGAATAGCAGTTGATTTTGTTGGAAATGTTACCAACAAAAATTCATTCACCTATACTTTGCTCTCAATTTTTAGCAATCCAGGATTACTTTGCTCTTCTTCACTAAAATATTCACTTAAAGAATCACATTCCAGTATGATAGAGTCACTAAAACAACTGCCTTCTTCGCTTAATTTTCTCTTTCTTCTTTATTTGGAAAAGTTTACTTTATTATTCTCTGTATTTTTCGCGCTTTGTTTCTTCTTTTTACTTTCTTTGAATCCTAAGTTTCTCAAGGTATCCGTAAAAATACTTAATTTTCCTCTTCTAGATTTTCCATGCTTTTGTATTTTCAACTGTGGTTTAGGATGGTCTTAGTTAAATTGCGGCCGTTAATGGTTGATCTAAAATGCCTAAAATAATTTAATGATGAATAACTTGTAATTTATTTCTTTGCTTAGCATATTTCTTCAATTACCTTGATTTGGAGTGGAATGCCTGAGTGGTGTTAGTTCTGTTCTCAATGTGCGTGGCATTTCTTTAACTGATAGAGTTAATGCAAGTTTCTTCATTTAGATTTATTGCATTAAATGTTACATCCTTTTGGTTAGTATTGTCTCTAACGTTATTAGAGTCACAACTAACATAAATGGCAGAACATTCTTCTGCTTGAGATGCAAGCTTGTTTAATGGCAATACTCCAGATTTTTGGAAGGAGCTTGTTACATTCCAAGGTGTAAATGCAGATTAACAGGGAATTATGGTTAAATACGCAATTTCTTTGATTGTGATGGTTTCAAGTCATCCACTTCTTAAAAGATATTTCTTGAAAGGCCCCAAAACTTCGACCTTCAGCAGTTGAAGCTTATGAGATGTGCGAAGAGAGAATAATAACAGAACTATTTCATGTTCACGACAAAAAATATATTGCTGGAAGTGTAGTGTGTGATTCATGATTATAAAGAGGAATAATTATATTTTCCTTTGAGCAAGCAGTGTGGTATATGTTCTCAGACTTTTCGCAATAATTTACAAGTCATCCAACCGTTACTACTACCTAAAACTATGCTAGACGTATGACCATTAGCTAGATACATATCCGGTTTCCTCATTCTGGAAAATACATAGACAGGCGGCAATTGACAATAGAATTTATTGGACAGAGGACGGTAGTCAATTCACCACGTTCGGCACAAGCAGCTAAGCTTCGCTTCGCTCGCCTAAAGGACGAAAGAAGTATTGTAATAGCGAAAAATCACCTTCCGAGATTTCTTTAGGTGCTGATGTTTCCGGGCTCTTAGATGTCGAAAAACAGGTTTTCTCAATTTCGTCTGTCTGTCTGTCATTCATTTTTTAGAGAAATCTATCTGCTATTTCTTTAACCAATCTATCCCGGCGTTTCTATGTGTATCCTATTATTCAGAGTATTTGCAATTTGGGATAATATTTGCATACCCAAATGGTAGAATTGTAATTTGTTAATATGTTAACCCGCAATTCATGTTGGAACAAATTTCAATATATTTCACCAATTGAATTTTTCTTTCAATTGTGAATACTAGCGTCATTATATAATTTCAGCAGCTCTTCTGCTGTATGTTCTTAAAAAATAAATAATAAATGTTTATTTCCCGTCTAAAATACGAAGTATTGTAATCTTGAAAAAATTACCTTCTGAGATTGCTTCAGATATTTACGTCTCAGTGTCCTTAGATTGTAAAAAACATGTTTTCTCAATTTGGTCTGTCCGTCTGCCTGTTGACGATATAAGTCAAAAACTATTTGTTGAAAGAAGACGATATTTTACATGCGGATTATATATACACCTTGTTCTAAACTGAATATACATATTTGGTGAAATATATACAGGGTGACCACTAGGGTGGTTCTAATTTTGCAACCTCAGAATTTTGTTAGTCGCACCCCCTAAAATCGTTCCAATGCCAAAAAAACTAACCCATAAAAATTTTGAGCCCAATCGAACAATATTAACACGTGCCACCGAGCCTCGGAAGTTTCCGAATTGCAGATTTTAATTGAATTCACTGGTTATCAATTAATATCTGACGAACCGGAAGTGCTATCGAAATTTTGATAATAACATAAATAAAAGGAAATTTAATTTTCTACAATTTTAGTTAGATGCAATTTCTCCGTAAACCTACTGGATGTTAAAAAAAATGTGTAAAGTATTAGAAAAACGTAATAATTCGAGATTTTTTTTCTTTCATTTTTAATTTGAAAACGTAGATGTATTGCAATTTTGAAGTAAATTGCAATCCATTATTAAATTTTAAACTAATTTTGATGATACAAGTAAATAGATCTTATAATATATAAATGTTTGAAATTGAGTAATAACAATTTTTTACCTACTTTAAGCATATTGAAATATTTTGGGAATCAGTTATTTAAAAAAAGCAGACTCAAACTGTCGAACACAGTTTATTTGTTTGTCAATACAAACCAGATGTTTAGAGGGAGAGTATACCATCAGATGTGGTTTACTGTAGTGGCGTCACTAGCATGCCATTTGTTTTTCGAACCATTCAACCAGAAAGAGAGATCGGAAAAACAAATGACATACTAGCGACGCTACTGGTTTGCTGAAATCTGGAACCCTTGTTCTGTTACGCTAGTTGAAAGCATTGCGAAAGGTGAACGGTATTACTTGTGTTGAGTGTTTAAATTAGTGATGGGCATAACCGGACAAATTTCATAACCGAATTATTTGCATTCGAATCATATTAATAACCGATTGATTATTCGAATCAATTTTGGCTCTCGATTCGTTTCGATTAAGTCAGCCGGTTTGCCGGTTGGCGGTTCACCGTCATCTGCATCGGCATCGTAACTTGCGGATAGCAGAGGAACTCAGCTTATCGTTAATTATAATAATTGTATAAATGATTTTTATTTGATTTCTAAGGAGTTTAAACCATTGAGAATAGCTATATCAATACTAATCATAAAGAAATTATAAATCTGCGAATACAAAGTATCTATTGAATCTATTTTTAGTTCCTAAAATTCTCTAGTAGCCACCCTTCTCTTTTCGCTTGCACATCATACCGGTATATTTTAGAATCCATAATTTATCTACGTTCAGCCTTCCGCGGTTCTAAGGACGCACACTTAAAATTTTCAACATCGATATCCACTTCTTGTCCCGGCTGCTCCGTTATTAAAAATGAAATATAAATCTGTTACGATATTGGAAAATCTTATTTCGCTTTCTGTTTATCCCTTATTAGGCATAATCAACCGCGTTTCGAAGCAAAAATTTAGGCCGTTATAAATTAATACCAACACAGCTTCGGCAAATCTCATACTCAGCAGAACGTTATCTTTAATAGGAACGGCCCCATAAATTTAACTCATCGACTGGGAGTCTCAAATGTCTTAATAACATCAACAAGCAGCCGCGAGCCTCACTTGGGTCAATCAAGTACATACGTAGAAAAGGTTATATGAGTTATGAATGACGTATTATTTACAGAATTTCGATCACTCGCAGGTCGCTGAGACGCGGCACGTAGTACGTATCAGGATGAGGTTATTTTTCATCCGAATACTTGGAACTAAAACCGAGTTACACAGGTTATTTCAATAACCGGATAACCGGTTATTTTTGATTCGAATAAGCCCATCACTAGTTTAAATATTTTGAAGTAAACTAAATTTCAAATAAGCATGCAGTACTTGGAACTAAGTAGTAATCATAACCACATCCATGATTGGTCAAACCAAAGACATCATTACAACCATCTGAGAATAAGATATTTTTTCAAAATTATCAATTTGACATTCGGTATAAATCCTAAAAATATAAAAGGAAAACCGATAAATAGTAGATAAAAGAAGCTGGCCTACAACGTTTATTTGAATTATATAGGACGAAATTATTGTAAAACACGAGCAGTCACACAAACTTATACTTCCCTTGTGTAAAACTGAGTTTGAGTTTAGAGTGCCATCTACTGCACTCTTATTTGAAATTTAGTATAGTGTCGTCCGTATTTTAAAATTATAAAGCATAAAATGGCCTCAACGTCAAAGGTTCTTCATGAAAAAGACTAAATAATTTTATTAGGAAATGATGCACATCAATTTATTGGTATTAAGTTGCCCTCAAACAAAGTACTTTTTTTAATATGCGTATAGTTAAAATGAATTTACGTGAAAGTGCAAAATTAATTATTCAAGAAGTAGCTGTATTTTGGTAAAAATCACGGATTCCAGCTAAGGAAAAACATTATTCTGTACAAAATCTGGAATCATTATATTCTGAATGAAGGAGTCTGGAATAACAAGGAAATAAAAGAACAAATTAGGAAGGAACAACAATTTGTTGAAAAATTTGATGACCTGTTCGATATCGCACATGCGAACGCATTAGAATTAATAGATGGAGAAGAAGATAAACAGTTCTTGCTTCTTCAAAAAGGGCGACCAGGTAGTATGCTTGGTGTTGGTTGATATCAGGTTACATCAACAAGAGAAGAGAACTGAATAACGACTGGAAAGAGAAGATATAAGGAGAAAACGAAGAGATGGAAAATTTAAGTATATGTAATGGTTTACTTCAGGTTACAAATGATATTTCGGCAAAAATGATTAAACTGATCGAAGAATATAATAGCTTAATTACCAAAAAAGAGGACCAAAAGCAGTACTTGCTACAAGTTGTTAGTGATTGTCGGCGTCAATATCCGGATTCCAGTAAAGCTTCTTTAGCAACAAAAAAGTAACTATTGTGATAATATGTACTTCATTATTTTACATATAGGTAACTTGCTATATTTGTTTTATTCTTAAGTTGCTAAATATAATTCTTTAAATTTATGTATCTTCAGTAATTATTTAATATTGTTCGTTTTATTTAGTTTGTAAATATTTGCTCAACTCTATTATATTTTTAATTATGTATTAATATAAAAAAGCAATTTTTCAAGAATTTTTACCTTTTCCTAATACTTAAAGCATATTTTTTGAAATTCCAACAAGTTTACGAAGGAATTGCATGTAACTAAATTTGTAGCAAATTAAATTTCCTTTTATTTATGTCATTACCAAAATTTCGATACAACTTACTGTTCGCGAGATATTAATTGATAATAAGTGAATTAAGTTAAAATCTGCAATTTGGAAACTTCCGGGGCTCGGTGGCACGTGTTAATATTATTCGATTGTGCTCAAATTTTGTATAGGTTTGTTTTTTTAGCATTGGAACGACTTCAGGGGGTGCGACAAAAAAAATCGAAAAAGTTTTGTCCACCAAGTATAACGTAGAACCACCCTAGTGACCACCTTAAATGTTGTCAATTTTTGTTTTAACTGAAGAAAATACAAAAGTACTAATTTACATGTAGCCCGCATTTTATCCTTTATGAAAATAGGACCCACCAGATACAGGGTAAACATAGCAAATAAGACAGAAATCTAGATCGTCTTTATAATGCAGCCAGAAGCGAATACGGTACGCAAGCGGTCGTGGCTCAGCGATTGCAGCCACGGAGCGCCTGGGAGTTGAAGTTTGGATCCCACTGCCATCACTGTTCTCTTTTATTTGCTAATCCATGTAATGGTATTACTACTTGTTTTCTTGCACTTTTTTTGTATTATTAACACCGTTAAGATGTTTGTAACTATTTTGTACCTAATTTTGAACGCTTTTGTTTTGCTTTCATATTTGCGAAATTTGTAGTTTTAAAACTTCCACTTGCGATTGAAGTTCCTAGGAAAGACAGTTACCAATTTTTTATTCTGGAATGCAAGTTATCACGGTTTAAGTTAAAAGTGCTTGCAGCCGCTCGTTCTGACATTCTTTTGCGTAATACTTTTTTAACTGCTTGTTGAGCAGAATTTTCATTGATGTTAAATTTGTTTTAGATTTGTAATTAGGAGCCATCTAAAAACACTATTTTGTTTAAATTAAATCATTATGTGTAAAATAGTGTGATCAGATTCAGCCCCTAGTTGAAGGTACCCCGCATTAAGCGGTTGAATGTGCCCCACTAGACAAAAGTTTCAAAACATTAGATAAAGTCTAGACAGTGGAAAAAGTCCGATAAAACACATCATAATAGACTACTGCCAAAAAATTACATTCAGAAAACAAAGTCTACACATTACCCTTTTTTTGTGAAGTCAGAAATAACAAAACATAACATTAAAAACGTATGTCTTATATTAAATTATACATCGCAGATAGTTTACATCAGAAGGAAACTGACATATACAGGTTGTCCGAAATCCGTTTTGAACATAGGAAATTAATGAGTGCGACAAGGAAGATATAAACAAAATGAGTAGCAGGACAAAGATAGAATGTAATCATGGCTAGGTAAATTTTTAAATTAAAATTAAGTCAATGAAACAAACAAACACATCTGTAAATTTTTTTTACTGTCATTAAGAGTATAAAGTGAGGTTTAAATAATTAAAATAATTATGTGAATAGTAAAAAATAGTAAATAAATTGCTGATACGAGCAATTCGTATATTCAAGGTGTGCAGATAAAATATTTGACAGAAGTGCTTGTTTGTTTCATTGACTTAATTTTAGTTTAAAAATTTACCTAGCCATGATTACATTCTATCTTTGTTCTGCTACTCATTTTGTTTATGTCTTTCTTGTTGCACTCATTAATTTCCTATGTTCAAAACGGATTTCGGCCAATCTGTATATGCCATTCGCATTGTCAAATCGACGGTAAGTTGACACTACTGTTATTTTTAACTAAGTAAGTTTTAGTTTATCGTATTAGTGCTACTTGCAAGCTCTTTAAATTTCAAGTTAATTGTTGTCAATTTATTTCCTAAAGTTTCTTATAATGGAATAGATAGAGGAGTGGAGATGCACAATGGACCACTGTACTTGCTGCTCGAATTTGTTTGTGTAAAATACGGCCTTCTGAATTATTAGAGATACGTCAATGTCATGTACACTATGTACCGTGACAGCGAATTTTTGAGAGAATATCCCTTATGCAAATTTAGTTGGAAATTTTCCTTGGTAACGACGAATTGATAATCGAAAATTTACCGGAAAATTTCCACTTATGTCATTGTCATCGCAAAAAACCGTCAACTATTAGTACTTAGACATTAGTTTCGTAATTTTTTTAATAAAAATGTTTTCTTTACTTTGTTTTTTCATTGGTGATATTCTCTATCAAAATATAACTCGCGCTTAAAAAATTTCCCTATGGAAATATTTGGAAATATGTTATGCAGCTATTTTTTTTTTTCAACAAAAGCATTCGTGCATGCCTCCTCCTTCGGAGTTGTGATTTTTTCAGTTCGCATGCACTCATGCACTTATTTAAAAAATAGCTGCAGAACATATTTTCAAATATTTCCGGAAATTTTTCAAGCACTTGTTATATTTCTACTGAAAATTTCATTCTTTCCTTTCGAAAAGTAGCGTGTGTGAGTTAATCTTGACTGTACATCAGTAAATTATTAATCGAATGTACTTACACATCGCCCATTCTCTTGCAAATTGGAAATGGAGAATATCCCACTATTACAGTTGAAGAAGATACAATTAAAATACCAGCTCAACTAATTGCAACGAGGGCGTCATTACAGAAATATTTGGTAATAGTTTGTTAACTCAATTCTCAATTTTAGCGCCAAAAAACGAACATTGCGATTAAATTAATCACAAAATTATATCTCTCTTACCTGGTTATAAAAAAAATGACTGTGATACAATTTCAGATAATGAAGACGATATTTTACAATTTCCTACGGAATTTCTGTATTCGTTAAATTTCAGTGGAATACCTCCACATTGCTTAACACTAAAAATAGCGGCAATGGTTATTCTCTTGAAAATTTTAAATATGTCTACTGTTTTAATAAATGGAACCAGATTAATGGTAAGCAATTTATACGAGAACTGTTTAGATTTGGAAGTTTTAAATCGGCAAGCTACAGGCAGAAGTGTATTATTACCGAGAATAGATTTAACACCTTCTGATATTACATTACCTTTTTGCTTTCGGAAAAGACAGTTTCCTGTATGCCTAGCATTTGCGATGACAATTACTAAATCGCAAGGACAAAGTAGGAATGTATTTGCCACAACCAGTATTTAGCTATGGTCAATTATATGTAGCAATGTCACGTATGCGTTGTTTCGAAAAGTTAAAACTTAAAATTTTACCTAATGGATTGTGCCACACGTTAAACATTGTCTACAAAGAAGTTTTATAAGTTGAAAAACATTTTGCAATGGGTCCCATTAGTAGTTTTTTATTTACTGTGGTTTTATACGCTCGACGATGATATTTAAATGGTAGTTGCTCTCAAGACAAATACGTGCTATAACAGTGAATTTTCAAAATGCAGTCTCAGTACAATAAGGACATATTGTCTTGAATTTACATAAGGGTTCACCTGAGAGGATATTCCAAGGCCGAATAGTTTCCCAAACTTCTCTTGAAACTCGGCAACGAAAACATATGTCAAACGGTGACAGATATCGCCAGCCTCACTAACATAATATATTCCGCCGACATCAACAACATAACAGCAAAACATGTGTCCTGGCTTCGAAAAAGGGCGATTAGGTATCAGCTATAATTTACCAAGGGCAGTGATAATCACCCGTAATAATTTTGACAAATAACAACCCGAAAGTGCTTGCCTAGAAATAACCCGAGGCGAAGCCGAGAGTTATTTCTTAAAGGCAACCCACTTGAGGGATATTATTTGTCAAAATTATAAGGATTTATCACTGGCCGCGGTGAATTCGGAAAGATAAGTTCTTAAATAGATTAGCCATTTTCTGACAAATTAATTTGACACTTCATTATAATAATATTATGTTGGTGGCACTGTATGTATACGTCAAATTTGAGGTTATCAGGTTAGCTTTTGCTTCAGTTTTGACACAGACTGACGGAAAAGCTAACCTGCTAACCTCAAATTTGACTTAGATTTACAGTGCCACCAACTTGCCATATGATACTACTGAAATTTAATTAGGTAGTTTCCATAGTGATTGAAAATCACCCTAGGGTCGTTTTCACTTCAAGCGTGATCTGATTTGTCAAACTGACTCACGTGATTAAAAATAATCAAATTGGATTGGTGTGCAATATATGTAAGAACTTATCACTCTGAAGAATGAAAAGGCTCTAGAAATCAACAACCTTGGAGCCTTTCATTCGTTTTACAAATCATGTCAAACCATTTTCAGGGTTTTGCAGAATGCATCTACTTAAACGAGTTAAATGAGATAGATCTGTTTTTTAAAGATTGCCTTAACGAGCGAACTACTACAGATAGGAAGTTAAATTTTACATATTAGATTGTCTTACAGATAGGCCAAATCATTTTCAAGGATTTTTGGAATTCACCCCCAAAAGGTGTTACGGTGTAAATACTATGTGAACAAACCTTTAGTGTCGATATTCGGTTCGTGCCAATGAAATTTGTTAGGTTGGCAATTACTTTTTTTGGTGGTGCTCGGATTTTGCAAATTCATGGCGCTTCGGCCTTCATCTCATTTTTACAGCAAAGCTAGCAGCTTGCACGGTTTTTCGCATTCTATAATCCGATGGGAAAGTTTATCTGCTTTTGATTCTTTGTGTGCCCCACGCCATCTGGCGGAGTTTTGGTGTACAAGCGAATATTTGGAGTTTAAGTCCGCGCCGATTGACGGAGTAAGTTGCGAACAACCTTCTGCAAAAAAAAATTGTGCACATGGCCCATATTTTTGGGGCCAGTTATTTTGAAGTTTTTTCCGCTCTCGCGTGAAGCGCATGTCGCTTATTTAAATGATTTTTTAGCCGTTCTTACCAGCGGCTCTCAACATATTCAATTTTAGTTCTAAAAACAAACATTGCAATAAAATCAACAAAAAAATTATCTCTCTTGCCTGAATATGAAAAGCAATTTTTCGGTGTGAATACAATTGTATCACATAGTGACAACATTTTATAATTTTCTATGAATTTTCTAGATTCGTTAAATTTCAATGGAATATATCCACATTGCTTAACACTAAAAATAGGATCACTAGATGTTCCCTTGAATATTTTAAATGTGCTACTGGTTTAATAGATGAGATAAGATTAATGGTACGCAATTTATTTGAGAACCGCGTATAGATTAACACATTCTAATATTGTACTACCTTTTTGTCTGTGGAAAAGAAATTTTTCTGTGCGCCTATCATTTGCTATGACAATTAATAAATCACAAGAACAAACTATGGATAAAGAGGGAATATATCGTATTTGCCACAACCAGTATTTAGCCGTGGTCAAGTACATGTAGCAATATCACGTGTGGGTAGTTTTAAAAACTTAAAAATTTTAATTTTACCTAATGGATCCTGCACCACGTTACAAAAAAATTTTGTAACTTGCAAAATATTTTGCAACGGGTCCACTAGTCATTTTTAAAACACGTATTTGCCATGACAGCCGCTGTCATTTAAATGTCATCGTGGGTATGTAGCGCCAAAATGGCCAACATTTGCATTTTCAGAAACGAAAACAACAATGAATTTCAAAAAAATGCCCAGGCGGGATAAAATGACGTTTGTCACACAATTGGCCGTGAGCTGAATAGCACATCTGTAACTTTGGTTTTCATAAATAATAATCATAATTTTATAGCCTCCTAATATCATTCTAGCGGGGAAAAATAGTATATTACATATTTCATTACTGTCGAGAGATTAAGTAGTTATCCGGGGACCCGAAGCGTCGAGGTTAACTTTATCTCCAGACTTTTCACCGTGGTATGTATTAAATAAATTAATATGCGATCTTTCTTGAACGCTACTATTTAATTTTTAAAAATCTGTAAAAGGGGTTTGGACTGAACCTCCCTAGCGAATATTACATCAATTTACAAATACAAAAAAAGCATTGCAGTCGCTGGAATTTGAACTCGCGCTCGCTGAAGCGGAATCTGATTACTATTCCGTAGCCTTAACCGCTAGTAAACACCAGCACAGCAGCTGGATTTGATGTTAACTGTATTATAAAAGACGCGTTAATAGCTGCACATTTCTATTTATTTTACGATATTCACCCTGTATCTATTGGATCCAATTTTCATCAAGGGTAAAAACCTAAGCTATGTTGAAATTATTACTTTTATTTATTCATGCGTTAAAGCAAAACTAGACATTCTATTTTTTAAGATGCTCGCCCTCTATATATATTTGATCGAAAGTATATTCGGTTTCGAGCCAGGTAGACGTATAATCCACCTGAAAATATTCGTTTTCCTTCCAAAAAATAGTTTTTTAATTATACCGCCAACAGACGGACAGACAGACTGACAGACAAACAGACAGACGGAGTTGAAATTTCGAAACGTAATTTTTTCATTATTAGCATACGTTACATACCAACAAAGATAGTACTTCTGGAAAAAATGACGATGTAAGAAACAACGGTATCTATTAGAACCGCAGCAATGGAAACAAGTAACTTTATAGTAAACGCCGGGGTGAAACAAGGAAATGCGTTTTCTACCACACTGTTCAATATCGTACTGGAAAAAATAATAAGAAAGCCAGATCATCATGGGACAATAGTAAGCAGAGAAGGGCAGCTGCTCACATATGCTGATGACTTTGTTATTATTGCAAGGTTAAAAAAAACATAATCGAAATGTTCACAAGCCTGGAAAAGGAAATTGGTACAATGGGGCTAAAAATATTTGAGAACAAAATAAAATACCTGAAATGTCAAAGGAACGTAAGAATGGACAGAGGTAGCATACAAGTAGGCAAAAACGAGCGAAAATCAGAGGTAAAATGGAAGATACAAGCAGGACACAGAGCACATTACGCAAATAAAGAAATGTTAAAGGATAAACAAATTACAGTTGCAACAAAGCTCAAAATATATAAAAGTCTAATCAGACCTCTCCTTACCTATGCAGCAAAGCTCCTGTGCATCACAGGAAAAGAAGAACTGAAAATTTTTGAGCGTAAAGTACTGAGTACGATACTGGGCCCAGAAAAGAATAATGAAGGAGAAGCTCGGAGAAGGATGAACCACGAGATATTGAAGAAAATTGAAGGAGGTGACATCGTGCGATTTATAATAGCGCAAATAATCAAGTGGCTAGGATAGTTTTCGCTTCACTGTCAAGGCAGACTTGTTTTTTAAAAACTGAAAATATTTATAAAATTCTTTTCAAATCAAGCAGGGCTTAAGTCCACAATCTTAAAATAAAATTCAACATTTTTTAATCCATTGCACCTCTTGTAACATCAATCCTGAGACACACTGTATATTGAAATCTGCAAGATATGATATAGAATTAAATACAAAGACATATAACACATGTATATTACCTGTAGTAACTTACGGTATGGAAATAGTGACACTAACTAAAACGATAATATATAAATTAAAAGTGACCCAAAGAAAGATGGAGAGACGGAATGCGTTTGGTATGGGATACACTGTATATCCTAGTTTTCTATGAACGAAATTAAATAGTATTTAAGCTTTTTGAGAACTCTTTCAGGGTGGTCCGCCAATCTAGTTACTTGATAGTTGCTATTTTATTTTTTATATGAACTGAAATTAATTAATGACACTTGCTGTCAACTACAATTTCAAATCGTGTTCAATGACACTTTCTATTCAAGATGACAAAATAAAATCCTTTACAATGTTATCTGACTCAATAATGTTTATGATAAGTATTCAATTATGTTTTAATAAACCTTTCTAATTGTCTCTTGTTTCAGATTACCTCAATTCAACTTATTATGCACCAACCTGGATTCCTTGCTTTGTAGATCAACTCAAAATTACCTTGGTATGATTCTGTCCTGCTATCTGAACTCCTTCACACCTCAGCCACAATGCACTGGTCACTAACAAACCGCCTCCAACCTGCAACACCCCAAGATGCTGGCAGATACCTGTTCCTCTTCTATCCCCTGTACAACTGTCACTCCTACAACTTCCCTCTGTCCAACTTCTCCATGGTAAGCATACTTCCACATATGATTGTAAAGTAACCTTGTACTTCCTTAGATCCTCCTACAACCACACACGTTGTCAGCATCCAGCAGAAATCGCAACCTCGAACAGCTCCCTCGTCAAAGCAAATCAACTGGTCCCTGTCAATTAGTCCTTGTCCAAATGGTCCTTACTTCCCCAAGCGAAGTCCACGAAAACTCCACCAACTTGCAATCCTCTAATTAATGTAAATATTTATGACTTGTAATACAAAATCCATTCAATTATATCCAATTCTTATTCTTCTTGCTTCTTGTAATTGTTATTATGTAGTTATACCATATTCAAAATTCTCTTGCATTATTCTCATTTTATACTCGTAATATTTTAATTAATTCCACCTTGTAGATTTATATTATCGACCCTTTTATATAACCAGCACACAAATTAAATAAATAGGGCCAAATTTCTAATTTATTTTTACCAAACTATCCAAATTACACGTTGTTTTCCAATATGTTATTTTTCAATAACCAAACAAATTTTTATTTCTATGCTAAACTACCATTATTTCTGCCTCCTACACATTATATTAATCTGAATGTTACCCACTTCATAATTTCTTACAATAGGATTTTATCTTGTCATATGTCATATGCAACATTAACTTGTATTTAGTATTATCTCCTTTTACCACCATCAAATAGTACTCAAATGCTATACCTTTCTTTTTAAATTTACTTTCAATCTTTAATTCCATCCATATCTTTCAATTAAATAAGCAGTTATTTTTAAAATTTTCTAAATTTGATTAATTCAATCTAATGACTGTATTTAACTTTTCCTTTAGCATTTATCTAAATAAATAGACGTAGTTAAGGTAGTATATAGACCCCTATATACCATAGCAATATGTATGATGTGACATTTTCTATTTCTTTATCGATTATCTCTATATTTGTCTGTAGTGAAGAGCTAGAAACAATTTTGGATTAATTTATATTAATTTTTAATCCTACTTCTTCAGATTGACCACTTAGTAGTTGTAACATTGTTTCATGTTTATTTTTACCAGTAGCAATCAACAATTCAACACTATGTCGTTTTTTAAAAACGTTCTCTAATACAACGTGTCCCCTTGGCATATTCCTCTTTTTAACTTAATTTTCCTTCAGCAATTAGTACTTGTAATGTTGCTTTCTGGTAAATATTGTTAATCAGTTTAGAATATCTTCAAATCAACCCATTACTTCGATCAATTAAAAGTTTTATAGTACGTAGTTGTTTATTAGTGCTGTATCCTTTCCGAAATCCAGCTTGTTCAATGGGTTGGTAACCATCTAGTTAGTCTATTTGTAACGATTCTAATCAGGGGTTTGCACAGATGAGACAATAGGCTAATAGCTTGCTCTTGTCGCCTTTCTTGTACTCGTACAATAAGATCACTTCTACATTACACCATTCGTCTGGTACATTACCTTCTAACAGACGTCTGTTAAGAAGATTTCCTATTCTACTTAAGAGTTCATTACCACCGTTTTTAATTAGTATTTGGTCTTCGCAGGGTGCTTTTCGGTTTTCTATTTGGCTTTATTATTTCTTGCCGATTTATGTCTGGGGTATCCTCAGAACAGCATTTTGTGTAATATAAAATTTTATAAAAATCCTCTATTATTGTCATTATTTCTCGTTTTGCGTTGTCCCTTTCATCTGGATATCTTATTTTGAATATTTTCATTTCCTGTTGCTAATTTTTGTTTCAATACTCTTATGTTTACGTTGTCCTCTGTTGCTTTTTTGATCTCATTTTGTGTATATTTTTACTTCTCTCGTCTAAAAGACGAAGGAAGTATTGTACTCACGAAAAAATCATAATTCGCGATTTCTTCAGATTTTCTAGTTTCAGGGTCCCTAGAAGACGTAAAATAGGTTTTCTCAATTCGTCCGCCTATCTGTATGTCTGGTTATCTATCTGTCTGTCTGTCTGTCTGTCTGTCTGCCTGTTGGCGGTATAACTCAAAAACTATTTGTTTGAGGAAGACGATATTTTGCATGCATATTATATGTCTACCTGCATGAAACCAAGAAAATTTCGGAGAAATATATACAGGGTGAGCATCTTAAAAAATAAATTTTTGTCTATTTTTGCTTTAACTAATAAATAGATAAAAGTAATAATTTACACATAGCTCAGGCTTTATCATTGGCAAAAATGAGAACAGATACAAGGTAAATATCACAAATTGGACAGGATAGTGTGGTGCTTTATAACGCAGCGGAAACACGTGCAGTTTAACCACGCCCGCGGCTCGGTTATTCTAGCGGTAGACAAGAAGCTGGTCTCAAAATATTCACCTAGAAGCGCGGAGGGCGAATTCCAATGGACTACATTTTTAGTTCTCACGTCTAAGAGACGAATATTTTTTATTTGCAAAAGATAAAAGTAATAATTTGTATATAGTTCAGGATTAATCATTGACGGAAATGAGACCTAACAGATACAGGGTAAACATCATAAATAGGACAGAATAGTATGGTAATTTATAACGCAGCAGAAACTTGTCCAATTTGAACACGTCCGTAGCTCAGTTATTCTAGCGGCGAACAAGAAACTGGTTCGAAATATTTTCCTGGAAGCGTGGAGTTCGAATCCCAGCGGACTACTTATTTTTAATTTGCAAATTGATCAAATTCGCACGAGGGAAATTTCTTTGCAGATATTTTACGTCCATTTTAATTGCTTTTAAGCCGCGTACACATAATTTTTTAATATTTACGTTGTGTGTTGTATTTCAAAATGTAATGGAGGTGCATCATTTTGCGACGCACAAATGTGTTTTGTGCGTTGTGTGTCAGCGATCCGCCTGTTCGTCCATTTGCAGCGCGACGCATAGTGCATTCTATTATTATTAGTAAGTTTTATATTTGCAACACTTGTGGAAATAAAGAGCAATAACAAAAGATGGAATGGAACAACGAAGATGCATTGGCACTCATTCAAGAGTACAAGAAGCATACATTGTTGTGGAATCCTAAACATCAATGGGATTTTGTATCTATTCTCTTGACCTTTAACCCAATTATAATGAGGATTTTAAAATTCACTGATGACACTACGAAGAAAGTTGCAGAATTCCCCTGTGCTTTCATTAATTGCTAACGTCGTTAACAAGCCGCTACCGTCATCCTGATTTATATCTATATTAGAACGCGTTGGCCAGCCTACGTCTGGCCCTGCCAGCGTAAACAAACGGTTAACAATAAAAATGCTTGCTTAAGCTGGTAGCCAGCCGACGTCCGGCCCTGCCAGCGTTAACAATACAAATGCTTGCTGCGTCGCCACTTGTGCGCGGTCGGCATGTGCGCGCGCCAGTGCTTACGGTCTGGACGGCCGGCGGCATCAGCTCTTATAATATAAGATTGATAAAGTTGTGTCATCCATTAACGTCTTTTTTATTATTGAGTTTATTTTTATTTTTTCGAATTAATGGTGCATTATAATAAAAGCAGCATATTTTTTACTAAGAATGAGTAATAAGGCATGGTTAATTAATAATTTCCTTCTATAATTTAAAAAGTTCATTCCTAAAAATAAATTAAAATTAAAAGAAAGTGAACACATACGTCTACATCAGCACAACGTTGCGCCTCAAATCTCTTTGAATTCCAAGTAAAAACCGACTGGGCGATGGATAGCGTGCGTCGTTCGTCACGAAAATATTTGTGTGTCAAATACAACGCACAACGTAAATATTTAAAATGCGAACGCGGCTTTATATTTTCTTTTTTAGTTTTAAGTATTCAGTGCTATCCGATTGTCCGTTTGGTCTTAATTCTCTTCTTTCACTTATCAGTTTTTTAGTCTCTTCGCTTAGTTTTCTTTATTTTCGTAACTTGTTTGGTGTTATCCTATTAATAGCATTATGAACTATACACAGTGGGCCATAAAAAACGGTACATAGTGTATAGCTTCGTATATTCGTAAGTCATTAATATTTTTAAATCATTGTTAAACCATCGAAAAGCTCAATCTTTATAAATAAAAATTTAGAACTTTTACTTTAAACACAGTACTAATTCAGAGTTGTGCATGGCATACAAGGCATGCAAAAATGCGATTTTTCAAAAAAATATATTTGGAACTTTAGGAAATACAACAATAACAGCACGCATCTAAATAGTTCTTAAATATGCTATTTAAAAATACGACTCAATATACCCACCATTTTTATCAACAATAATTTGCAATCCAGAACCCAATCGCCGAAGCTAGCTTAGCTGCTTTAAAAAAGCTGATTCCAACAACTGCGATTAATATACTTCTCCACAAATGAACTGGACCATTTGCATATATCGGTGCAATTTTTAAAAATATTTTCCAAAAAGGCAGTCATGGCATTTTTGGTAACCCTTCATGATTGTGTCACTATAAAAAGCATTTCTTTTCATAATTTGGTTTGAAGAAAACTAAGTCCATTAATAAAATATTATCATTTTGAAATTTAGAAATTTAGAATTTTGCCCAAATGTTGATAGCACATTGTATACAAAGTATGCCAAATCGTTGCCAAACATTTTTAAACGTTCCGAAGGGACTCAAAGAACTATTAAATAACCTTTTTACTATAGCACATGTTAAAGTGTGCTTTTATCAACTCAAAACAAAAGGTCAAGTGTTACTTTAACCGCAAGGGTAGATAAAGTAGCACTTTAACATCAAGGATAGATAAAGTAATTTAATTTTGTTTAAATTAAATGTAACAGCTTCGTATTATCGTAGCAACCCAATCTAGCTACTGACATTTTGAAATGTGATTGACTGTCTTTATTTTCGTTTGAAATTGTTAAAGTTCTTGCTATAGAAAAAAATATTATATTATACACGACGATAAAGTTAGTTCTATCCACTCTTGAATCATTAACGTCTCGACTTCGTCTCGACGTTAAACGATTCACTCGTGGATAAAATTTAACTTTATCGTCTTGTATAATAAATTACTATTTTTTGTTATTCCTCTTATTTTTGTGAAATATAGTTTTTTTATAATTTTATTATTTTTCAATTTTATTAATATGATTTTGTAAATTCTTCAGTTGATATTTAAGGATAGTGCAATTAAATATAGTTAATATGAGTATACTATAAAACAAAAGCTTTTATATATTTTTTTTGTGACGTAATGTAATAAATACAATTTTTATGGGTGGTCCAGTTCATTTGTAGAGCAGTATACCGGGTGTCCGTTCTCAAAGTCGAACATAGGCGATTAACATTGTATTGAACGTTTTTGCCGATTCCTGCTCGCCAATTCAACTTACAGGGAAGGTAATGGTATCAATGGAAAGATAAAATTATTCCGCATCAAATGATACCAATAATAATATTCAAGATGCGATTTTTATTTTAAAATACTAATTTAAAACTTGGGAATTTTTAAATATGCCATGCCTTGCTTCTCAAGTTCGATAGCATTTGTCAAAATAAATGGGAATTAGTTGGCGTAAATCAGATATTTTCCGTCAACGTCTGTTAAAATTATCTACAGAAAAATGAATTATTTCAATGAAGAACGAGTGAATGCACTAATGTGAATTGCCTATGTTCGACTTTGAGAATGGACACCCGGTATATAAAAATCAATCGCAGTGTGTTAGTAAGGCAAAAACTCGAGAACGACTTGACCGATTTGGATGATTTTTATTTTGTTTTGTTCGTCTTACTCCCGAGAGGGTTTAGCAAAAACCAAAATTCGGAAAAATCGAAAGGGAAAGCCGGAAAATTGGAAAATATTGAAAGTGTGTTTTTCTATACACTGTACGACTTTCTATTTGCAGTCATACTTTTATGATTCTGTGCTTAATGGTTTGAAGGGTTTTCCCCATCATGTCATAATCCAAAACAACGTTTTCCAGGTCACCTAGTCAACAATAAAAACTAAAATGACAGGTACAAAGTATGTTGACCAAAAAACCAAACAAATGAGAGAAAAGTCATTGCCTACTCATTTTGTTAGGGATTTATTAATTTCACAAACGCGATGCGACGTTATTAAAAACTGCCGTTTTCGCATGGCCTTGATTAAAGCGAAATAAAATCAAATTGAAGCGTTGTATTATTGCAAATTGTCTGATGTGTGATGCAGGTTTCTTATCACCACTCGATGGGATTTATCTTTAAGTAATCAGCAGGTATGGAAAATGACTGTTGTCGTCGAGCATGGTTTTAATTAGTTTATATCTTTTATGGACGGTGCTGAGTTGTAGTTTTAATTGCAGTTTTATATTTTAGCAGTGGAGCATATTTGTTATGCAGTATATAAATATCGGCGACAATCGTTCGTCTTTTTTTTATGTTGCCTTTCACTTTCTGTTTGAGCTATCTTTACTTATTTTTCTTTCAGTTTTTCTTATTTTCGCTCACTCAAAATTATTCAATATGATAACTAATTGATGATCAGATCCAAACTTTAAAGTATGATAGTTTTTGGTATTTTCAGCGCCTAGTCAATTTTATACTCATTATTTTTTGTGTAATATTTCATTGACCTTAATTGTGTCTGTTATCGACACAACTGAATAAAATTACTATATAAGTACATGCTATTGCACTAGCTACAAGAAAAAGCATGTATTAAACTAATCGAAAAGTACCTGAGGTTCGTTTGTTTTTTACGGCTCGTTTTTTCTAATAAATGAACTAGAAACCTATAAAACAAAAATAAGACAACATAAGCATTTCATCGCTTTTGGTTGTTCTCAATGTAAACGAGATTTATGTGTTCTCCATTTGCAGCGTATGAGCTTTGGTTGAGTGTTCATCATGCGACAAATCCGATGCACGCAAATTCAAAGGACACGCGAATGCCGATTGACACGCACTTGTCACGTATGCTATGACAGAAAATAGATTAACTAGGGTTAGTTTCCGAAAGCACGCACGATTCGGAACATTTGCTTATTAAGATTAGCCGAACTATTAAGTTTGACTTTATAGATTTATCCCCTTCGAAAATAGACAAAAGTCATGTTATGAACAGATCTTATGAAGTCGCCTGATGTCTTTCCGATAACGAAATGGAAGCTTCACAAGGCTGGTTTTGTGCAAAGAAATGAATAGTATTCAAACTGTAAAATTAATGCAGTTTGAAAACTTGTAAAATTAATACTTGTTGCCTACGTCAGATTTATAACTCAAATAAATCATTTAAGGAACTTTCAACGTTAAGCTAATTATACTTAGACTTAGAAAAAAAGTTACTTTTGATGGGAATCTCATAAATCTGTAGGACACAAACAGTCACGCATATTTTTGTTTTCGCTAAGTATAGGAAGTTTGAAACATTGTTCCTAAATTTTTAGATATTATTTATAATAACGTTGACCTTAATTATAGAAACGTTACATACAGTATGGTCAATTAGAAGATCCCATTAAGTTTTTTTTTAATTTAAACTGACTCTGCACTTTAGACAAAAAAAAGTGGACGTGACTACCTCCCTGGACTTTCCCATACTGGAAACTGTTCATATCGTCTTTATTCAACAGTCTTTACAACATATCAAAATTTCAACTCCATGACTCACGTCTTCACCGTGATAAGCGTTTACACTTTCACGTAAATTGCGGGTAAATATAAAAGAACTAGTGAGTCACCCGAACTACGTTTCGGTTCGCAAAATTAAGAGAGATTCATTAATATAAATTAAAAAAAAAGAAGCATCGACGGGATCGAACTCGGGGCTCCCGCGTGATAGGCCAGCACGCTTACCGCACAACCACACTCTCCTGTTTGAATAATGCGCGCACCCGAGCTAATACTAGACAGCTATAGGCGCTCCGCTCTGCTGCCGAGAGAAGTTAATTAAATTATACTGCTGCCTAGAGAAGTTAATTAAATAAGTCTGAAAATTAGCAAACTTTTAAGCCATCGTACAACTTAATCGGTCCAGTATCTTCGGAGGAGATAGCGAACAAACATAGTTACACGCAAACAAAGAAAGCTACGATTTTATGTTATAAGATGTGTAGTTCAAAACGTGACCACCGAGCTTCTGTAGATGGCGCCAAGTGGACAAGCCGCCACTGTGCTATTTATGTGTTATTTTATTCAAAACGGCTGTAGCACCGAGGTGAAATTTTCTAAGTACCTGGAAATTATATTTTCTAGGGCATACAAAATCGATTTTTTTATTTTCGCGGAAAAAGATTCTTTGACGCAAAAATATAACAACCGTTAGAATAAAAAAATTATTTTTCAAAAATAGAGGGGGGAGGGGGCCGGTGCGCTTACATATATCCACGAGTGTAATATTTTTTTGCATATTCATATGCTCCATTATGCACTGAACAATCCAGTGAAAACCCCAGCTACCTATCTTGTTTTGTTTATTAATTAAAGGGGTTTAAATTTTCAAACTTCAAAGCTTCGTAGAGGGCGCCACAGATAATTCATGAGATTCTTTAAAAAACAGATCGATAGCCCTTTTCGGGGTCTATCAGTGTATGAAGTTTAAACAAATTCCTGTGGGCAGTTTTTGAGAAATGATTTTTAGAAAATTTCCAAAATTTTGAAAATTTGTAATTTAGGCCCCTTAATATTTTTCAAAACACTTTTTATATCACCTCATGTTAGCCTTCATATACTATTCAGAAAACAAAAATCAATTGAATCGATTCATCCGTTTTTGAGTAATAGGGCGTTAAACTCAAAATTTTCAAAAAATCCTAGCGCCCTTCATTTTAAACCTAACGAGTTCGGAAAAAAACTAACAGATTTGTCTTATGACCCTCTATCGTTATCCGCGATAAAATTTTCAAAATTTTAATCACGAAAACAGTGATACCAAAAAAACATGCGTAACTTCCGCTTCCGGTTTCAGATTTTTTTGAAAAGCTTATTTTGTCGATGAATTTTCGATACACCCCCGCATTCCAAAGCGCATAAAAATCGGAGCAATACTTTCGGCTGTAGGAGCGTCACCCACCCACACACACACACACCCACACACACACCCACACACACACCCACACACAGACAGACATTTTTTAAAAACCACTTTTTTGGGTTCCTAGAGTCCCAAAACGGATATTTCTGTGAAAATCTCGATTTCCAAAATTTTCATGATTCCAATACTTCCCTATACCTATGGGTATGGGAAAGTAAAAACAGGTAGGTAGCTTTTCAATTTATAATAGGTTCACACCTTTCTGTATGTAGGTTGGCCTTGTATTTCTTGTATAACCTGTTATTTGTTTGTTTGTTTGTAATGGACAAGATATAGACATGCGGAGTACCAGGTACCTAAGACACTAACTACTATGGTCGTGTATAACTTGTAGAACCTTCAACACATTTTACTGTCACTTGACATAATAGAATAATATTGCCAGAAGGACTGCAGATTTTGATAGCACATGTGGGGGAATATTTAAAATTTGTAATGTTCTCTACCTAAATACCATAACATCAAATGTAAACTTCATGTAAAACACATTATGTGAATAAATGCAATCTCTTGAAGTTTAGAGCAAATTTATTTTGAATTAAGATTCGAGTCGTTGCAGTGTATTGAACGCTTAAAGAAACATATCCAAGGTATAACCACCGTATCAAATGCATAAAAAAATTCATGATCAGCACCTTCAGTCATGACTAGGTTGATATTGTATTATGTCAATGATTTTTCAATCTGCCAAAAATGATATTGTGTTGGGAACGTTTAATTACGACAAAATGAATGTTATTTTGTTTGTTGTGGTCTTTTCACAAACTTGTATGTAATACGTGTGTAAATACGTTTATGGCTTTTGTTCGGTTTTTTTAAACTTATACCATAGAACTAAAGTTTACGCACTAAATACATAAATAACCATTTTAATTGATTTTATAAAACCTAGAAAATAATTTCCTTAAAACAGTAGCTTAGAAATTTCTATTTTATTAATACATCTTCAAATGGGTTCCGGTGTTTCCAAAATATATCTACTTAAAAATATTTTCAACAATTTGTCTGGACCATTTATTTTTGTCATTGCTGCTCTTAATATCTAATTTTACTCAAAGAGGTCGATGCTGTGTTAGTGAAGATGTGTTAACAAGGCTACAGCTGGTAATGATGATACTAAGCAAGATTACCAAAAAACGTTAAAGTAGTGGTCAACACACCTACGTGTATATTCACAAAAACCTGCATATTTTATTTTAAAAAATAAACTTTTTGAGTTTATGTGCATTGCTTCGCTTCGTCCAGATTGCTTTATTATTTTGAAAAAGCACTAAGGATCGGTGTTTAGCATAGCCAAACTATCGAGGTTTAGTAACCCCCCTCTTAGGCTGAGTTAGTCGCGAGCCAACGGGAGGCTTTCTGTATCGTTGGCCTCCCATCACCGGTTTAACAATTTTTCATGCAAATTTTAAATTAAGAGAAAAGTGTTTATTTATTTTGCTTCCATAAAAATGTTCAACAATCACTGAGCAATGTCAATGTCAATACCCAAGAAATATGTTCAATTAAAAATTTTCTTCTAAATCCTCGAGCAAAATCTGTTCAAAATAGTTTTTACTGCCTCTTAATTTGATTTTGCTATTGTTCGGTAATATTTTTAAATGTTTGTGTTGGAGTTCTTACTAATAGTTATAACAATAATTTTGTAGTAGACATAATAATTATTATTAATTTTATAAATAATTATACTGACTTGCTTTTCTGCGGTTGCCTAATGTAGTGTAAACATTTTACACAACAAAGTACAGAAATTCAGTTTGACAGTCACAAGAAGAAATAAATCATATGACAATTAGCTGAAATATTATACATGTAAACACTAAGGTAGTATTTTAAATAAATGATTTTTTTCCGTTATTTAAATAAATCTTTTATACAAAGGTAAAACGAGTTAATCATTATGAATAAATGTACCATTTACAATTAAAAAAAATAATTTTTTTTCGAAAAATAACACGACTAATTTCTTGTTCGTAGATATTATTAACCACTAAAGTATACAACTTTTCCATAATTCAACCTATTTCGTAGTCCTGCTAAAGAATTATTACATATTGATTCATCAATTAAACTTGGAAAAATCAAGAGTAAGGCTAATTAGAGATTATTAATAACATGGTGACTTATAATTGTAAGATTTAACTTTAAAAAGGAATTGGTAGATTTTAGAGACTTGCAATAATTTATAATTTACGTTATTAATTTGGCACCTGGCTGAAAATGCATATTACAAGATAAACAGTGTTAATAAATACAAAAATTATAATTATAATCAATTTTGGGAAAAACGTGTAATGTCTCAAACAATTTGTGTGAATGTATCGCTATACAAAGCGTTAAGAGTGCATGCAAAATAGGACCTGGTTCTTAGCATTTTTTAAAATAAAATCTATTTAGTTTCAACATTTCGTTGTTTTGGTTGTAGCATAAAGTTTTAATTTAAACACTTATTTCTCCGAAAATAAACGAGCAACTTTTCGCCCAATATTTCGCCCATAATTAGGTTAATTGTAATAAATGTTATTCTTAGTACAACACTTTGGCACCTCATTAATAACAAAACAAGTTGACAATTTACCAAAAACTAGGTTACATTTGAACCCTTCTGCTGGCGGTAACCTGCGCCATTAAAACAATGTTCGAGCTGCTTTTAATAATGCGAAAAGTTTTGCCATTAAATTAGATGCCCAAAGTCGTTACGAGTTATTATATGTTGTAATTATGATGAAAGTTATTTTACACTAATGGGACTGTGCACATGAACTGCAACTCGAAACTAGAACAAACTAATTGAGTTCTGCAGATCCTCACTTCACCTTGAGCCATTTTTCAAATTTCGAAACTGCCTAGTAGATCGATAAAGGTGTCAAGTATTCTTATTAAAAAGTACTCACTCTTCCATTCGCATCTTGTGCAGCAACTTGAAGTAGATCTTGATGCGCCAATTGTAGTCACTCGCCAACACCATGTTGAACTCGTCTTCGGGAAGCTCATCCTCCGGACCGTCCGGAATCAACATACTTTTGATCAGCTCCGGGAGCTGTGCGAATATGTTTCCCTCGCCAGCCGAACTGAGGTTCACCCAAAGCTGGTGCTTACTTGGAATTTGTTCCAATTCTCCCATCTTATCGCTGTTGCATGCACGGTATATAGGCTGATCTAAAAGTAAACAGGTTTTAAAAATCCAGAAGAATAGTGAAATGCTTTTTCAAATTACAAACGTACACTGAAATTATCAAATCGTCAAAATTTAGTTTTTTCAATAAAAACGTTAACAAGTAAGCAATACCTAATATAAAAAATATAGTATGATCAAAAATTAATCTCATCTAATATGGCTGTAGAAGTGCAAACCAACGCCTTTAAAATTGGCTTACATACTTATATTTAATTCAAACTGTCAAATTTTATTTATTTTATCCATCTAGTTACAATCTAAGATTGAAATAAACTAATTTGCACGTAAAAGTAATGTAATTGTCCAACAAATAAGCCTGCACCGGTCGAATACACTTCATCTTAAATCTAACCTAAAAATATAATATATTGGACACAGTTGTAAAGGCAGCAATTTGTTCTTTTATAGCCATACTAGATGATATTAATTTTTGATCATACTTTATATCGAGAAGCAATAAAATTTCCAAGTACGAATCGACACACTATTTCATACAAAATATTTTATGTTCGACTGCATCATAAAGGCCTTGTTTATGAAACAGTTTTGAATCCATAAAGTCATACTGTATTGTACTTGTACAATAATATTAAAGTAAATTGGGCTGAACTGTCACTATCAAGCAAATGTTACAATAAATGTGCACATACATGCCACATTTGAAAAAAAATAATATTATCAATAAACAGTGTCTATAAATGAAGAATCAGCAATAAATTATTAAGGTAATAAATATTTGTAACATATTTTTTGTTATCGTAAGTGTTTATCGTGAAAAATCTGTCACTATCCATCAAGGCATTTTTATGACATAGTTTCGCGAAAATAAAGTAGCTCTTTATAGTATTACTAAAATAAAATTTACTTTATTTTACTATTATTATTAAGTACTCTGCTTTATTTGACTAGTACTATAAAGTACCTTTACGTCAGCCGTCAATGTCAATATCGATCAAGCCACTCTGTCAAATTATTTTCTATCACAGAATAGACGTCAAATTTATAAATTCGATTATTTTCTATTTGGAGCAGTCGAACATACAAGCTTTATATATAACTCGTACATAAACTGACTTTACTGACTTGTCTTTCTTATTGACCTCGCCAGCAAAACTCGTTCGGCCGTAAAAGACTCGTTAAATAAAGCCGCACTTTATCTACTTGTTATAAATAGCTATTAATTAAACAAGCATTTCACAAATGTGGATTAGATTATAATATACTAAAATTTTAGACTAATAAACTAATTTAAAATGTAAGGCAATGGAACAGGCAGATGTCATAAAAATGAAATAATGCTGTCAGTTGAGTTCTGCAGTTTTGTTATTAAGGTTCTACTGCAGCACATATTTACTCTCCAAATAAGGCATATTTTATTTGTTATCAAATTTTCTTTCAGAATTTCATATAAGGTAATATGTATCATATTCCTATACCAACAATTTAAGAAATAAAGAGCCCATATCATAAAGAAAGAAACAACGTTCACTATTATTTGACCTAAATTGCACAATATGAAGAGATCATACCACTTAAGTAAACACATTATTTGTGAATCGCTATGTATTATCAAATATGATTCATCTTGGGTGTTATTAAAGTAACGACTTTGAGAGTTGTATATGACTTATATCCTATAGATACATTTTAACTAAAGCAATTGTCTGCCATCACAATAAAAAATTACCAACTTAAAACAACTTTTTGCCAAAATGTAAAAACAGTGCAACCAAATATTTGAATATATAGTAAAGCTTACTACCGGAATAATTGCATTGTGATTAAAAAAGGAAGTTATATTTCAACACCTTTTTAATGAATAAATTAACTATTTATGTTACAAGTACGAAATTAAGGACTTTTTGAAACGAGCCGCAGTTTATGGCCAAGCGAGCCCAGCGAGCGATGCATATAAATAAGGCGAATCTAAAAGTCCGCTTTCGTACAAGTTACATACATAATTTTTCGTTCTACTGCTTTGGAAGCGTGTTTTCTTATTCTTATTCTTAATCGAGGAGGTCGGGAAAAGTCGAGGAGGTCATGATCATACTACAAAATGGTAATGGAACAATTGTGGTTCTCGGTTAAAAATAAATCTAGTAAATATATTATGTATTTGGTGTGATTTACAGACCACCATCTACAAATTATAAAACGTTTGTAGATGAACTTAAGATATCATTTACTTGTGCACATCTGTTTCTGAGAAAATATTTTGTTTAGGTGATATTAATATTAATATGTTATCAAAATGCAATCCATCTACTAAGTATTTCATGGAATTTTTAGAATGCCTCAATTTACGTCAGCATGTTTCTGCGCCAACCAGAATTGCACAAGATTCTGAATCTATTTTGGATGTTATTTTATCTACTGACCTTTCTTTGGTTGAATCTTCGGGGGTTGAGATTAATAGTGAATCCGATCATGCGCTCATTTATTGTACTATCGTTGCAGATATTCCTAAACGAATTCAAATCACTGCAGTCTACCGAGACTACAAAAACTTTGACTTAGATGTATTTATTAATGATTTTCAAAGGTTGCCCTTGCAACAAATTTATTATACAAGTGATATTAATGTTAAAGTAGATATACTAAATAATAACATAATTAATTTATTTGATAGACATGCTCCTTGGAAAACAACTAAAATTACAAAACCTTACGCCCCTTGGCTAACAGATAGCATTAAGCTAATGATGAAGTTAAGGGATAAAGCTAAACTAAAATTAAAAAATCCAAAAGTAATTCCCATTGGGAGTACCTACTACAAATCGTTAAGGAATCTAATAAATGCTAGTATAATAAATGAAAAAAAGGCATACTTTGCGCATAAGTCAAAATATTGTTCAGCAAAGCAATTGTGGAAAGATCTTAAGTCTTTAAATATAAAAAACTCAACCCATTGTCAAATTCCGTCAGAGTTATCTGATCCTAATAACATTAACAATTTCTTGATAGATAATATACCTAAATTAACGGTTGATGTAAATATAAAACAAAAGTATGCGCATACTACTAATAATAGTACCACATTTTCTTTTGTCCCAGTATCAATAGAGGAGGTGGCAAACTGCATTAGAGACATTAAAAGTAATTCGACGGGATCTGATGGCCTAAACATTAAAATGATAACATTGTGTTGTCCATTTATTCATAATTATTTAACGCATATCATTAATTGTTGTTTAACGGAGAATATTTTTCCGAACAGTTGGAAGCACGCTGTTATAACTCCAATACAGAAAATTAATAAACCAGTTGTATACTCAGACTTAAGACCAATCAGCATTTTACCTACCTTTTCAAAAATTCTTGAAAAAATTATGAACAATCAAATAATGAATTATTTAAAAAAACATGAACTGCTTCCTGATGTACAATCGGGTTTTAGACCTTTCCACATTTGTACCACTGCGTTGATGAATGTAACAGATGACATAATTGAGGCAACGGATACTGGAAAATTAACAATTCTTGCACTCCTGGACTACAGTAAAGCGTTCGACTCCACTAATCACGAGTTATTATTTTCAATTCTCCACTCTATCGGCTTTTCTTCAAATGCGTTAGAATTACTTAAAAGTTATTTCAATGGACGAACTCGAAAAGTAAAGGTTGATGGTAACCTTTTCTTGTCGCGGTTAGTTTCACAAGGAGTGCCTCAAGGTTCGTTTTTGGGGTCGTTATTGTACACGTTATATACTTCAAAATTTTATCAATTCGTCAAATATAGTAAAATTCATATGTATGCTGACGATACGCAGGTTTATTATTCTTTTCAGCCCACGTGTTTTGACCGGGCATTGGAGGAAATAACAATTGATTTAAATAACTTGTTTGAAATGTCAACCAAACATGCATTACAACTAAATCCTTCTAAATCTTGTGTACTTCTTTTTGAGAGAAATCCTGATTGTGAGACTGTAAAACCATTAATTCAATTATCAATTAACTGTTCGAGTATATTGTTGAAAGACAGTGCTAAAAATTTAGGCATGGTCCTAGATAATAGTTTTAGATACAGAACTTATGTAAATAAATGTATCCAAAAAGCTTATCTGAATCTAAAGCTATTATATCCACACAGGAGGTATCTAAGTGAAGCACACAAAAAAATGTTGTGCGATGTTTTAGTACTTTCGCAATTTACATATTGCTCAGAAATATATGCTCCATGTTTAGATTATGATTCTTCTATGCGAATACAAAAAGTTCAAAATTCTTGCTTAAGGTTTATTTATGGCTTTCGAGAATTCGACAATATTTCACATAAATTAGTAGAAGCCAATTGGCTAAATATGGAGGACAGGCGTTTATTACACACAGCTTCCTTATATCACAAAATAATAATTTACAAGAAGCCACCATACCTATATAACAAAATAGAATTTCGAACTGATGTACATAATCTAAATTTAAGATTCAAGGGTCTAATTACACCTCCGCAGCACAAATCTTCTCTCTTTGAACGATCGTTTCGGTATAATATTAGCAAAGTTTACAATAGTTTACCAAATTTTTTGAAAAATACATCTTGTTCAGCTTTCCGAAAATATTATCTCAAATATCTGTTATCGGAATAGCCTTAAGTGTGCCAAGACAAGTTTCTAATTAATGGCAGTTAGTTTCTCGGGTTGATATGAATCTGCTACCATCAGGTAAATTTTTGAATTTAATTTAAGTTATATTGCACTTATTTAGGATTTAGGCATACATTGTAAATTATATTTTCAATATCCTCAAGGTCCAGTTGAAAAACGGTATATCTGAACTGCGCCATGTGATTTTCGATGTATACTGTGTACTTAATTTTAAGTTTGATTTATGTTATTGTAATATGTTTTATACATCGAAAATAAAGCCATTATTATTATTATTATTATTATTAATGTGTATTTTGATTTCGACCAGTGTGAAAACACGGCGTTAGGTTTTGTTGCTAGTGTTATTGCTGCTGAAAAGTAAAAGTTACTAGTGCAAAATGGTTAATTAACCAACAAGTGTGTTAATAAAGGTGATTAATAATCCAGAGATATTAACGCGTGAGCGAGTGGAGCGAGCGAACGCGTTAATGAGCGAGATTATTAATCACCGATTAACATAAGAGTTGGTTACAAGACTTTTCCGTCAATCGTACGTTTGTTAAAATCCATCAAAAATATTTATTAGTTTTGACATTTCAGATACATCTGACGTTTAGTAGGTATGGTTGCCGATGCCGGAGCAATTTTGCGGCAATTAAAATACTTGGCTGTTGGAAATCCACCTCTGTTACCGAAGGATACATTGAGAACTCGATAGGTATAAAATACAAACTGCCACAAAGATATTGAGCGAAGCGTTTTCTAATGTAAATATTTATATTAATAAATCCACGGAATAATTTAACCTTTAGTTTTGACATTTCAGATTCAGATACATTTGACGTTTAGTACGTATGGTTGTCTATATAAAATCATTGCGAAAACGGGTCGATTAATGCATGATTCTTTAGACAAAATCATGCATTAATGAGTCGATATATAAACGATTGACGGAAAAAGAGTATTTTCAGCCGCTAAATAGTGCCGTAATTTATAGCTTTTCGATGCAATAGAACAAAATAGTTACTTTTTGATTCTAGATTGCGCAATGCTACTTTTGCATTCGAGAATGAGTTTTTCTCTGAGTGAGTTTGACTAGATGCGACAGCACGCTTTTGAAGAAAATCGCATAACCGGAAGTATGGTGTTTACTCACGCGTTTTTTCAGTTGTTTCGAGTTTTTCAAAAACGGCTCTAACGATTTTTTTCAAACTTTACATTCTTATTACATTTTTAATGTGTATTGATGTGAGATAGGTGATTTTCCAGTTGAATACTTCTAGAATGGGTTTCTTTTGTTTTCTTTCCTATTTTTTATTAACTTTTATTTTAAATAGAACACCCAGTATATTATTACATTTTTGAATCCAACTTAAAATTCTAGAGAAAATTTGTCTCTTGAACTAACGCTCTATTCTGTACGGTTTCTGTAGAATTTGTAATTTTTGATTTTTTTTTCAAAAGCTTAAAAATAAAAATTCAAATTTTTGGTTAATTATAAGATCACTATAAAAGAAAGTTTTGTACGTGTATCACACCAGATTTTTTTGTTCTAGATTGTAAAAGACTTTTACATCCTTTGAACAAAAACCAGTCACTTTGACAACCGATTTAGGTCATGTAAATGTCAACATTTTTTATCAGTTTTCGAAAAAATACTTTTTTTGACTTTCAGGTATTAAATTAGTTACTTATTTTATCTTCATCCATGTTGTTATAGACTACTTACCAAATCAATTTGATTATCGTTAAGAGCTTTATTACCGCACTCAGTGGGATTATAGATGATATTACCGCACTCACTGCGGTAATATGCACTCTTCTTTTACAATACAAAGAATACAGTAAACCAAAATTTATTGATGAAGATTAAACATTGAACAATACACGTTTGCTTATATCGTTAATATCTATAAAACGTCATCAACGTTTTGATATAAATGTAAAAAATCAGAATAACATTATTTCCTATTAATTTAACATTAATCACTGCATTAAAAAACACTTTGGACGTACGTATAATGTATTTCCTATGGAATCCATAAAAAACTAATTCCAAAGTACAGACAAAAAATAAAACAAAACTTTATCCCTGGTTATAATTGGAAAAATAACAGGATTTCCCAGAATTAAAAGCACAAAAAAACTACAATATTCTGAAGGCGAGAATTGGATCAAAATATTTTTCTATTTAGAGTTTTTAAGTTTGTCTAAAAAACTTCTTTATTCGACGCAAGCCGTCGGCCCGTTTGTTTACTAAATAAAACAGAATAACATAATGTTTTATCACTTTTATGGCTTTTCGCAACCAACGAGATTTTTGTTATGTTGCTGTGGTTAGCAACAATCATTTTAACAACAATTAATAAGTAAACAATAGTAACGTAAAAAACAGTAGCACACTGCATTTTGTAGGTAAATATTTAATAGCTTTAATTCAGCTAGGTATAAGCCGATTTTGATAATAATTTCAGAAACTGTGTCAACACATTGGCTACTTTCATGAGCCTTTTTGTGAGTTTATACCGGGGACGACCTGTGTGTTAGACTCAAATGCCGAATTCGCTCAATTGCTGAAATGGAATGCTGAGTCCGGGAACTGCGTTATACGGTCTGTAGAATTGATTAAATGTTTCAACACTATGCTTTCCACATATAACGGCTTTATTACTTGTTTCGAGAATAAAAAAAGTGTACAAAATTGTCTTCTTTCCACGGTTACATCTATATTTAGAATGAAAAATATGAATATAAATAAACTAATATCTCGTAAACTATGATATATATAAAAAAAATAACTTCAGATGGATAGGAATATTGGGGATGTTCAGTTGTTTTTCCTATACATTCTGTATTCGGATTTTTCTTTCTAACTCGAAATTTAGAAAAGTTATCTGAACTAATTATATTCGAATCACAATCCTGTACAAAAAGAATTACTTTTAATATAATTAACTGCATATCACGCCCAAGATATTTATAAATTTGGCGAGTTATTAAATGGAATTGCAAATACATTTCAATTTAAACACTCACTAATAAAATGAGTAGGAAGTTAAACAACTGGAATCTTTATACTGCCTTTTCTATATGCAAATAAGGACGGGCGGGTATTAAGGACCACGCTGTATTTACCTTAACAAACGTTATCGAGTTCCTCTACATAATTGAGCTACAAATTTATGTGTTTTGATGGGAATCCATTTGGTTTCGGCTTGGTATCCAAGAAATTCAATTTAGATATGACATGTTTTAGATAAATAACGTCTACCCTCGTTATTTGTGACTGTTAAGGGCAATTTGGAGTAATCTAACCCGGAATTCAGTACATCCCCCATCCCGTACTTGAGTCGCTCACTGCAAGCAAGAAAATGAGTTTAATACATGTAACTACTGAATATGTATTTTACATTTTTGAAAGCAGTTAAGCAATGAATAATGCTAGGAGGATGCATGTCAATTTGAGAAAACTTTAATAAAATCTATATGATGCTATTTACGCAACCAAGACAAAGCACAAACCTTAGAAATCATGCCAGCTTAACGAATGTTAGTATTTCAAAATGTTGTATTGTCATTAGTGAAACACAGTTTATTTCAGTCATAATTGCACCAACATTTTATTTAATATCAATATGATTTAATGCAACAGCTAAACTGATAGTAAATTACCATTGTATTTAATATCACCCAACTTTCTTCCAACTTGTTGTATTAGGTTTTTAATAAATTTGCGAATATTTTAAAATGTTCTTAGTCTCAAAATTTCATCAATTTACTGCTTATCATCCATTACCATAGATTTTCTTGCTCAACAGTGTCCAAAAATTCTCAATACAAAACTCTACCGGTAATTAATTTTGCTTTAACTTTTATTTCGTTTGGATAATTTTCTTCGCTATCTGTATAAAAGCGACCACTCTCTTTCAATTCAGAGTGAAATAATGGAAATATCTTTCTTGTAATTAGATCCTAAAACAAGGCAACATTAAGCCACTAAGGGATATTGGCTTCAAGAATCCTGCAAAAACGTAGAAACATTTCAAAACATCCACGACGATTTTAATCTTTCAAGAACTGGATAAGGTGCAAGGTTCATACGGAAAAAATGCGAGCATGCATGGCAAACACATTATAAACAAAAGACTGATGTAGAATTTAGAAACATTCATTTCAAAACCTGATGAAGCGGGCAAATCTAAGTTACCTTGTAACGCTCGAATCTGTTTTCTAAATTTGATATCACCCATCCAAGCGTTATTACGGGCTCCATCTTGCCGACGCTCGAACAAGTGATATCAAACTTGGGCCCGCTGTGCGCAAAGCTACGAAGGGTCAACCCTCGCGCCGCCTTCTACCTAAGTATGTCGGAAGTGGCTGTTTTGATAACACGACGCGAAGGATATAAAAGCAGGTTTCTCGACCATGTAGATCATCTTGAGTCCACGGACTTACCTTTATCCCAAAACGCCTCGCCTGGAGCTAGATTGAAACGGCGACTGTTCACAGTGCCCGCCTCCTAGCTTATTAATCTGAAGACCTGACCTGAAGCTAGATTGATATGGCGACTGTTCGCAGTGCCCGACTCCTAGCTTATTAACCTGAAGCCCGGACGTGAAGCTAGATTGAGACGGCGACTGTTCGCAGTGCCCGACTCCTGGCCTATTAACCTGAAGACCTGACCTGAAGCAATATTGAGACAGCGGGAACTCCTAACTTGACAATGAGGTGCAGGTATCTCGTACATCACCATGATTTTACATTTGATTCTATCACCATAAACACCAACCAAACTGTGATTTGGAGGTTATCTGACCGGGACATTAGCGCTACCAATAATCGGCCCGTCGCCACCACGCAGGTGCGTTCAGCAATTGCCCGTGGAGCTTGTTCAATAACCCGTCGTACCCGCCTGCCGTACAGCAGCGTCAGGTTGCAGTTCACCAGAAAGTAACGAAACACGACGCCCCAGACGAAACTGTTATTTCCACAATATACAATTCATTTTTACATTGAATGATTACTTATTTTGTAAATATAGTTAAACACAATATATCTTTCTAGTAAGTACATGGTGTTTTTTCTGAACGCATATATATTTGAGTGAACGTATCTCTCCGATTTGACCTTAACCTGAGGTATAAATTTTTAACGCCGTTATTAAAGGGGGTCAAACGTTACAACCTAGTATTGATTTAGAAAAAAAAAACAAGTTGGACCTAACATCCTCAATTCAGAGGTTGAGCTAGCTATGCAGCATACAAAACCAAGGAAATCATCTAACCCTGATGATATTCTTGCCGAATTCGTGAAAATGTTGAACGACCAGGGTCAGGAAAGCTAACCATGTTCTTTAACAAGATATATCAAACTTACCATCACCAAAGTAGAACCAAGCAGCTCAATGTGGAGACTTCAGACTAATTAGTCTGATAATTCACACTTTCAGTCTTACATAACCGCATCTACAACTTTGCGAAAGTGCTTCTGTTCTGCTTGAATATATTGCTTCAAAAATATTATAAATTCAGGAGAAATATTTACATCTGTTATATATCCACTGAGAAAGCATTTGTCGGGGTCGAGCATAACCTTCTATTTAAGTCCTTTCGGTCGAACGGTCGCGATAATAAGACGATTCTTATATTAAAACCAAACAGTGGTAGCGAAAGTGGACAATGAACACACCAGCGAAATCCTAGTTTCACAAGGCGTGAGGCAAGAATGTGTGATATCCCCGCCTGTGTTCAACCTCTATGCAGCGGAAATTTTGCAAAATTCTATTCGACAAACATAGGAGGGAAGTGATGATTGGAGAAGATGTAATAAATAATATACGTTTCGCAGATGTCGCCGGATTATTTGCTGAGATAAAATGCTCTCAGCAAGTAATCAGCCCTGCAAGAGTTGGCGAAGTCAATCTGTCTTGGAAGGGCGAGAACCGAATGGATGGTCGTAAGCAAAATCAATATCAATCAAGAAATCATGGTTTTGGTGTGACCCTAGCTAATAAGCACACAGGCCGAGTCGCCAACTTTATATATGTGTAAATTTGGATAAATAAAGAACTAAGCCCCAATAAAGAAACTACTTGCCGCGTCCAGGAACACTTTTAAATCTTGAAGCTCAGTATTATCCAACCAAAATTTTTCACTAGATACTCGCGTTCCTAATCCCATGTATAGGCAGTAGGAAGTATTGTTAAAAACTGTGAAACACGGATTCTCAAAATTATGTCCATGAAAAAACCAGAAGCGTTTAAACTTTCGTGCTATGGCAGAATGCTCAAAAACTTTATACCCTAGCAACAAAGAAGTTCTCAGAAGTCCCCAAACAGATTGATAGCTACTCGCAATTCGAGTATTTTGGGTATACAGAGTATGGTTGAAGGCAAACGTTGGATCACCAGCAAAAATATGTATTGATTTCGCAATCCGAAACATTGGATAGGCGTATTTTGAAAATTTACCTCTTTTGCCATTTTTAATCTCTAACACTAAAATTTAGATATTTGAAAGAGTATAAAAAAAATAAACATATAAAGCCTGAGAAATGAGAGTACCAAAGTACTAAATCCAGCAGAAACGAGAAGGTTAAGACAACAGTCAGTAAAAAAGGAGAGACAAGTGATGAAATACGCCAATAGTGCAATATACAAAACATTAGAATATTTAAAAAATGCAGAAGAAAAGAGTGAAACCTCTACGTTGATATAATGCAGATTGGGCGTTTACCAAGAATAATCAGAGATAACAAGCCACAAGAAAAGAGAGGGTTAAACGTCATCTAAAGTGATAGAAGCTGAGCTGACACGCCCTGAAAATCACAGATAGGTACAAGCTAATTTTAAAGAGAAACTGGCATGGTTTAAATATACGGGGCAGAAAACAAACTTGTATAGTCAGTCTTGAAAAACAGTTAATGAAATAAAAATGATATAATATAAATAAAAACTGTTTTTCTTCTAAGACTTTATGTACATTGTGTTGAGTCGTTACTTTGTTAGTTTATCTCTTTCCTCTCTTTTGTTCTAACTTCTTGCCACTCGTTTTCGTTACTTTCTGTATCGTCAGTATGATCTATGTTATTTATCTATGAGTCAGAGTAAACTAAAGGTAATATATTGCTAGTTTGTTATTGGTATAGGCTGAGTATGTGTTCAGCTTTGAAGGTTTCATTATTGTTCCAGTAGATAAATGCAGATACATTTCAGGTAGCACAAAGAGCCCACATTGAGACCTAAGTTCGGGTGAAAACTACACACTGCAAGATGTAGATCTATGCGTTAGACGAATGTCTCATCCAATTCCAGCCAGTTCTTGATGATTTCAAGTGCGCTAAAGCATTAGTCAAGAGGCCTACAAGGTCAAAGGCCACTAAAATATCAGATGGAAATGGGCCCTAGATAAGTTTATCTGAGCATGTCTACAAAGTGTTCAGTATCTGCAAAGAATATAGATCTATATTCTTTGGTAGTACTGAACTTTTGTGGTGCCTTGTTTACTTTTGTAGTATCTAACCTTGTGTAGTTACAGCACCATGGCAGAAAGTTTAGGCGTGATTGGAATTAGCAAGTTCGATGGCAAACATTTCCACCAGTGGAAGTTCCAGGTCAAATGCGCGCTAAAAGCGAGAGGAGTTTACAGCATCGCCTCAGGTGAGACACCTATTCCAAGTGCTCCCACAGCAGGAACACAAGACGAGCGCCCCGAATGGACGAAGAAGGATGTATTAGGTATGTGCATCATAACCTCCGCCTTAAATTTATCTCAAATAACCCTAATTGAGAGCCAGCGTGGCTCGGTGGTTAGAGCACTGGACTGCGGCGCGGAAATCTGGAGTTCAAATACCAGATCGATGCCTGGCGGGCGGCCTACCCAGTCGCTTTAAATAATTGGGGACCTGCGTTCGAAAGAATAAGGGGTAATAATGCGGTTGTCTAATGCGTGATGCTTACCACATCACTACGTGTCATGAATTTGACACGCGACAGCCGGGTGTGAGAGCGAGGATACGGAAGCTCTGACCTTCCGCCTTGCAGGCCAAGCTCCTTCATGGGGTGTTACTGCCTCGCCATTATTAACCCTAATTGAGAATTGTGAAACGTCAAAAGCAATACTTGACAAATTAGACAGTATTTACGCCCTAAAATCAGAAACCAACAAAATGATATTGCATGAACAATTTCATCAGTATAAAATGTCACCAACTGACTCAATAATTCAACATATTTCCAAAATTGAAAATATAGCTCGTGAAATAAAAGAATCAGGTGATCAGATAAGCGATACTGCAGTAATTACGAAAGTTCTAAGTACTTTACCAATAAAATATCGAAATTTCAGGCAGGCTTGGTTGTCTGTAGATCTGACTACTCGCTTAATTGATGAGGAAGCAAACCTGACATTGAGTGAATCAGTCGAGCAGGCATTGGCCACTTCTAAATCAAGTATTCAAAAACCTCAGACGAAGTTTGACAAACGCAAAGTCACGTGTTACAATTGCCACAAGAAAGGTCACTTCGCGAGTGAATGCCGTTCATCAAAGAAAACCCAATACAAAAACAAGCTCCAAAATGATAGTTCTAGTTCCGAAAATTATTCTGCGTTCAATATATCAAGTGAGAACTGTGTGCCCTCAGCAGAATCAGATATTTGGATCCTAGATAGCGGTGCATCTGCGCATATGACGTACAACAGAAGCTGGTTTTCGACATTCAACGAAGGCAATAATTTCCAAATCAAATTAGGAAATGGTCAAGAGCTAACAGTAAGAGGAGCTAGAGAAATTCAAATAGAATGTTGGAACGAAAAGAGCTGGGTAAAAAATGTAATTAAAGAAGTGTGGTTTGTCCCCGAACTAAAAAAAAAGTTTGTTTTCTGGAGGTGTTATAACTGCAAAGGGAATAAAAGTCACAAAAGAAAGTGATCAAGCAAATATTTTTGAAAAAGGAACGCTGCGAGAATGCGCTAAGCGTGGAACGAACAATTTGTATCGATTGTTAATTCGTACAATAATTCCTGAAATAAATGCAAGTTCAACCGCTACCTTAAAACTGTGGTATGAAAGACTTGGACACGTTAATTTCAAAACAATTCAAGATATGGTAAGAGATGGAACGATAAGTGGAGTAAATCTTTCAGATGCCGAAAGTTACAATATATGTGAAGGTTGCCAATACGACAAGCAGCATAAGTACCGTATAAGAAAATAGAATCTCGAGAAACACAACCTTGTGAACTCATACATAGCGATCTCTGTGGTCCAATGTCATCTCCGTCTGTCAGTGGCTGTCGATATTTTGTTCTGTTTAAGGATGATGCAACTGGATTTAGGACAACGTACTTCTTAAAGCACAAATCCGATACACTTGACTGCTTCAAAACGTATGTTTAATTGTGTAAGAATAAATTTGGACACAGTGTCAAAACTCTTCGAGCTGATAACGGCACAGAATTTATAAATGCAGACTTTCAAAGTTTCCTGAAAGAAAAAGGAATTCAATTCGAAACGTGTTCGCCTTACTGCCATGAACAAAATGGTAAAGCGGAACGTGAGCACCGAACAATAGTAGAGAGTGCACGCTCAATGATATACACTAAAGACTTGCCAATTTACCTGTGGGTAGAAGCTGTGAATACAGCTGTGTATATTCTAAATCGTACTTCAAATTCAAGAAAATCAAAAACCACCCCATATGAACTCTGGACCAGAAAGAAACCTGAATTGAGTCATGTAAGAGTTTTTGGTAGCATAGCCTACATGCATGTACCTGACAATCTTCGAAAGAAACTTAAACCAAAAAGCATCAAGCTAATCCTAGTTGGTTATGACAATGAGTCTACAAATTATAGATTATTTGACACTACAACCAACGAAAAAAATAAAAGTGTCAAGAAATGTAACCTTTGATGAACAAAATCATATTGACGAACCTAGAATTAATACTATTCTAATTCCATCTGAAGAAGAGGAAAATGATAAAGTAAAAAAAGGAGCAGCAAATCAATTGAAAGAGGAAATTCAAGAAGAAAGTAATGAAAGATATAATTACAGACCTCGACACAACCTAAACAGACCGAAACATCTTCAAGATTTTGAGAGGAACCTCGTTGAAGGTACTCCTGAAACTTTCGAGGAAGCACTAAACTCTGAAGACTCTAATCAGTGAAAAAATGCAATAAAAGAGGAGCTAGAAGCCTTAAAAGCAAACAAAACGTGGGAGCTTGCTCCATTGCCAAATGACAGAAAAACGATTGGATCAAAATGGGTATTCAAAGTCAAAAGATCACCAGATGGAGAAGTTACTCAGTTCAAAGCAAGATTATGTGCAAACGGTTTCTCTCAAATTTATGGAATCGACTACACTGAAACGTTCGCACCAACAACAAGGTACGATATAATTAGAATCCTTCTGGCACTTGCAGTTCTAGAAAAACTCAATGTAGTGCAGTTTGATGTAAAAACGGCTTTTTTGCATGGAGACTTAAAAGAGAAATTGTACATGGAGCCTCCTGAAGGAATGGAAATCAGTGACTCTGGTTTAAAGTGTAAGTTGCTTAAATCGTTATACGGACTTAAACAGGCCCCGCGCTGTTGGTTCAAGAAATTAAGTGAATTCTTAAACGCTCTTGGTTTTAAAGAATGTGAAAGTGCCAAATGCGTTTATATCGGTAAAATTGATGATGAAAAGGTAATACTAGTTCACTATGTAGATGATGGACTCATTCTTGCTAAAAATGTAAACATTCTTAACAAAATAGTAAGTACATTACAAAATGAATTTGCAATTACTACTAGTGAACCCAATTAGTTTGTAGGTTTAGACATAATGATGAAAGAAAATTTTGTATGTATTTGTACACATAGCTATCTCAAAAAAATTAACAGAACGTGTTAATATCTGTAATGTAAAACCAACCTGCTGATCCAAATTCAATTCTCTTGTCAGCTGATAATAATGATACAAATATAAAAGATTCTGTTCCCTATCGTGAGGCTGTTGGCTCACTAATGTTTGCTGCCATTACAGCCCGTCCTGATATTTCATATGCTGTTAATATTGTAAGCAGACATCAGAATAATCCTTCAAGTTCTCATTGGAATGCTGTCAAAAGAATTATTAAATATCTTAAAAATACTGAAAACTTAGGTATTATATATGCCTTTAATAATGAGCCAATGATTGGTTATTCTGATTCTGATTTCGGAAATGATGTTGATACTAGACGCTCTACAACAGGATATGTATTTAAAATGAATGGTGGTGCGTTAACATGGAACAGTAAACGGCAACAAAGTGTTTCCCTTTCGACCACTAAGGCCGAATTTGTTGCTGCATCGGAAGTCTCCAAGGAAGCAATATGGCTAAAACAAATACTTAGTGACACTAGTAAAAAGGCAATTAAATCTAACCCAGTTTTTCACAAGCGTACCAAGCACCTAGATATAAATTATAATTTCGTTAGAGAAAAGTATGAACAACGATGTTTAGACATTAATAAGTATGTTTTAACAGATAACCAACTTGCTGATATTTTCACTAAAGCTCTGCCTAGAACTGAACTTGGAATGATCTCAGCTTAATTTGTTGAAACAGTTTTTGAATTTTGTTATGTGTATTGTAAGCTATGAATACGTGGGAGTATTAGAATTTGCAACAATATTCAAAGATTACATCTAGTGTTTAAGTTACTTGTTTTACTTCTTAAGTTAGTAGTAGACGAGTTTTTGTGGTTAGAATAGAACCTGTCTAATCAACCGCTTTTACTAGTTAGTTAAGTAACTGTGTAATACTCGTTCTTTAATAATAATAATCACTGTCGCACCGTTTAATAAATTCGTTTATCTACTCCGGTGGGATAAGTAACTCATTACGTCACTCATTTGACACTATTTCAGTTAGGTAATGAAACTCATTACACCACTCAGTTATGTAATGGTTTCATTACGCAACTGAGTTGTGTAATGACTTCATTACCTAATTGAAATAGTATCAAATGAATGACATAATGACATTTGCCTACTAAAATATTTTTGAAAATGACAGATCTGACATTTCTCTTAATGCACTTTTCTCAATTTTAGGCAGTCGTAGATAAAATTTTGTACAATACATGTGTGATAATGCATCATCAATATACTTGTGTGCTTACACACACGTATATTAATGATGCTGCTATCCCACTTGTATAGTAAATAACTATTATTAAACCCGAACACTTCTCTTGGCATTTTTGTTTCACTTCCTTACAAAACCAAGGGGTCTTTGTGGTAGCTTTTTTAACAATTTTTCTTTTTCCTATTGCTTCATTGGCAGCCCTTTCGATAAAAATTCAGGATTTAAAATTTACATTAATTTAGCCCTTTCGATTTTAATTCGTAGCTTCTCCCAGCTTTCTTTTACTGTTTCTTCACTTGTAGAGTTTTCGTCTACGTGTCTTCCTGTTCTCGATTGGTACAGATGTTTAGTGGATTCATTCCACAGTAACTCGATGTTAAATTTGTCTTCCGTTTTGTTTATTACATCTTTCTTGAGTTTTATTTTTATCCTTATTTTTGTTGGTAATAGATTGTGATCCGTACCAACGTTGGCTCAATTTAATGTTCTTACATCTAATACCTGGATTGGATGTATTCGTCTATTTGTTAATGAGTAATCTATCATAGATTTTTGTCCTCAACTATTCTGAAATGTATATTTGGAACGATCTGCATGGTCGAAGAACGTGTTATTAATTCTTAATTCATTAAGTGAACAGAAACAGATCATTAGATCCCCATTTTCATTTAATTACTCCTCATTAAACTTCTGCTTAACGTTGGCTATAATCTCGTTCCCGATTCTCGCGTTAAAGTCTCCCAGGACACATATATAATCTTGAGTACGTATGGGATCCAAAGTATTTTGTAAAAACGTTTCTTTGTCTATTCTAGGTTTGCACTTCTCTGGTGCATATACTGATATTATATTAAGATCGGGTCCGTGCGTTTTTAATTTAATTGATAGGACTCTTTCAGACACTTCTTGTTCTACGCCACTATATATTAGTATATACTCTCCATAATCCCTCTGACCTTTCCCCCTTTTCTTTGGTTTCCTGAATGGTGCATATGTCGATCTTTTTACTTCCATTTACAATAAAGAAAGTATTGGATTCACCCCAAAAATTCGAAGTTGAGTTTTCAACAGATCTTCACGTTTTAGAGTCCCCTGAACCCAAAAAACATATTTTTTTCATTGGTCTGTCTGTGTGTCTGTCTGCCTGTGAGCAGAATATCTCACAAACGAAAAGAGGTAAAGTACATTTTTTTTCTATAATAATTTTCAAGGTCAACTTTCTAGGGGATAAGTTGCATTCCTGCAGAGCCCCTAGTTTTAATAATGTTGGTACATAGATTTTTAGTTCTTTTCTTCCACTAAAAAAATGATTGTCATTTTGACAGATATGTCATAATTTAATACCGCTTGGTTCATTTTTGCATTTAAAATATTTCTTGGTTTTCTTTTTTTATCCGATTTTATTGATGATGATGATGATTTCATGTTAAAAAAAGAAATTTGTCAAGAGTTTAAATTATGAAACTTTGACATTCAAAATTGACACATAACCATAATTTTGAAAAAGTTCTAACAACGCGAGGTATAAAAATTTCCCAACGTTTTAATCACATATCCACCAACATTGTAACACTTTGACAGTTATTATAGAAAAAAAAAACGTACTTTATGACGTTGAAGCTACATATATAAGCTTTTTGTACTATGTAGATGCTACAGCAAGTTTTTGAAGAAAATCGCATAACCGGAAATAGGTGTTTTTTTCGATTTTTTCAAAAACGGTTTTAAAGATTTTTTTTAAACTTTACTTTTTTATTACATTTTTAATGTGTATTGATGTGAGTTTCCAGTTGAATACTTCTAAAATGGGTTTCTTGTTTTTTTTTCTATTTTTTTATTAACTCCTATTTTAAACGCCCGGTATATTATTACATTTTTGAATTCAGCTTAAAATTCTAGAGAAAATTTGTCTCTTCAACTAACGCTTTTGTACCGTTTTTGTATAATTTGTAATTTTTTTAATTTTTTGACAAATGCTTAAAAATTAAAAATAATTTTTTTGGCTAATTATAAGATCACTGTAAAAGAAAGTTGTGTGCGTGTATCACACCAGATTTTTTTCTTTAAGTTCTTCTAGTACTTTTTGGTCCCTGTTATTCCATGATTTTATGTTCCATGTTGCTATTCGCATTATATTTCTTTTCTTCCAACTTGTATTCATTTTCATTGCACGTGTTGTCATCTGTAGATCAGTCCTGTTCCGAGGCCCAGTTCCAGTTGCGTGAGCGAATATTAATTTTTACAGGGGGGTGGGTTGCTATCCCGGTCCCTCCAACCCTTTTAGTCGCCTCTTACGACAAGCAGGGATACTATGGGTCTATTCTATTGCAATCACAATTGTTTTCTTATTTCATTGACAACGAAACTGCCAAATGTGATTAATTGGAAGTAGTAGCTGGCCGAAGATTTTGAGAAATAGGAAAAACTGAATTTTAATCTCTCCCTAACTACCTATAAAAGAAATGTTTAGTACCAAAACAAATTAATACAGATGTGGTTGGCGCGCTTAGAGATTCTACTCTAATGGCATAGTCAGAGAAGATCTTAAGTTGACAACACTGGTCAATCGTGCCACATTAGAAAAAAAAACATATTGTATTAGAGAAAAAAATAGAGAAAAATTGTCACAAAGAATTCTCCTCCATCACGATAACGCTCCAGGCCATAAAAGTCTATTTTCGTAAACTTAATTCTAGATATTTGCTGTTAAGGAGCATCCATCCTACTTCGTAACTTAGCTTCTAGCAATGTTTTATTTTTATTTTCAAAGCTAAAAGAAAACGATAAATTCAGTTTTCCAAGAAATGCTTAAACATTGGTGAAATAACTTCCTTCGTGGTTAAGCGGTGTATGAGGAAGAACAAAGAAAGGAAGAAAAATATCATTGCATGTGCCTGTTGGATAATTATATCATGGAATAATGGAGACCAAGAAATTTGACTATAAATGGAAACTCATAAAATAGATATATGTGCCATCTCTGAAACCAAGCGAAATAGTAAAGATGAAATGAGATACCCAGGTTACACTCTCAAATATAGTGGACAAATGAAACACGAAAGAACAACCGCAGGTGTTGCTTTTCTTATAAACAAAAATATACTGAACATGTTGAAGAAACACACTATGTTAATGAGAAAATCTTAAGAATAATCACTAACAGTGTGTATGCACTAGACTCCGGAAAATACAAGAACAAGACGGACGGATACTATACACAGCTAGATGAGAAAATAAAATACGAACAGGCACCAAAACAATAATAATGGGAGACCTGAATGCTCGAATAGAAGATGGACCCATGGATGGAGAAACATTAAATGAGAATGAAACAGCTCAAATTGATTTTTGTGCAGAAAATGAACTGCGAATAAACAATACATACTTGAGTCACAAAATCCAACACAAAATAACATGATTCAACTCTAGAGATCAGTTATCGATGATAGACTACATAATATCAAGTACAGCTATACACTCTTCACAAATACTTGATATACATAGTCTAAGCAGATACCGGATCGGGTCATATGATGGTGCTAGGCAAAATACGATTATCGATACAACTTAAAAAGAAACCAAAGAATAACGGCAGAGAGAAACTCAACATCGAATTAATGAATTATGAAACCATAAGAGACCTGTACACCAAAATACTATCGCAGAAAGTAGAAACAAATCGCAGAGAATAAGAAGACAATGTGGAGACAAGCTGACAGAGAATTAAAACCAACATCTAAAATGCGACAGAAAAAACTTTAGATCAAAGAACTGTGAATAAAAATGTAAAAAGAAACCACACACCCAGGTTCACAAAGAAGTAAAAAGAGCTGTAGCAGAATCTATTAGAAATTTAAAAATCTGTAAAAGGCTTTACCCAGAACTTCCCTCGTCGACATTGCGACACTAAATAATTTAAAAAATCAAATTAAGTTAGGAGTAAAAATATCTTCACGTTTCTAATAAATTAAATAAAATTTCAAATAAAACAAACGTTACCGGTGGTCGAATTCGAACGGTAGGCGAACCGTGTATTTAGCCCTAACGTTTTGTGGGATATTGTAAGGGACTCGGCAATTTCTACCTGTCGAATTACTGAGTCGCAGCTATATTTAGTAAAACGCTAATTTGTGCTTTCTTTTTGTATTGTAAAACATTTATTCTGTATCTATTGACACCAATTTTTGGTAAGACTAAAGCCTGCATTATGTACAACTTATTACTTGTATCTAGTACTAAGTAAAATATAAAATAAACAAAATTTTACTTTTTAAGGTGCTTACCCTGTATATATTTGTTTGAAATTTTCTCGGTTTCATGCCAGATAGATATATAATGTGTAGGTTAAATATGGTTTTCCTCCGACAAATCGTTTTTTAGTTATTCCGATAACAGACAGACAGACAGACAGACACACAGACAGACAGAAAGGCAGACAGACAGACAGACAGATGGAATTGGGAAAACCTGTTTTTCGTCATCTAGGGACCCTGAATCGTGAAGATCTGAAGAAATCTCGAAAGGTGATTTTTTCGCGATTACAATACTTCCTTCGTCTTTCAGACGAGGGAAGTAAAAAAAATAGAGGAGACCCGGAACAGATAACTTACAGCATGAATTTCTCAATTTTGACAACGAAAATCTATGTGAACAATTAACAATAATAACTTTCAAAAAAAATGCTAAACACAGGAACCGTCCCAAATGAATGGAAGAAGAGCGTAAGCATTCCCATATTTACGAAGGAAGATATAAAATTGTCCAGAGAATTATAGAAAGATTACTCTTCTGAATTCAACCATGAAGTTGTTCATTCGCTTCATCGCAACCATAAAAAGGAATAGGGCTTCAGGAAACTAGATATGCCACGGACGCTATATTTACAATCCGACAAGTCATCGAGAGATCAATAGAATTTAGCATACCAGCCTATACAATGAGTCCATAAAGTCCTGCACAAATTCATTTAAAATTCAGATATTTTATTATCGGAAAAACGCTCGAAAATGTCAATTAATATTTTTAGTTGCGCATTTTTTAAAGTAAAAAGTTAGTATACAGGGTGTCCTAGGTAAGAGACATGACGTTATGTAGGTTTTTTTAAATGGAACACTCTTTATATTGTACCATTCGAATTATACGTTGAAAACTAAACACTTTTTGTATAACCAAATATATCTCTAAATTCAGCGGTTTTCGAAATATCGACGTTTGAACATTGAAGATTTGGAACGTTTACGCAGCTGTAAAAACCAAGCGGTTTCAATTAAAGCGAAACGGCTTGCACTTCCGTATCTCAGTTTTCTATGAGCTATCGCTTGATGCTTTTTTTTCGATTCTACCAGAAATGTCAATTTTTTGACAGGAAGTCAGAAAAAACAATATCAATGTTTTCAAACGTTAATATTTCGAAAACCGCTGAATTTAGAGATATAGTTGGTTACACAAAAAGTGTTCAGTTTTCAAAGTAGAATTCGAAAGTGGTACAATATAGAGAATGTTCGGTTTAAAAAAACCTACATGACGTCATATCTCTTACCTGGGACACCCTGTATACTAACTTTATACTTTAAAAAATGCGAAACTAAAAATACTAATTGATATCTTTAAGCGTTTTTCCGATAATGAAATATCTGAATTTTAAATAAATTTGTGCAAGACTTTATGGACTCGTATGTGTTTCATAATAGTACCTAACAAAAGCCTATAGCTGAGTCAAACTTAATGACGTCCTTAACGTCTTAAAGGAGAAACATGTTGCGCGGAACTAATTAAAATAATAGCACAATTAAACTCCAATACTAATACTCAGTTGCTAGTTAAAAAAATATGTAAAAGGCTTTACCCAGAACTTGCCTCGTCGACATTGTAACACTAAATAATTTTAAAAATCAAATTAAGTTAGGAGTAAAAATATCTTTACATTCCTAATAAATTAAATACATTTTCAAATAAAAAAAATGTATCCCGCTGGGGTTTAAATCGCACCCCTGCATAGAGATCGTATCTGCATCGATAAAGCCAACTGCGCTACCGAGCCTCTTCGAAATAAGTCGAGCGCGCGCCTCTCTTGAGCAGAAGCGTGAAATTGTTGCAACGTTTTTACTCTTTTGTGACATTATCCTGTATCGGTTGAGTCTTATTTTTGGCAAATATAAAGCCTGACCTATGTGAAAGTTATTACTTTCTTCTATTTCAAAATTAACCCAAAAATAAACAAACATTTATTTTTTTAAAGTACTCACCCTGTATATATTTGTATTAAATTGTACCGGTTTCATGTGAGGTAGATATATAATATGTATGCAAAATATCGTCTTTCTCCGACAAATAGTTTTTTAGCTATACTGCCAACAGGCAGACAGACAGACAGACGGAATTAAGAAAACTTCTTTTTCGTCATTTAGGGACCTTGAAACGTGAAGGTCTGAAGAAATCTTGGAAGCTGATTTTTTCATGGTTACAATATTTTCTTCGTCTTTCAGACGAGGGAAGTAAAAACTATGCTAAACTGCAAAGACTACTGGAGAATTTTCACTTAACCGCAGTAAAATATAATGTGAAAATATAGACACAAAAAACCAAATCGGTGGTCATAGCAAAGGAACCATAAACGACACAATAATCGAGCAACTAATGCCATTCAAATATCTAGGAATAAATCCAACAACGTACCAAAATAAGAACAACGAAATGGGAGAAAAATAAACAAAGCTGCAAAATATTAGAAGAATATCAGAAACATGGAACATCAAGCATATACAGGTTGGCCATTATAAAACTCCGAGCTTGAAGTTCTGTAAATAGGCAATACACAGTGCAGATGCAAGGCGACAATATTTTTAGAACAAAAGTATTGCTATAATTAAGATTAGAGCAATCATATTTCAGTAGTCTTGTCGGTTTAATTTAAAGTCAAATATGTGTTGAATTGTGTCTTGCCTATTTATTAAATTCAGGTTCAGAGTTTTAAAATGGGCACCTTGTATATGAGTAATGAAAGCAAGGTCCGCATATATAAAACCTGCATACCGCCTATAATGACGTACGCCGAGATGAAGATACTAAGCAGAATAACAAATCACCCTTTAAAGGAAATAATACCAAATACACAAATACGACAAATTAACTACACTCCATATATTGTAAGATGAGTTAGAGGAAGAAGAAGGGAGTCGAACAAACATATCTCTGGGATGAAAATAGGCTTGTAAGAATAGCAAGAGGCGTGAAACCGGTGACAAGCAAACCAACTGACAGACCACCAAAGCAATGAATCGACTCTTAGACCTCCGCCTCCCACCTATATATATACCAAATTCTAATGATCTCTTGATGACTTGTCGGAATGTAAGGATAGCGTCCGTGACATATCTATTTTTCCTGAAACCCTGTTGCTCATTGATTGTTACATGCCCAAGTACTATGTGGGTGAACAACTTCATGGTTGAATTTAGGAGAGTAATCTCTCTATAATTCTCTGGAAAACCGGGGACATAATTGGGAAATAAACAAGCATATGGCTTATTTTAAAAATGAAGAAGAAGAAGAAGAACATGATCAAGGAAATCATCTTGAAAAAAATGTGATGTTCTGTTATACTATGAGTTATAGTCTGATAATAGCTTCCAGAGGTCGTCCATAACTCGGTTCATTTTCTAGGGTACAGTCCACGTTTAAATTCACGGAACCAGTGACTAACTGTAAATAACGACGGACTGTCACTACAATTTGCTCACTTTGAGCATATGTCACATTCTCGTTATAGTTGTAGAAAATCATTGCCCAAAAAGCATTCCGCAGCACTTATACAGGGTGTCCCTGAAAAGTGCGGAAAAAAGTAACGACATACACTAGAGCTCAAAATAATCCGATTTAACCCAAAGTACCTATATACGAAAGTCTGTCCCTTAAGAGTTATAGCCATCTAAGATGATGAAAAATACTTTACCATGCCTCTTGTACGAAACTAAAAAACACGTAGTCTTTGAAACCACAATAAATTTAATATGAAAACGACACAATAAAAAACAATAAATGGAAAATCATAACAAACAAGCAAACGGCGCGCTACGCGCACGTGTGGCGCACGTGTGAAATAGGATACGCCAAAGGTGACGCTCCCAGCCGAGCGCTCAGATAAGAAAACCTAAACAAATATAAACATCTGCGAAGCCGGAACGTGATATTTGATTTTGTGCCACAGCAGACAGACAGACAAACACACATTAACGAAAATTATATTATAGATGTTCAATATTAGATTTCATTTTCACTAACACATAAACGTATTTTGCTCCATAGAGAGTTTCCGTAAAATACTATTACAGTAGAAGTCCGTTAGGATAGCCTTTACTGCCGAGCCAGAGAATTTGTGAGACGAGCTCGAAGAGCGAGTCGAATAATACTGGCGAGGCAGTAAAGGCCCTAACGGACGTGTATTGTACAATAGTTTTTGTAATACCTACATACAATTCGGTCATATATATATTTTTCTAATTTATTTTCATCAAAACGCTAGGTTTGTGTAATGACATTTTAGAATGATTGCGAGTGCGTAGAACGTTGCAACTGTTGTTTATAAATGTCAGTTATTTCCAATTTCGTGTATGGTTGTAAGCAGTTTTAAGTTGTAACCAGCTCGTAACTTATGACATTTGTCGAAAATGATGAAGATATTCCTAAAGACGTTAAGATTCTGAATGAGCAAGTTATTTTAGCGTATGTTCAGGAGTTATAGCAGTCTTTTGCGCCTTCTTCTATGTGGAGTTGAAGGCTTGCTTGCTGCTGGATTTGTGTGACAAACGTCACTTTGACGTTTGGCACACAATTTAGTAGGCCGTGGTCTTTACGGACACTTTTTACGACCGGGTCGTAAAGAGGTTGCTTACGCAGTAGTAAACAGTCCTTAAAAAAATATTTAACAAGTAGGTATTACAAATACAATATAACAATCAATTTTGTAAACGAAATAAAAACAATTCTTAAAAATAGAATTTACTTTGTGTGGTCGTCTAAAAAATAGTGTTCATAACTCGCTCGAAAGTGCAAATATATGTGCTCGTGTTTTAGATCCACTCGGGCTTCGCTACGTTACGCCCTCCTTTGTCTAATCAACACTCGCACCATATTTGCTACTTTCGATGCTTGTTATGAAAATAACTATTTCTTAAAACCGTTTTTTAATGTAGGCTTTTCGCTATTCATTTTAGTATGGAAACTAGATCTTTACAACACCCAAATACTAATAGCTATTTTTGTATTAAGGGCGTGAAGGAGGCGATTTTGACCCGCGGCGGAATTATAAGCCAGAGGCCCGAAGGGCCGAAGGATTATAAAACGCTAAAGGGCCAAAATCGCCGTTCACGCCCGAAATGCAAACAAGATTTTTTGTAAAATCCACCATAAAGCTTTGAAAAATAAATGGCACGATTCGTTCTCAAAAATCAAATTGTTGTTGGTTGCCAATGTGATGCTGGTTTTTTAGACCTTAGGGCGCAAAAGGCATTATTTACGCCCGCAAATTATTTTTAGGCCTTAGGGCGCAAACGGCACTATTTACGCCCGCAAATTAATGCATAAATGACCATATTTTAGTACGATTTTACAAAAAAATATTTTTGGCCTCCTGACATGTAAACAATTCACAATTCACACACAGTTGACGTCCGTCGTAACAACGATTTTACTGTTAGTCATGTTTCTACGCATCCCGGTGCGGTCAAACGGCTAGAAAATTTTTAGCTTTCGGAGACCCTTAAAGTAAAAAGTAGCTACGCTAATTATGTAATTCCTAGTTCAATTGAGTACTGGAAAAATTTAAAAAAATGATATTTAAGATTTTGAGATTTGACGTTTCAAAGCGTCAGCTACAACATTTACTAAAGGCAGTTTGCTTGATAGAACAGTGGTTTTGATTTCCGAAAGCAAAATCTGTAAGTTATAATATACTCACTCGTAGTACAGTAAAATTGTCGGAAAATACCCCGTCACCTTAAAAAAAATGGCCGCGGCGATTCATCTTGCCCAGTGGTTTAGGGTCATTAGACAAGTGTACCAAAAAACCGTATCCCCACCCCCTGCCAAACAGCCGCCATCTTGAAAACAATTGAATTTGTTTTTTCTCGCGATCCATTGGTCGCACAGAAAAAGTTATTCAACAAAAAATGTTGGAAATAAAATTCTATACATTTTTGATCCATGCCTCGATACCGAGAAGTTGGTATTTCAAACGGTAGAGGGCGACAAAGTTACCAAAACTCGGTTTCCGCCATTCTATCTCTGTGGGGGTGGTTTTTTTCCGAAAATTTCGAATGTGAAACTTGTGCTGCTTGAAAAAATATGTACGAATCTCTTTTAATAATGTGATTGATTTAAATAGTCTCCGAGTGACAGCCCTTCAAAGTCCGCGCAGCGTGGGAAATGTACGATATATTCCGGCGCAGCGAAGTAACCATTCCTCTTTTGCGAGATAAAATCGTCACGTCACTCAAGTAGTTTCAATGTGAATAGGTTTTCAGAACCTACAGAAATTCTACACATTTTTGGTCATTGCCGCAATACCGAGAAATTGGTATAAGTAAAAAAAAATCAAATTATGGGAAAGGAATATACGAGCCTAGAATGATATCATTTGGCTCAGATCCGTAAAGCTCTTAAATTTGCTGGTGAAATAGTTATTATATCATACGATAATTGCAATTGTTTGTAAAATTTGCCACAGGAATGACCAAAATTCAACAAATTGACAATAGCTTTACCACGTGCCATTTTTGCAAAAATAATACAGACACCCGACTGTCTATATCTCAAACAGCTTGTTTCACTTCAACTAAAACATGCTACGAAGAACGAAATGATATTTTGATCGTTTGGGGCAAATGAAATGAATCGGTAATTTATTTTAAAGTGTTTCCCGACTATTTTTTGTAATTTCTTATTCCGAAAGCTGTTATAATATTGCTAAAAACGTCTACAATTATGATTAAAGAATATTGACCAATAAGATTTTCTTTTGTGGGTAGAAAATAAAGATACCTGAAAAATCTTAAATGGGCCAAATGATGTGATTCTGGGCTCGTATATGGAAAGTAATTTATTTTTACATAAACCCTAAAATATATTGTAGTTTACTCAGACACGTTTTCTTTTTTTTCTTGAGCTGTTCCTTCGTCTTGGTTCGGAGCATAGGACACAACCGGTAACTTTGTCGCCCTCTACCGTTTGAAATACCAACTTCTCGGTATCGCGGCACGGACCAAAAATGTGTAGAATTTTATTTCCAACATTTTTTGTTCAATAACTTTTTCTGTGCGATCGATGGATCGCGAGACAAAACAAATTTAATTGTTTTCAAGATGGCGGCTGTTTAGCAGGGAGTGGGGGAACGGCTTCTTGGTTTTACACTTGTCTAATGGCCCTGAAACACTAGGCAAGAGGTATCGCCGCGGCCAATTTTTTTAAGGTAAAACGACAATTTTACTCTACTAATAAATGTATAAAAATTGTTGGCCAACAATTTATTGTAATACAATAGTCGGTGCGTTACGCATTTCACAACGCTTGGTTTTATTAAAGCACTCCGCTTCGCATCGTGCTTCAAAAATTAAAACCTCGAGCTGTAAAATACAACCTAACGCACTCCTAATATAAATAACTACTACCTGGCTCAAATAAATAATTATAGAAGTTAAACTGCCTTTTTATTTATTTTTACCTGCTGTGAATTGTAGCCACGGAATAAACTCGCAATATAAAAACAACATTTAAAACTTCTTCCATTTAGAAGTGGTGAAACATAAACGTGGTACGTAATATATCAGTTTTCGCTGACCTTCTTATTAACTCATGTTACAACGTCGACATATGAACATTACACGATACGTAAAAAATCTGGTGTGATACACGTACACAACTTCCTTTACAGTGATCTTATAATTAGCCAAAATTTGATTTTTAATTTTTAAGCATTTGTCAAAAATTACAAATTGTACAGAAACCGTACAAAATAGAGCGTTAGTTCAAGAGACAAATTTTTTTTCTAAAATTTTAAGCTGAATTCAAAAATGTATTAATATACCGGGTGTTCCATTTAAAATAGGAGTTACTAAAATAATAAGAAAAAAAACAAAAGAAACCTATTTTAGAGGTATTCAACTGGAAAATCACCTATCTCACAGCAATACACATTAAAAATGTAAAGTTTGAAAAAAATCGTTAAAGCTGTTTTTGAAAAAGTCGAAAAAACTGAAAACTCACTCAAGAGTAAACACCATACTTTCGGTTATGCCATTTTCTTCAAAAGTTTGCTGTCACATCCAGATAGTACACAAAACTTATATGTATGTACCTATATGAAGTTTCAACGTCATACCTTTTTTTGTTTTTGGGATATTCTGTTCACAGGCAGAGAAACACAGAGACAAACAGACATACAGAATAATGAACAAAAACATGTTTTTGAGTTCAGAGGACTCTAAAACGTGAACATCTGTTGAAAACTCAATTTAGAATTTTTTGGGTGAATCCAATACTTCCAAATATGAGTTTAGATCGTGAAATATTTGTTTTCTAATCTACTAGATTCTTTTATTCTAATAAATTCACTCTATTTCTTCTAAGGTCTCTTGCGAGCTTTATAATTATTCGCAATTCCGAAACCGCTTCTTTCAACGTTAAACCGAAATATTAACTTACCCGTTTAAAAACTACATAATATATACATTAACGTGTGTAAAAATATTTGTAAGTTTCATATTTGTATGAATCCAAAATGATATTCTCTTATTGTAGGACACTATACCTTCGACAGTGAATCTTTATTTCTTACGAAATAATTGAGGGCCTATGATGCAGTTTGTTCTTTCGGATATTTTAGTAAATTGAATGAAAACCTAAATTTGAAAAGGTTATTAAGCTTATAGATTGTGTTCATTTTGATTAATTAGTCTCTGAACTACCTTAAAAAAGGCGCTTCAATAAGAAAACTATTGATAGCTTTAAATAATGCAGAATAAGATTAGAAATTTAAACTATAAAAAAATATCCGTATAAGCGCTTAACTGGTACGTTAAATCAAAATAAAAGAACAACTCTATTAATTTCTAAGTACTTAATAATAACGAAACGGATGTGATAGCGTGTTGGCTTTTCAAAGAATGAAGTTATATATCTCGTGCTTAAATCTAATCAAAATTAAAAACTACCTTGTCTGCAAAGCACCTATTCAAAATGATTTTATTCCAGACACATTTACACGTTTACTACTGCAAAAATTAATTTCTGTTTCATATTAAGAATTGTGGAGACACGCAATTTGAACCCACTCTAGGATTCCCAGATTGATCTCTGGCCTAGTTTAAAAGCAACTAAATACTTTAAAATAGTGCGTTGGATCACGTTAGCATTCATCCCCCCTTATGACAAAACGACGGTTATAAAATATTGTCTATCATGTCGTCCCTACAATTTTGAGATTTTAAAACTCGATTAGCACGTTTCACATTTGGCTCATTTAGTCAATTTGTTTTCAAAAGTTCTAAATTAGTAAATTCAATATGGTTATTACGAAACTTAAGTTTTGTTGTCTGTATTGTTAGGTTGATTAAATTGAAAACGAAATTGTCTTTAGCAAAGTTTTAATAAAAGTTGGTTTCTATAATATTGCCTTTATTGTTAAGTTTATTAAGTTAAAACGAAAGTAACTTCAGCATCTATTTGAAAAAAGTTTCTACATTAATAAAAGCGCATGTATATAAATAGGTTATCTAATAAAAAGTTTGCAATAATAAAAATGATAGTAAAGAGTTCAGCCTGCTGTTATATAATTCGGGTTTGCAAAATTTTCAATTTTAAGTTTAATAAATTAAGTTTATCTACTCCAGTGGGATAAATAACTAATTACGTCAAGCATTTGACACTATTTCAGTTAGGTAATGAAGCTCATTACACTACTCAGTTATGTACTGGCTTCATTACCTAACTGAGTGGTGTAATGGCTTTATTACCTAACTGAAATAGTGTCAAATAAATGACATAATATTTGCCTACTAAAAAAATTTTGAAAATTACAGATCTGACATTTCTCTTAATGCACTTATCTCAGTTTTAGGCAGTTGTAGATAAAATTTTGTACAATACATGTGTGATAATGCATCATTAATATACGTGTGTGCTTACATAACTCGTGCTACGCACTCGTTTGTAACTTACACACATGTATATTAATGATGCTCTTATCCCACTTGTAGTAAATAACTATTAATGAATAATACCTATAAAAATTATTTTATAGCAAATTGTAGTGGGTAACCAACCATTCACAGACAATATGTAACGGGTGTTCATTTAAATTCGTAATCAGAGTGGCCTGTGATACGTGTTATACGTTTGGCAATAGTGAAGTGTATTGTTAGTCTCTGTCAAATTCGAGGTTAGTAGGATAGGTTTTGTTTGTTATTTGACACAGACTGACGCAAAACTTAACCTACAAATCTTGAATTTGACATAGACTGACAATACACTTCAGTACTGCCAAACTGTTTTAATTAAGTTTCGAGTTACTTGCAAGATTCTGTTTTAATTTTCATTGAATGGGCATTTGGTATTAACACTAGAAGTTTAAATAAAAAAATGTCACATAAGAACATAAGTTATGGAACATTCCATAACTGCCTCCTTGCTTGAGCTATTCGAAACCTATTGTAACAAACGAATTTAATAAGCTGTGGCTCTAGAACAAACATTTTACTCTTAATGTATACAGCTTGTTAAAAAATAAGTACATTTAAAAATCATATAATCACAAACAAGTCAAAACGTTGCGACCAATAAGGTCCAGAAAGAATAGAAAACTTAAGGTCCCTAGTTCTATACGTATGTTTTTAGCTAAATTAAATGTTGACCACAGAGGTGAGAATTTGATGGAATTGTGGACGATGCTTTACCTTGAGACCACAGGTAGAACCTGCCTAAAACCTGAACCTAATCCAATGACTTTTTCCTTAATTAAAAGTAAATAATTTTCGAACAACATGACTTCTTTGCAGGAAGATCTATAGAATAAAATTTAATGTGCTATTCGAAGTATTTACATAACAGTATGGATAAGCTTTACATTCGCTGCCATCTAAACTGATTTTAGTAAGGCTTTTGATAAAATTAATCATTGAATTTTACTTGAAAAGTTGGCCTTGGTCGGTGTGGGTGGCGTCAGTGTCGTCCTGAATTGGCTAAACTCTTATCTTTTAAACAGAGAGCTGTTCGTGTGGGTCCGAAACGTTTTTTTATTTACATTAATAATATCGCACAGTGTTTTAAGCACTCAAATTTTATTTTATACGCCGATAATCTAAAAAATATTTAAACAGATCCGATACGGAGCCGTTGACCTTTCTAACTTCAAGGAATATGGTCAAAAAAATAATTTGTTTGTACATTTAGATAAATGTTTTGCTATAAACCTTAATATTGCAGCAAAAGAATTACCTATTTTCTATAACGTTTTGCAACCAAATGTTCTATGACATCGACCTATTTACTGTTTCTCAAAACATCCTTTAAAAACGACTAAAAACTAAATGTATAAATTAACATCTATTAATGTTACAGTATGGTCTATAATTACTTCTAGTATATACTAATTTATTGTATTTATTTTTGTAAAAAAGTGGATACTGTAGTTGGAGTAATCCTGTATGTATACTAAATAAATAAATTGTATTGTATGTATGTATTGTATTGTATTAACTGTAACCTCTTTTTACCTAGCGGTGTAAAAGCTGGCGCTTTGTAAGCTTGGGTTTGGCGGTACAATGCTCAACTTGCCCCGGATTTGGGATACAGAGTTGAAGCGCGCCTTTTGTGCTTGCGTAGCAACCATTGTGTGAGGTGTGTGTCTTGGTGATGAGTTGATCTTGTTAGTCTATTTCTTAAATCTGTGGTTCCGAGTAGAGCACAATTCATTTGGTGCCCAACTGTCATCGAACCCGATTCCAATCGCCAAGTCTGACGAAAAATTCCACCCACCGTGGGATTCAAATGCAAGCATAACGCTTTGCCAACTGCGTTACCCGGCTTTCTTTCTAAATAAATAAATAATTTCCCCAGGGAATAAATCATCCTTTAAAGTTGAACTATATTCCTGGACAGCCTGCCATATTTAATATTTTTAATTACACAAACAAACTTGCTTCCCTGACAACAGATCAATTAACAAGATAACTACTAGACATTAGGTAATTATTAATTTATCTTGAAATCAAGCACTTTAGACTTAGGGTTGGGAGAAAATCTCGTATGCACCCCTAAAGTAAACTTCGATAATGCCTCGACTGAAAAATTACTTATAGTCTCAGAATAAAAATAAAGGATTAATATTTTGGTGAATAAATAACTATTAGTGTACTTTGGTCACTAATTGTTAAAACGCGCTTTTGTTTTGTCGATATTTTATAATTTCGTATACAGGGTGTAGAAATGCTTTACGCACCATAGGGTTTTCAATGGTAATTTTTTCATATGACAATATTTGCTTCCCTAATTATTTTAGAGCAAACTTGTAAATAGGTTTTTTGTAGAGCAAACAATTCTGCATCCATGTATCCTATCATTTTTTTCATTTTACGTCAGACAACCTAATAATGAAAGAAACTAGAATTATCATTTTTTCAAAAATCGGTGCAAATTGTGAAGTGGTGGTATGCTGGAAGCAGATCAGGTGCAATAAGTGCCATGGTTGCCGCTACATTTGACAGATGCAAACAAATAAAGTACAAACTAATTTGTTATTGCTTTGAGATGCTTAAATAATTTCAAGGCACCACTGATTTGTCTAAAAATGGTAATTTTAATGCTTTAAATTTTCGGTTTTCCAAAATGTAAAATTCTGGCATAAATGGATACAGAATTTTTTTCTCTAGAAAAAACTTCCGTACAAGTTTGCTCTAAAATAATTAGGGAAGCAAATATTTTCATATGAAAAAATTGCCATTGAAATCCCTATGGTGCGTAAAGCATTTCTACACCCTGTATATCAGCAGGTAGTAAATTTATCAACTTTTTATTTAGTATTTTGGATTGACGTACCTGCTATTACGTTTATAATTATATAGATCGTATTAGTGGACATACTTTCAACCTCATTTATTGTGTTTGACACTTGTGACAGGCGATTTTGATTAGTATTTAGTGTCATCATTTATGCTGTTACTGTTATATCATTATCAATTGTAATTACACAAGTGGTGATAATTTTTTGATAATTTTAACTAGATTCACGAATCTTTGTTGCTATTAAGAAATCTCACAAGTGGACGTCGTCTTAATAGCAACAAAGATGAGTGCTAATCTCGTTAAAATTATAAAAACAATTATTACCACGAATGTAATTCGGAGTGATTATTTTTTAAATAGTCCTGTTGTAGATAAGGTTTGATGTAGCTTCCAGATGAGTGTCCTGTTATTTTTAACAACTGCTGCTCACCTACTCCGCTTTTAGCTAGTTGTGTTACAGCAGAAGAACGATTTGAATAGTTTGTGAAAAAATAGTCGCTGTAATCAGCCACTAGCAAATAGTAAGCGTAATTTTGATGCTACTAGCAAATAGTCAGTGTAATTGTGATGCTATTGGTCGATTTGAAATTTTTTCTTATTACTACTGGCTGATAAGACTGTTCAAAAAATAATCACTTATAATACCATAAGTAGTCAAAGTTATGTCGACTATTTTTGCGGTGGTGTCACGAATGTCCATTGCGCTGTGGTACGATTAGGACGAGTGCGCTAGCACGAGTCCTAATCCCAAGCGTAATGGACATGAGTAGTGGGTAACGTACCCCTTCTGTTTTAAATAGAACAAAATATCATCAGCAAGAGTGGTTAAAAATGTAAAATTATGGTTCCATACAAAATTTCAGAAATATCGACGTACTTTTATAAAACCGTGTGCATTAGATGAAGTACTTTTGTGATAACATAGTTTCATAAAAGTAAGCCGATATTTCTGAAATTTTTCATGAGATCATAATTTTACATTTTGAACAACTCTTCCTGATGACATTTTGTCGTATTTAAAACAGAAGGGGTACTTTACCTGAAAAAATTATTATTTTTAGCTACCGCTCGTGAGTGCTTATGAAGACCCATCCAACATTTTCGTATTAAAATTTTCGACTCAGAATTGTACAAGGAATATCGCTACCTGAAGCTTTTACTCCAATTTGTATACACCCTGTATCCATACTGCGTATGATATGTTTAAAAATGAATAATATATTTTTAGTGAAAGAATTATCTGCATTGGTTTATTGATGTAAAATATACAATTAATTTTCTTAAGACATGGCCGGCGTGAAGGGTAATCCAGCTGAAACCCAACGATACGAACAGGACTCCGTAGAGTAGCAAGAAATTGGTCGGTGGATTTGTTCGCAGTCGCAAGCGCCGCGGTTCAAATCCCTCCGGTAACGGATTTTTTTAATTTAATTTATTAGAAACGTGAAGATATTTTTACTCCTAACTTAATTTCATTTTTAAAATTATTTAGTGTCACAATGTCGACGAGGGAAGTTCTGGGTGAAGCCTTTTACAGATTTTTTCAAATTAGTTTTCAGTAAATATAGCAACAAACTACGCAACTTCTATAGTAACAGAGCACTAATATTGACTTTTTCTAATAAATATCACATTTGTTTAATATATTCACTTGAATACCTTCTAGGAAGATATATCCGCTGATATTTTTTTGATTGGTCAAGAAACGTTAAATTCTGGATATTCATTGGTCACTTTTTGACAGATGACAGGTGAATTGAATAATCATTGTTATTTTCTTATTGTTTTGCATTCTTCGCCCAAGTAATCTTTTCCCTCACATTATGTGCAATCACAAAAATAATCTAAAATTGTGTTTGCATCTGTTTCTCCATGCTAGTAGAAGAGACCAATCTAGATCATTTGCACATTCTTTCACTTCATACACATATGACGTGAGGGAAAAGATCCCTGTGGCAAATTATAGATACAATATTGTTTTTTATTGATTTTAAGCATTGTCATTATGTCTTTCATGTCATACTTTTAAAAATCTCACAAAATCAGAGATGTCTCATTATAAAGGTGAAAAACTTTCAAATTAATTTTATTTTCATTAAATAAAACGTTGAAATCGATAGCAACCTATGTTAATACTCCACTTTCCTCTAGTTTAGATATTGCTCTTATCTCTTCTCTCTCGCTTACGTGTCTGGGAATTTTCATTCTTTTAAAATAAATTTATTGTAATATTGACAATTAATTCTTATAAGGAAACCGCAAAATGACGACTATGATAAAAAATACCTACTTACGGAATACCATAATTATTGTTTCGATCTTCTGTCCTCAGTTGGACACAGTGTACGTTAGAGCAGTGGTTCTCAACCTTTTTTACTCGTACCCTCCAGAAAGTCTTACTTCACCCAAATGAATATATCCTATGCATTTTTTCTAATAAACCGGATCTTATTTTAAGGGAAACTGTGTTCATATATTTCAAGGCCCTTATATAAATAAAAGTCTGTAACCCGAAAAATGTTTGGCTGGAGTGTATAGCAAAATTTCAGGGGAAAGAATTAAGCTGCACTATGGCATTTTCAAAAAAATAACCAACATGAATTAATTGTATGTAGTGATAGTTAATTTTTTATAAAAAATTTTATAAATTAAAAATATTTCAAGTATGATTACACAATTGAGATGCGAAAATGTATAATCTAAATGATTTTAAAACTTGTAATATAGTTGTGGCGAGCTTAATTTTCTTTTAACGGACCACGCTATTTATTTTTTAGTTTTTACATGAAGATTCAAATAAATGCAAATTGCTGCTAATATAGAGACCATTCGTTGACTGCAAATTAATAAAAGTCCGGAGTGCTCCAGATTTAAATGTAATCTTGTATATATCTCCTTGCAATTTTAAATTGACATTAGAGTAAGCTTTACAAGTAAAAACACTCAAAATGTGATTTCGCATTTTTAGAGCTTTATGTTGAGTTGTGTAACTTAATAAATTTATCATATTCTTGAAATTTAAATTAAAACTAAAAAGATCCATTCATTACCTTTAGGCTATGTTACGTTTCGAGTAAATTTCAATCATACGTGAGCAAGAGGTTCAAAGAGGTGACATTTGTAAAACCTAAAAAATTTACGTTTTCACTACTTCAAACTCCTTACTAGAAGCTTTTCTTTATGTTTATTGTAATATTAAAAAATAATCGTAAATTTTATATAGATTATTTTAAAAAATTACAAGTTTTGTACATACTATCAGTAAGTGGTAAAGACGAACTTTATAAGTGTATAAGAAGTTCCTAGAAATTTGATTGCTTTTTAGTGACAATTTTCGTAGCTTTTTTTATTCACCTTTTTTCTTAATGCCTTTAAATCTTGAAATTTCAACAAAACTACTGAAAAAGCACAACTCTTATTGTTTATTTGCATTAACAACATTACTCACATTTTGTAATCCACGATTTAGTTTCAGAATACAACACTGATATTCGAGCGTTACACGATTCACATGCACAGGTGCCAAGGATCTGGTACGAACCTGAAAGCGTGACTGAAGGATTCAGCTGGAAAGCTCCGACACCTGTTACTGTCACAAAGTGACGTGCACGATGCCACCACAAATGTTTGCTCTCTCATCGGCTTTGGTAAAATATTGTTTCAAAACAGACTTCAAATTACCCTCCATTGAGGAGGTGTGGCGAAAGGCAGCTATTTATACTCCGCTAATCATATCTTTGTGTTACTAAACGGCACCGATTAACTTTTATTTTTGCGAAGGTTGAGTTTCTGGGTTAGCGAAACCTTTCACTAATCATAGTTTTGCGTTTTACGTTGCTAAAAGCAATTTATTGTTTTTATAGAACATAAATTCAGGGAGGTATCTAACCATCATTAAATATACCATTGCACCAATACATTATAGTGACCAAAGTGTAATACACAGCATGGAGCTTTCAGAAATTGAGAGATATGGTGATATAGAGATTCAGCTCAATAAGACAAATAAGAACTAGCATAAGTTCTCTAATTTATGCAGTTGATAAAAGTAAATTTTCCATTATACATTTACATGTTCCAAAACATAGTATTGTTTTTGGTAGGTGAAACACACGACAAATATAGTCCCGATATCATAGAAAAGATCAAGTTTTTCTTTTCATTGCGTTCAGTATTATGCCCTAAACGATTATGATGCCCTATTGGTTCAAGTAGAGAACAAATTGCTACTTTAATGCATGTATGTATGTATGTATTATCTGTAACCTCATTTACCTTGCGGTGTAGAGGCTGGTGCTTTATGCTCTAGCATCTGGCGGTACAATGCTCAGAGTTGGAGAGCGCCTTTGGTGCTTGCGCAGCAACCATTGTGTGAGGTGTGTGTCTTGGTCATGTGTTGACCTTGTTATTCTATCTCTTAGGTCTGTGGTTCTGAGTAGAGCACAGTTAATTTGGTGTCCAACTGTGAATGGTCTCACCGAACCCGATTCCAATCGCCAAGGCTACGGAAAAATTCCGACCCCCGCGGGATTCGAACCGAGGACTTGCTTAATGCAAGCCTGACGCTTACCCAACTGCGCCACGCGGCTTCTATTTATTGAGTTTTAATTGTGTTTCGAAAGGTGCATTATTTAATGTAAGTTTTAGTGTAATAAAGTATAAGAAATAATCACCAAATATTTATAACTAACTTAAATTGAGTTACATTGAATACCACGTCTGACATCAATAATATCCCCTACATCGTTTCACATTAAATACAAATATTCCTATACAAAGAACGACCGTTGTATGATAAAATTACCCTTCCTATAATTTTATTCTTTAAAATATAAATCAATACTTATATCAAAATTATTTTGCAAAAGATAAATTTTCAGTGCCGTCATGTGTGCCATGTGCGTACTTAGAAATCAAGTATTTGCGAAATGTACTTGTAATATTTGATGTAATGTATTATATTTAACTCAGTAAGTTGACTATTCTTTCGTAAAAAACGGAATGTTATAATTTTTAATTAAGTAGTAAATACCTATTATTACGAATTACAGCCTAATTTTTATTTAATTAAGTAGGTAATACATTCAAAGATATGTCTCATAAAACTTACATGTTAATATTTATATGAATTAATACATTTGCTTATTCCCTGCTTAAACAAGCAGTGCTTACTACCAAAAACATTTTTTTCCATGGAAATCTGGCAAATCAGTATCTATATACTATATACGCAAAACAATCTAAAATTATATTGAATTTCTCTTTACATGTGTCTTAATAATGTCAAAACAGTTCTGTAGAATAATCGACTTATGACAAATCTATCTCTCGAACAGACTATACGTGTACAGATTGGGTCACGTTTAATACAGCCGCAGGTTTTGTCTACTCAATTCTAGAAACAAAGCTGTTCTTTGTTTCGAAGATATGAAGACATGGTGAAAAATAGCTGGGACTGATTTTTCTCTTCTGTTCCGAACCGTTTTTCATGTACGAGTCAGCTCAAAATGGTCTACTTGGCAAAATATTTCGACGTCTATAAATATGGTTTCTGTCGTACAAAATCTGATGTTGTTCCTCTTTGGGTGAGAAAGTCTACTTCAAAGAATTTCGAATCAATTCTATAAAATTACAACACTCTTAAAACTGCCTGGCTATTCTGTACACACTATTCAATGGCATTCACTTTTACCTGGAAGATCTGGCATGGCCCTTTGTTATTTACATTATTAGTACATGCCAGCTGCCAGCTCCAACAACTTTGTGTGTTTTTGAACCGTTTTACGGTATAAAATCGATGTAAGAGATCGCAGCAAGAATAAAGGAGGTTTGACAATTAAGGGAGTGGGAAAAGGGAAGGTAATTCTATATTTTTGTTTGCTCACAGAGGGATACAGAACAATCCGGGAAATTGGTGAGAGCCACCTGTTGATATAAATCCTGGGGCGCGAAGAGCCTTTCAACTGGATAAGAACTCTTCTTGGCTTCGAGAAAGCTGGTCTGGCTGGGTGAAAACTTCTTAATTCTTAAACAGGTAGTTTATGCTTGCTTGAAAAGATTATTGTCTTTTTCCAACTTTACACACAGCAAAAACACGTCAAATAGGAAAAAATTAGTAAATAATAACACCAATTAATGTTAAGCGGGCGGTGTTCATCGTTGGTCAAGCTACAGGAATATCTGGAACAAAAGCATTGCAGATGCACTTATGCGCACTAATCTAACCTGGCTGCTGACGTCATGCTAGCGTAAAACACAAATCGTAATTTACGATACAAGTGCGTAAAGCTACTCTTTAGTCACGAGTGGGGTAGAGTTAAAATGCGAGTGAACGAGCGTTTTAAGCCCCGCGAGTGACTAAAGATGCTTTACGCATCTGTATCGTACAATATTTTATCTACGATAGAATCTAGAAAACACGGTAAATATTAAAAAAAAATAATGTAAATTAGGATTAAGAGCAACCGGTCATAATTTTGCGTGATTTAAATTTTTTAAAACACTTGCTACTGACAACATGAAAATGAAAACATGTTATTAAACAGTCGTCTTACAAACTTAAAACTGCCAACTAAAAGCCAATTTTACACACTGTCGTAGATAACTGCACAGCGACGCCTGTAATTGGCCTAACGGCTGTTGGCTGAGTGCAAATTAAATTAAATTAAATTAAATAAAATAATAGTAGATTATATTATAACTGAGAGAAATGCATCATTAGTTGTGAGTGAGAATTTTGAATCGCGAGTGCCCCAGCACGGCATTTCGGTCACGTGTGATATACGACGTTTTATCTTACAGTATCAATTCTTGTGCCTAAATAGTTTGGACAGTAAGAATATATCACGAAATAAATTTATATAATTTGTGATATACGTTTGACAGTGCTGAAGTGTATTGGCAGTACTGAAGTGTATTGTCAATCTATGTCAAATTCGAGGTTCGTAGGTTAGGTTTTGTTTGTTATTTGACACAGACTGATGAAAACTTAACCTGAAAATTACGAATTTGACATAGCTTAACAGTGCTACCAACAATGCAGTAGTATAAATAATGAAAACTCACTTGTGAATAAAACTTGATTTTAGTCACTGAAAACAGTTGTATAATGTATGGTAATAGGCGCTACTGTAAGATAATAGTAGATTATGTTATTAGGAGTAAAAGTGATACTTTATGTGGCAATGTTTATTTAGCCGAACGTCAGTGAGGCAAATAATTCAGCTCAACCACATAAAGTCACTTTTACTCCGAATAACATATACTATTTTATCCGCAAACGTATTGAGATAAATTTCATTAATATAAATTGAAAAAAAAGGGTGCATCGGCCAGGAATCGAACCCGGGCCACCGGCGTGACAGGCGAGCACTGTACCCCTGCGCCAACCTCGGTTGTTTAAATAACGCGCTACTATAATAATATATAAACATACTAAATCACTCGAGTTCATAGCACACGGCCACAGCAGCTGTCACACCATAACCCACGGCGATAGATGCTCCGCACCGCTGCTTAAAGAATTTAATTAAATTAAAACTTGTTTGTACTCTTTTTGAAAGTAAAAACCGGCCTACGATCTAAGTTTAAAAATTATCAAAATTTTAAGCCATCATATAATTTAATCGGTCCAGTATCTTCGGAGGAGATAGCGAACAAACATAGAAAGAAAGAAAGAGAGCAACGATTTTATGTAATTAGGCACATAAAGTACGCAAAAGTTGCTATTTTATTTGCTTAATCAGATAAAGTGACACTTTTACCTTGTCAATAAAGACACATAAGTTGTCACTTTTATGCTGTTTGCGGATAAATAATATTATTTGCGTATGATGACGCAGTCCACAGTTTATTAATGGCCTTGCATCTGCACTAAATAATACAAATCAGAACAAAACCTAAGCTATTTGCAGACAACCAGGTACATTAACTTCATCGTTATATACTGATAAGTAATTAGGTAATGCGGAATTCTAAACAACGCAACTTACATAATTTATAACACTTAGCTAAACACATCGTGGTACCATTGTCCGAGAAATTTCTTTCCAATGACTCTTGTTAAATAATAAAACGGCACTTTCGACAAAAACAACTCACGTAGGTAACAAAAACTGCACGGCAAATTTACAATCGAGAAGGGGTGATCCGTACGCCGGGAAGTAGTTAATTTAATATAACGTGTTATTAGTCTAGAGCGCCACAAGCCCCTCGGCAACGAAACCTAACTTTGTTGAAGCTCGGTAAGCTACTGACAGTTCTCTTACAAAGGAAAACAACCACACACCAAACACAGTAAAACAATAAAGTAATTTACAAGCTATTTATTAAATAGATACTTCTAAAACTAAAATGACCACACATCGGTGGGAGATGAAAGACAAGTTAAATTTCGGAGAAGAGAATTAACGAAGCAGCGGCGCTGAGCAGTCAATTCTAGACCAAGTTACTTCGTGGGTGCTGTCGAAACGGGAACAACGATACAAAATAACCAAATCGAAACAAAATTACCTTGGACCGTGGGTGCAAGGAATATGGGTAGCGGCTGATCCACCAAAGATGATTTCGAAGAATAACTACTAAACAGCAATTTGCCAGGATAGTTTTTCTCCGTAATTATTAGGATAGAAGGGAGCATCACACAATCCGACCCGTAACCGACTTTGAACCAAGCTTTACTGCAGAAGCGACTTAAGTCACAACCCCCAACTTGGTCAAAACGCCCAACTATGATATTGTTTGTTATTTTATTTAACAAGCAAAGAATGTAGGCACACGAGGATAAAGTTGACAACACGAGGCGGAGGCGAGTGTTGTAATCATCCTTGGACTATTACACTTGTGTAATAGTGCTATTCTATGCGAGTCAAATACAATATTTTAGCTAAGTAAGTGTATTTAAGTAAATGTATGGACAACTCTGGACGTACTGGACACAAACACTCCAAAAACCCGGGAGTTTAAATATTTCAAACAATTTTAACACTTCGATTACAATATATTTTTCAAAATGTATGTGTGCCAAATCGTTTTATTAACCTGTAACACGACCAGGTCAATCATGCCGCTATAAAAAACACTACAATTCAACAGTATTTAATTCCAATGTATGGAAGTAGAAGGTCTGTACACTTACCTGGGTACCTGCGCGTGTTCAGCTATAAACTTGAATCCAGCCCGATATTTCGATAAAAATGTGTTTCAAACAAAGTTGGGCGTTATGACCAAAATTGAAATTGGAAGTTATGTCCAAGTTGGGAGTTGTGACCAAATTGTGCGTTCTGGCCACAATCGAAGTTGGGCATTGTAACCAAGTTGGGCGGTGTGACCAGAATCTAAGTTGGGCGTTATGGCCAAAACGGCGGCTTCAGTAGCGTCGATAGCTCTCTCGTATAACAGGCGTCGGTGGGCGTTGTAACCAAGTTGGGTGTTGTGACGTAACCAATATCGTAGTTGGACGTTGTGACCAAAATTTGTAATTGGGTATTACGACCCAGTTGGACGTTGTGACCAAAACGGTAGTTGGGCGTTATGACCAAACTCTAAATTGGGGTTTGTGACTAGTGGGCGTTGTGCCCAGTCCCCCTAATTTTTAAATCCTGCTCACCGCCCTTTTTACTGCAACAGTCGAGTATGTATCCTTATGACAAGGAAAGCAAAAAGAAGCCTTATACGAGGAGCGTTCAAATATGAATTATAATTTGAATTACGCGTCAAAAGATAGAGACATGCACAGAAGTTGTATAAATTAAATGATGCTCTGGAACAAGTTCTAACTTGATTCAGTCGTTGAATCGCCACAATTACTTTTTGTTCATTTGACAAGCACGAGTGAAGCGGAAGTGCATTCAAGCGTCGAACAACGCATTATTAGCAACATTCTTACTAAATAAGGTGACAACCATCAGAAATTTCTACAAGAATTAAAAGATAGTTTGGCGCGCAAGCACTGTCAGATATAAGCGTTTATAAAAAGAGTAAATCGTTTAAAGCCTATTTCCTAAATTACGACCCCGCTTGTATATTGGTTTTTCGTATTTTTCTGCTTGAATTTAAGCATCCCGAATTATACACTTACAGTCGTCGGTCTGAAATGCACTTATTTGTTGTTTCTCGGTTTTCGATCTGTTGGCGCGCTAAGGTTGTCTGTTGGCACATATTATCGGTCCGTCTACGACTTGCTTTTAGGCATTCTCCTGGCATGAATTTAACAAACAACGACCTTGTGTGCGAGAGAGAGGGCCAGTTACAACTCGGCTGTCCCGAGACCTTTTTATCGATCGCGGGCCGTCTGGCGCGGTTTTGTCAGTGGAGTTGACATCCGAGATCTGCACGTAACAGTTGGTTTGTGATGTGGGTCTCTTGCGCTGCGCTCTTTTGTGCTGCACTTGCGAGGGTGTTTAACGCCTTGTGCTTTTCTGTTTGTGTGTGCGAATGCCATCTTGCTGTGTAAGCGTGAGTGACCGTTTGGGGGGGGGGGTCAATTACCGTAAGCCTTTTGAGTCTCCAATTTGCCGCAGAGCCGCAAACTCCTATATTTCGTCGATTAGACGGATTTCTTTGTGGGGGGACTTTCGTTGTCGTTCTGCATTTTCGTGCGAACTTCGCATTGTATCTCGTATGAGAGGATAAAGCCCCATGTGTCCAGCTCCCGCAGCCCATTGAGTTGTTTTCCGTATGCCCTTCCGTTCCGTTCCATGCAGCATTTGGGTATCGTAGCGGTCACAGCAGCCCAGGACATCGGTTGCCGCACAAGCAAACAACTTACAGGTATCGTTTGTATTGATTATTAGTATTTAATGTGCAGTTTAACATATATGCAGTGTGTTACGTCGAATTATCGAACAGTAGTTGTAACGTCTCGGTTATTTAGCTTTCATTGTGTACTTTTTTGTAATTGTCAAACCGTTGCAGTTGTCTATCTGTCATTTACAGTTCATTTACCATCAATAAATATAGTTTAATGCCGCCCTTTAGCACCACTATTTGCTTATAGTTCACTATTTATATCGTTTTACAGAATCATCGTCAATTTACTGAATTCATGTCAATAGTTTTAAGACGTCGCGCAATTTACCGAACTGCCGTATATATATTTCATATTTACATGTGCTTTTTTCTACAATTTCAAATATTTTGGTCAATACATTACATGTTAATTTAACTGTGGTTTCCTTTGTTATTGAGCATGCGATTTCTGTGTTTAGATTTTACAGTTGTGAGGGGAGTTTGGCCAGTTGCTCAAGCGGATTTCAAAAATGTAGGTCCGATGATGCTGAACCGGTTCGCTGTCCAGATTACTGCTAAGTTTAAAGTTAAAAGGTGGATGCATATGCTTCTCTGTTCCTCTGTGAGTTTACCTGTGCATTCTCGTTTATCGTGATGAAATTGTGGTGGCGCCCAATCAATTTAGATCTGTTTACCCTTTATTAGGCGGTTGCCCTTGTGTTATCTCGTGTTGGACCACCCCTCGCTCCACTGCAGTCTAGTCGGCACCTCTTGTTACATTCCCGATTTTGTGAGTTATTGTAAGCGCTAGTCGTCTAGCTTTTTCGTGACTTTTTGTAAATGCCGTTATGAGCTGGGGCGTTATCGTAAATGTCATTTTAGCCTCTAACAACGTGTTGAAAATGAACCGCATCCTCGACATCCAAAAATATCGACATCAAAATAGAATGCTGACAGTGTAAAATGCACTTATTTGAAACTATAATCAAATTACAGAAGGATATTACTTCTGCATTAAATATCAGTAAGGATAGCGTGGATAAACCCGAGTTCTTTATCTGCTTCTTACAGGATAATGCTCGACCACGTTTCGCTACTCACACGTTGATTACAATTCATAAAATGAAATGGCCTATGCTGCCCCATCTACTATACAGTTCGGACCTTGTTCCATCAGATTTTTATTTGTTTGAACACTTAAAAAAGTTTATAAGAAGAAAAAAAATCTTTGTAATGAAGAAGTAATTGAAACTATTCGCGAATGGATGTGTCAGCAACCAACAGAATTTTTCTTGCATATAATACAGCAGCTATTAGAGAGACCTGTTCATTCAAATGGAGGGAAACTATGTAGGAAAATGGGATGATATACATTAGAGTGTTTGTGTTTGCTCAAGCATTCTTTATCCCTCCAGAACTGGAAACAGCAGGCGAAAAAACGTCAGGCTACTTCTTAGGGATGATGTGTGAATCCTGTCCCTTCCGAACGGGTATCTATCTACCTTTATTCATTGTCAATGCGTCTCCTATTAGCCCCTGTTATAACGAATGCTACCAAGTATATAGAAAAACAGAGGGCAACTTTACAAGCTATCTATTGAATAAAGCAAAAACCAAGTGACATGTACACATAAAATCCTAGAAGACGTTATCATAGTTACAAATTATCTAACTACTAGCAACCAGTGAGACAAATGTCTCATTTAATAAAACAAAAAAGACCGTTTTTCAAATAGAACGCGTATTAAATAGAAACAATAATATTTTTTAAAATCACGTGATTGAAATTCGGTTCCTGACCTCACATGAGCATTTCAAACATATAACTTTAATAACTTTTTTCTCTATCTCTTACGGTTTGGCTGCTGAAACCGCGTCCCGGACGGACCAGCGTCCCGGACGGACGGAAATCACGTGATTTCTCGAAAACCGAAAGTGTCACGTGACTGAAATTCGGTTCCTGACCTGACATGACCATTCCAAACATATAATTTTAATAACTTGTTTCTCTATCTCTTACGGTTTGGCTGCTGAAACAGCGTCCCGGACAGACAAGTCTATTAGATAAAGGATACTTGTATCCAGCTAATACTAGAGTACCTAATTATTATAACGTCAAGCAACAGCTGTGCCTTGAGGAAGTTAATTAATGTTGCAATAAAATGACACAAACGCCAATGAAAAGGCTATATTCAGTTCGAAATGGGGGAACACTCTTATATGGACGTACTTCAAGACATATATATAAAATCAAGCAATTACAAGGGTTACCTGGGTTGAATGCATAACGTATGGCTTGACTGCAAAAATTTCCCTTACTGCGTGCGATCTCGATGATAGAGGGGACGAAACTGGCCTCTAAGGATGTCGTTAGCAAAGACAGCCTTAGTGCATGGGCGGGGTTGACACCAAATTGTCTCGAAAAGCAGGTACACAGAGACGAATAACTGGTATGTCCGCGAAATGTGATTCGACGAGGAGACCGAATTGGAGCTATATTTGCTTCGAGATTTACCCTTCGTTTCTCTTAATTTGTTAGGAAGTCGCCCAGGTTGATCTAGCGGTTAGTCGCAGTTGAAGAAATGTTTCACGATAAAAAGGGATCTCAATTTTTACACAACTCACGTTCACCATACTACAAACATAAAGAACCGGTCCACTCAAAAGCTTGGGACTACATTTTCGATGACGGAAATCAGGCATCGACACGCGGGCTTGACTCGGTTCGAGATTATGCTGCTAAGGATACATTTTTCCTCGGGCGGAATGTAACGGCAGAAAAGGTAATTTTTCATGGAGTTATGCAGACGTTATTAATGGCAACGGAGGCCGCCCGCATATTTACGAGGTGCTTTCCCGAATTGTATTATAAATCGAAATTTGCAGAACTATATGGCACGGCAGGGTCAGTCCAAAATGAACGACAACTACCTAATTTCCAGAAGCGGTGTTACGAATATCAATTAACTTAACAATATGAACGGCGACCATCACCTGGTGGTAGCGCAAACCTGAGTAAAAATCGCAGTGATAAAACAAAGGAAGTTAAATCACATAAAAGAATATTCGATATGCAAAAAATGACCGTGCAATAAGTCAAAGCAGTCTTCACACTGCAACTAAGCAACACATTCGAAGTATTCAATAATAAAAGCAGCGACGAAGTTAGTGAGGTTGTGGATATAATACTGAATGGAGTTGGGCTAAAAATACTTTCAGAACACGTACAAAACAGCAATAGAATATAGAAAACCAGGAAAAAAATTGATTTTCGAAGACACCTGAGAGACATTTAAAAAAGAATAAAGCGGAAGAGGTAGATCAATAATAGCTAAACAAGAGCGCAGAAAACGACAGCCACAGCAGAGTACATACAGATAAGTAAAAATGCTTTAAAAATTAAAAGAGTGTTACGGTTCAAAAGTCATTTGCAGCTATTCATTTAATTAATTGCCATAATCTTGGTCTAATTTTTCCTACAATAATACTGAGCATTCAGATCTTCTGGAAGCTATATTTTGATCTCACGCAAGCCATTTAATTCAGAATTAGTGCTTGAAAGCTCCTCGAGTTTAAACTTCACTTCGCGCATAAAGCTTTTTGGGTTGCATATGTCAGCTTTCTTTTAAAATTTGGGTTTTCTTATCAGGCTTTTTGGACCATTTTTGCCATTTGCCATGTTATGCTGCTAAAGATAGCTGCCTCGAAAATCGACGTTTTGAAGACGTACCTTAATTGGGTTATTTCGATGGCATCTCGCTTGTGAAGTTGATTCTGTTGTGGTTAGAATTTTGCTGTGGTTCTAATGCAGACCCTGTAAAGTGTATTTTGATAATTTCCCAAGCCCAAACCTAGTTTTGATTTCGCTTTGGCAAAGCACATGTTTCCCCCTTTGGCGAAATGAATCCGGAAACACCTGCGGGTATGTTTTTTCGATGGTTAATTAGCTAGATACTATGGTTTGACGTACCTTTCGCTGGGCTATGTCCTTGATTTGGTGGCGATTCGAGTCATATTTCGCCCCTTGCGAGCCCATCTGCACCTAGGATTAATCGACAAAGATGGCCTCTAGCTGCCGCCCCGAGTTTGGCAAGCACGTAGAGATCCCTCGCCTACAATAAAGAGCGCAGGTGAATGCCTGTGAGATCTCCTTCAACAGTTACCTGGTGGTCGTTCGCTTTGCACCCTTGGCCGCCTCGCAGTTCCTCGAGCCCCTTCAATTAATCGCAAAGGACGGTTACTTTGTATTTCGGCCCCTCGAATCTCGAGATCCGTCTGGAGGTGCTTTCGTGATTGTGCTACGGCGTACTCGATAAACATTTGGATGCTCTTAATGTGTATTCTAAGCGTGTAACTCGCCCGTGTAAAGTAGTTGATGTAATTTTCATTCTGAAGAAATTATTGCGGTAGTGCATTCTAACTAGCCTTTAGCTTTTTAGATCAATCGAACGGTAGTATTTCACGCCCCGTTCAAGTGTTTTCTTTTCAGTATTGTTTTTTTTTTTGTACGGCATTTGCACGACAAGTATTGAACCATTTTCGAGCGTCACATTTCGCTAGTGACATAACATACGGTTAAATACAACCTCAGTAGACGTTGCATGTGCAAGAAATTCAATGTAAGTTTCGCTTACGACCTTTTAATGCATATTGATTAGTATTTTAGTCAACTTTCGGTTTTTGAGCGCTATGATAGGAAGCAAGGTCTTGAATTTATTGTAGGCGTTTTTGTGAATTAAAGGTAAACCTTGCATAGTGGGTAGTTGGTCGAATTCAACTAGCCTTTCCAAATTTTCAACTATAACAGTTGTGTCGTAGCCACGAAGCTATCGACCGTTCTTATTCAGTAGTGCATTTGGCCATGTCTAGAGTCAACTTGTAATTTCTAATACTTATATTTTATTGCAATTAATTTATTACTTACCATATGCCTATTTAATTAAGTTGCGCCTACTTGCCAACTATGCTTAAATGTTTATATAAATTTATACGTCAATATTTTGGTGAGATTTAACCAAATGCGTTATTATTATTAACCTACTGTGATATTATCTCCGTATTGAGTTTTTGTGCGGATTCTTTGTATTATATGTTGTGTGTGATAATTGCGGAGCACCCTATTTTATTGTTGCTTATTATATTGGATCGTTAGCTTGGCCAGCGCATTTTATTTATGCCCTTGCCGTTATCTCTCTTTTCAGGAAGTGTTTGGGAGCGCATTTTGTCATATGCCCTTTTGTGCGATTAGAAAAGAGCTGGGTTATCTGCTGCCTGGCGCCCATACTTTTTTTTAGCTGAAGTTTTAGAGTCTCTTATTCAACCCACGACCTCCTCTGGCAGAGAGCCGGCTGCCTTTGCTTACCTCCCTTACTATCAAAGCAACGGTAACAACGGTAACAAGAGAGTTTATGTAGAACAGACGGTAACCAAATCCCAAGAGGCAGATGTAGAAAATTTTAAAGAACTCTATGCAATTACTAAAAGCTGTCCACAAAGAATACCCTACAAGACAAACCAATGTAGCGGTGGCATACTACTGGTAACAAAACACCAACAACTGGAGCGATGGAAACAATATTTCACGGAGATGCTGAACAATCTCTCAGGGGAAAAGGAAGAAATATTGCAAGAAGAAGAGATGGAAAACCCAGAAATTGCATATCCTAACATCACCATGCCCTTTACAAAACTGCCATCGGGCAAGCACAGTTTTCATTGCAACCAGCACTCGACCCTTGGCGTGTGCAAAATTATCGGTAAGGTGTCTTGCCCTTGTTATATTACTAATGACAAGCGCCTATAAAAAAACTTCAAAATAAAATCTCTCCGATTGCAATAACTGGCGAGACATCACATTATTCACAGCTTTGAGCAAAGTCCTAGCGAGAATAATACTAAACAGAATAAGGAAACCAATAGATGGGAAGCTGATGCAAGGGCAGGCCGGATTCAGAAAAGGCCGATCAACTATAGATCAGATAAATATGCTCAGAATAGTACTAGAAGAGTTCTGGGACTACCGAGCGACACCTTATAATCTTTTCATCGATTTTGAGAAAGCGGTTGATTCGATTAGGAGAGATAAAATGTGGAAAGCCATGAAACGCTGGAGATTCCAGACACAATCAAATATTGAGCAAAAAATGTTTAAAAACTACACCTGCCAAGTTGAATAACAAGGAGCACTTTGTTACCCCTTATAATACAACAATTAAACGATATAATAACACAATACCCCCAGTGCTAACAAGACTGCTAATAAACAATAAATGAATCTCTGTTACCGATATGGGTAGCTTGGGAGTATATGCTCGCGACAGCTCAGCCGCAGATAGGAGGGAGTGAATTTCAAAAAACACTAAGATTACCTGAGGTTACAGGTTCAAGAAGGACTCCACGCCGTTGTCCAGTTTCGGTAATAATACTCTCTGATAAAACTCGTAACGGCGAACCTAAATTGCTCAATAATAACAGAGACTCCATACAGCAATAAATAAAAAGCCAGAGGACATTACCTCACATATAATAAAAAACGTGATTTGCCAAATTTGATGTAGCATGTACTACATAGTAAAAATAAAAAATATGCAATTCAGGAATTAGGATTTTACTTAAGTAAGGACTTTCAATTTTAATTAGTAAATTAAAGCAAAACAAATGTAAATATAAGGACATATGATTACATTCCCGAACGTCGTTGTTGTGGCACACGCTAAGTAGTGCATGAGTAGTTGCATTCGCTACTCTTTTTAAGCGCGATCTATACCTGGGGGCAACATTAGACAGATCTGTTTAAAAATGGCGCTTCCAGTAAGCCAACAGGCTCGTTAGCAATTCGTACGTGTGACAGCTTAGACTCCGTTCAAGTCGCAATATGAACCATAAAATTAAATGATTAATCACAGTTAACAGTGTCAAATAAGTGTTGAATGAATCCTTCAAAAAAGCAAAATCTAGTTAATAATACAAACCATAAAATGAACTGATCAATTACAGTAAATAGGTTCAAGCAAGCATTGCATGAAACCTTCAAACAGCAAATCAACCATAAAATTAACTGTTCAATTTCAATTAATAGGTAGCATCACATGAATACTTCAAAATAAAGCAAAATTTAATATCTACATCAAATTTAACCACTTTCAAATATTTACACAGTTAAAATTTAAAAGCAAACAACGTTGCATTCGATCTAACTCGACGCTACAATTCAATGTATAACGGAACATAAAAAACCAAGGTAAATCCCAAATGAATCCTTAAATTATTTGATTCATGTAGGTGATGTGCGACGCAATGAATTAATTTGCACTCTCGAAGTCCACGGCAGAGGAGCAGCACAAAAAAGTAATAAAACTACCAGCATCTTATTTCTTCTGGTAGCACATCTGCGGTGCAGGTACCTTGATGCTGGAAATTTCCAACGTAGCTTTTCAAAAGGACTGCGACTCCAATTTAGCAAGCACACATCCAGCACAAGCATACAGATAGCCTTTTCAACAAGCACCAAACCTGCTGGGAAGGAGATTCCAGCGTGGGAAACCTTACGCGTGCATCAACCTGCCTGGTAACCTCTAGCATGGACCAGATCTCCGACATGGGGGGAAAATCAGCACGTGGATTATTTAACCACGTGAGAAAAATCTCCTACGAAAGTTCACAATTTTAGAAATACATTATGGAAGCGCCAGAAGCTACATACCAGACACGACGCCCAAACTAAGTTAGACTGCATTAGCAAATAACAAGTGAAACTGCAAGTTGTGCCCGGAGATTTTCAACAAAAGTTTATCCGAATGTAGCCTGACGGGCTAGTTTAATTTAATTTAATTGATACAATCGCCAGACTGATACTGGCTTCCCAAGGATAGCTCAAAATGCCAAGATCCAAATAATAAACTCAGTTAGTAACGTAGGAAAGAAACACAGAATAACTTTTTATCATTGTATAATATGTTTAGCTAAATACATCAAATTAAGTTGTATTCAATACAGAAAATAACAAAAATAAAATGTAACGATGCTTGTAAAATAAATTAACTCCTTTAACGGGGCGTTTCGCTCGCTGGCAATCGGGTGGTGACACTCTATTTCGGGACAGCTTGTATATACATTAGTTCTAGTGTCCTGTAGGCATCGGACCGGACCTGAACAGATAACATGACAGACTAGCGGACCGCCGCAGAATGGCAGACGTAAATATTACACTCGGTTTTGAAATTGTTAAATATACGAAAGTGCGGTCAATACCAAGTTAAATTACATGCATACCTGGTGTATCTTGTGCTTAACGGTGGAGCTGCAGGTGTACAATTGGCGGGGCCAGCTGTTTTGCGACTCCAGGTAAGTGAATTTCGATCAAATAAGCATTGTCTCTTGTTGGCGATGATCCCCATCGGGTTACCCTTGATTCAAACGTGCGTGCCTATGGACGCCGACCCCCGGGCTCGCTAGGCGGGACCTCCTAGTGCACGTTTTTTGGCTTCGGTGATGCCAAGTTATTCCAGACGCAATTAACAGGTTTAATTACGTCTACGTCGATGTCCTGGTGCGGGGAAACTTATTTCACTGACGGAATCGTCACCGGCGAGCTCGACTTGGCCTTCCGGGTACCCAAGTACTGGAGGACGTCGTCGGCAAGTTCGGCTAAGCTCTCCTTGTAACTAGGTGTTCGACGTCGTCGTCGTCCCTGAGAAGACTTTCTAAATCACTAGGTGCTCGGGAAATGACACTGAAGAGTCTGACGACAATCCTAGCGTCCAGGAGCTTGAGTGGCTGGTCGGAGTCCTCTCGAAGAGTCCGGAGACACTCCTGAGAGAGAGTAGGCAAAAAGAGGACTGGGAAAATTCTAGGAAAATTCTCTGTCTTGTTGTGGCTTCGATTTCTCCTTTTATACCCGGTGCGGGCGTAATCAGAGGTTTGCGTCGGTCTCGCTGGAGCAGGGATTCGTGGTTTAGGTGCGCGGAGGTGTCCCTGCGTCTCTTCGCGGTGACGTCACTTATCGCTCTCGGCGCGGCGCTCCGGTACCTAACGTGGTGCAAGCCCAGGGAGAACGCGCAAATTTATTTTAAATTCTAAAATCGCGTTCGCGCTGGGCGAAACGTTAAACGAAGACGTTCAATATGGATGCCAACGATAGAAGGAATCACTTGTTTGAAGAAATCGATAAATCCGAGACGCTCACCAACCTTGAGCCAATTACAACAAAGGGTTAAAATATTACTTCAAGATCTTCCAATACGGTTCGATACAGAAATGTGCAAGCGTATCTAGCCGGTAAGGGGCTAAGCTAAAAACGTACTTTGAATTGCATAATTAGCTGGGCTCCAGAAGTTGGAAAATTCAGAATGTAACAACTCTGGCAGCCAATCAACGCAATGTCAGAAGTGAACCAAGGATGTCTTCTGTCCCCCATACTATTTTTAATGACACTTGGCTACATTTTGCGTAAGTGAACCAGTCAAGCCCGAGACATACAATGGGGTCTCTACGTCCGCCTTGATCAGCTAGATTTTGTAGATGACTTCTGCCCACTATCACAAAATTGTGGAGACATAAGACACAAGATTCTAAAAACAGATGCAGCGAAATTGCACCTCAAAGTTAACGAGCACCAAGGAGATAATGGTCAACCACCACAACAAGCTCATACTAAACGAGGCAGAGATAGAACAGATCGAGTATTTCTGATACTTAATAAACAAAGGAAATGGAAGTGAGTGATTGAAAAAACCACACAATCACATAACAGGGCAGGCCTTAGATTAGAACCCCAAAAAGGAGAAAAAGACCTGAACTGAGAGTACAACACTATTTGGAGACAGGCTAAAGTATTGGCTTCAGACAGGAGGCCCTACGTTCCACCACGAGAACTTAAGGATGGCATCGTCTTTGTCGCAGCTGAATTACATGAAAAGATTGATATGTATGTGTATCAACATTGGAAAATGGAGGAAGCTACAGATAGAATCAGCATGGTCAACTATATCTAGTTATTGAGAATGCAACAGTTACTTCTGTTAGAAACCGCTATTTTATGTTATCGAACACAATAACTTTAAAATTTCTTAGAAACAAACAAATATAGTACAGCATTATCTTGATAAAATGTTAAATGTCGGTCAATTATACTATAAAATCAACAACACCTCGTTAATATTTAGGTTATAAATATATCAGCTGTAGATGAGATATTTCACTGATTCTTGCAATATTTCCTGCTCTTGTTTAGAACTCAATAAATAAAAGCAATGAAACTAGTATAAGTATTAGACTGTATATTGGTCTCGTGTCCTGTTTAAGTAAATAAACTTTATGTGTAATATTTAACAATGCCTAGTATGTAGTAGGAAAACGGTCTGCGTTGCTACATATAAATTAATTAATTCAGCTATAGAACTCACTTCGGCATACTAAATGAAACGCACTTTACAATGACACTACATACACCACTGCGCGTAACACAAATGGAAAACTTAAGAACTTTAGAAGTGCTCTAGCGGTTTTTACTTTATTTTCGCAGTGAATTGGTTTTAGAGTTCTGGTCAATAGGTGTTGCGTTTTCGTATTACACGTGTTTTCGTATTACGCATATAAATCCCCTCTTTGCCTGACAAAGTAAACGTCTTAATTGATGGCTGTGTCCTTTTCTACCAACGAAGCTAAGACAATAACCAGGATTACCACGGCCGGTTTTGTCGTCGTCTTCGCGTAAAAAATCAATCCACAGGTAATCCAATTCCCCAAGGTCTGATTCCATGAAACAACCAGCCAGATACTGAGCTTCACTTTTGGATTCAATCTGAAGCAGCGTAGTTCTATTTGAGTGTTTTTTACAAGTTGATTTTGCTTCGCTCCACGTTGAGAAGGTATTGTTAAAGATGTATTGGTCTCCTGTTTTCGAGTTTTCAAATAGTTCCGATCGTCCATCTAATGTGCGTGGCTCTATGGCATCTATAACATATAAATTATATATAATAATCAGCAGACAAACATTATATTATTTGAAGCTATCGCGGTTATTCAAATTGTTAAAATTAAGTACCTGTTTAGACCGCATTGTCTTTTTAGATAAACACCCGATCAACACACCATCTTTTACTAAGCGATAATATCACTCTAACTAAAGAGAACTCTAATAACTAATCCCCTAATTCCTCTCGTTTTCCATGCTGGCTTGGCCTGCCCTAGCACTAATAATATTCTATAAATAATATAAATAATCAAATGGTCAAAATAACGAGATCTGTATTTATAAATTATTTATTTTAAAAACTAAAACTTACAACGAACTATTATTCAATTTATCTTTATTTACGCACCATTACTATCGGAATCTCCACCAACATTTTCAAAAATTGCGATAGTAATTATTATTAATAAAGGAAACATTATAATTATGTGCATGTTTCTACAGCTAAAACAGTAAACGTTAAGCAACAAATTTGATTTTTGACTCAGTAATAAAAAAATAAATCCAAAAACTTTAGTACGTTTTTATACCAATAGTAAACATTAAGTTATTCCATTACTTCTTGTTAGTATTAATTATAGGCATTGTTACATTTATTTATTGTTATTTTCTGTCTAATAGGTTTACTAAAATGAAAAAGAACATTAATGTTTATAATAAAATTAACAATTACGAACATATAATTACGTTTTTCACTAATGCTGGAGAAAAAATACTGATCGCCTTCCATGTCAATTTCATTGCTTCCATATGACTGTGAGTTGTTAAATATTTTGAACTAACGAATTATACCTATATTATTCTTCTAGAGTATAGTGCCCATTCCGCATTGTCTGTCCATCTAAGTCAGTGTATTTTAATAGTTTTTTTCCGTTACGGTTACATCGATAACATACTCATAATCTATGTAGAATTGTTGATTAATACTTTATTTAGATCTATTGCCTTTGCCTATGATTTTTTACTTCCTTTTACAATAAAGAAAGTATTGGAGCTACCCCAAAAATTGAATTTTCAACAGACCTTCACCCAAAAAAACATGATTTTGTTCACTGGTCTGTCTGTGTGACTGTATGTCAGTGTGTGAACAGAATATCTCAAAAACGAAAAGAAATAAGACGTTGAAACTGCATATATAAGTTTTTTGTACTATATAGATGCGACAACAAGCTTTTGAAGAAAATCGCATAACCGGAAGTATGATGTTTACAGTTTTTTTCGATTTTCTCAAAAACAGCTCTAACGATTTCTTCAAACGTTACATTTTTATTATATATTTAATGTGTATTGATGTGAGATAGATGATTTTCCAGTTAAATACTTCTAAAATGAGCTTTTTGTTTTTTATATAATGTAGTAGGTAAGTTATAAACAAATTTCTGACTAATTATAAGATCACTGTAAAAGGAAGTTGTGTGCGTATATAACACCAGATCTTTCTAGTACTGGTTTGGCACGTCTTCCTACGTTAGCTCTCGTTTGAATTCCAAAAAATCTACAACTCTAGATCGTAACCTGCCCTTTACAGTCCCTTATTATTTTCTATAACATTAATTATTTTTCGGGGAATTCTAAGTCGTATACAAGATTCTCTATACATTGTGTTGCAGGCCTGTTTGTAATCAAGAAAGAGTTTATGTAAAATCACATCATATATACTATACTACATAATTCAAGGTAACTCACAAGTATGGTTATAAATTAAATGGGCCTACACTGACCTCACTAGAAGTACATTGCACTAAAAAGAATCGCTTATGGAAAAAAAATGCATTAACCCCTTTCCCTCACTCTTTCTTCCAGGCTTGAGACTGGCAGTAATGTAAGTAAATAATTACTGGAGCGTTTAAAAAGCGCTTAGTGACAAAAATTAATATAACGAAGAATAGAAAAGAACTTACAAAATGTGTTCAAAAATTCTCCGTTGGCTTCCAAGCATCGTTCAGTATGTCGTATCCAAGACTGTCGTACGCGGGCGAAAAGCAGCATACAGTAGGTTAGGCAGCTTGACAACACCCCAGACAAAAATACCCGTTTGAGTCAAAACAGGAATATACGGAGGCCAGGGAATGACACCGCCACGACCCTTCCAGCGATCGGGGTAGATGGTGTTTAGAAATTCCCAAACATTGTGCTGAAAATGGGGTGGAGGGCCATCATGCAAAAATCACATTTGCTGCTGTGTTGCTACAGGAATGTCCTCTAACAGCCCGGATAATTCGTTTTCTAAGAAAATGAGATAGGTTGCATCGACTGCACGAGCTGCAAAAATACACATGGTCCAATTAAATTATCACCTAAAAGTCCTGCCCACGTATTAATCGAAAATCATTGCTAGATAGCACGTCGTCATATTGCATGGGGACTTTCGACGCTTTAGTGATGCATGTTGTGAAATTTGTCAATGCCATTTCTGCTAAAATATGCTTAGTTCGTTACCAACTCATTCCCAATGAAGTATGTATTTCTACGATGCTGCTGAAGCAACCATCTTTCGGGGTAATCTCGAGAGATTGTCAAGCCTGGACGCACTGGATGTATCAGGTAGTTGTTCCCGTCTTAAAGGTCTCCAAACAGTACTCTGCGTCAAGTGTAGTTGACGAAAGATTTCCCGCGTACTTACTATGTCATTATCATCACCATTTGTATAATGTGGCCATCTGCATCGTACACCTGCGGTTTCGCTGCACGATTTTTTCGGGGTACGAGCGAACCACTTTTGCGTAGACGCTGTACAAAGGACACAACTGTCTTTCAGGTGACAAATAGCTATTCGGCAACCGTTGTGCATAGAAACGCCGTGCCGCGTTTTCCCTTAAATTAACATAAAATATGTCAATTCAGAATTTGAAGAATTAAACTCACCCTCCATTAATGATCCATTTTTAACGTAAAATTGACTAATACATAATGCACCAAATGTGATGAAAATACTCACACTGTTCTTTTCTTCTGTAATTGTTATAGACAATACACCGTATTCTGCTCATTTGGAACAAACATCTTTATATTGCGTTATTTTTATGTTAAAAGGTCAATCCTTGGAATAACACATGCACATGCAGCTTAATTACTATATTCAAAATTGGTATACACATACATGATTAAAATCGTAACATAAAGGTACTTATCTGAATGCACTAAAAATTGACAGCAAGTGACGAGAGGTGATGCCGGTTGGGCTCAGAACCAAGCCAAGCAGCAAAGATGTTGGGCAAACCCTGGGATCGAAAAATTTCGTACCAAGCGGAAAGAAAACTTCAGCTTGGTTTTGCAGACTTGCGATATCTGATACAAAATCTGAAATAAAGTTCTCCGATACTCGAACGGGACGTGAACAAAACTTCAAACTAATGTTATGCCTGGGAAACTTACGTATCCGGCGAAAAAAGGTCAAAAGTACCACAAAGGCGGTGAAATGGTCCAACACACCAAATTACATCGCACTTAAATGGAAAGACTTCGAACTACACCTTAACTTGACGATAGCTATCTGGTTTCTGTCTCTCGCTTCACGTTCCTTCAGCTCAACGCAGTGGCAGCGCCGATCATTCAAACCGACATAACACCGTCCTCCCAGTTTTTGTAATTCTTTTACACTGAGGACACATTAGGTGAATATCACGATGTTTTGTGGTAGACGTAAAAAGCAAAAAAAAAGGAATTATCCCAGTTTATTTCAAAGTAACTCGAAAACTATCCATTTTTCGTAAATCAAAAATGAAATGAATTTTCATAAATTAAAATCTGATATTCGCGTACAGCGACCCAAAAAACATATAGGAACCAAATATCAAAACTCCAAAACATTTCCCTATTTTCTACCATTTGACTGGACTACAACTTCGCTGCGCTCTCGTTGCTGAACGATTAATGGGAGAAAAAACCTCACGTACATAAAATATATTTACGAAATTGGATAGTTTTTGAGTAATTTTTAAAAACACCGTTTTTGCTTTAAAAAACGTGTTTCCGATCAAAATTCTTGTTGGTAAACCTGATATGCGTGTACAGCGACCAAAAAAAACCATATAGGAACCAAATATCAAAACTCCACCAAAACTTTCCCTTATTTTCTACCATTTGACTAAACTATAACTTCGCGGCGCTCTCGCGGCTGAACGACTGGTCGGAGAAAAAACCCTCAAGTACATAAAATGTAGGAAATTTGATCTTCTTTCATTTCGTATAGGTTCAACATTTACGAAAAATAGATAGCTTTCGGGTAATTTTATAAAAACTAAAAAATCGGTTTTACACCGTTTTTACTTAAAAAAACGTGTTTTCGGTCAAAATGTTTGTTGGCAAACCTGATATTTGTGTACAGCGACTCAAAAAACATATATGAACCAAATATCAAAACTTCACCAAAACTTTCCCCTATTCGCCTTTTTTGATCACCATTTAACTGGACTAGCTAGCAATTAAATTAAATTGAAAAAAAAATAATCCAATAATTAATATAATTAGATATAAATATGAATATTTTGCACAGTATCCAATCTTCAGCGATATACTGTCTCTGCAATATAATTGGTTGTATATTATAATGTTGCTTAGTCATTTCAAACAAAATTATAGTTATTTAAATTCCTGACTACGGACTGGTTTTGCACCTATTTTCTACCCCGTTTTCCATTAATTTAAAATGCAATCTGGTATTTATTCCTTTTAAAGATCTGGGTGATCTAGATCAGTGGTTCTGAACGGGATTTTAATCCATTTTATACCGCTTGTAATTTTCAGGAGTACGCCGCTGGCTTTAGACCGGCAGAGAGGAGTGACTCCGTTGAGGGCTTGAGAGCGAGGTAGTCTCGAGCGCAGGGGGAGAACAGAGTAACGAACAAGCAACCAAAAAGTGAGGTAGTACAGCGACAGTGAGCTGAACGCATGATGTAAAATTACCTTTTTATGACTTTGACCTTGCTATGACTTTTGGCCGTATTTCATTCACTTCCTTGGCATCAACTTGAAGTCAAGTTCTAATTGCGTGTCGTTTGAAGTACCGAAGAGTTTCACTGTCGGATCAGCACGGATCTAAAAATGTCAGCTCTCAACCCATTCCTGTCCGAGTTGTTCCTTTCTACCAGCCCAGCGGCTCCGTCAATACATCTTTTCGAGACCAAGGATTGCCCGAGGTAGGACTACGACTGCTATCTCATTCAGATTCAATATTTACGCATTTATGTTATACATTGGCATTGCCCATCGTCCGCCTAACAGAATCAAATTTGGAGCCAATACCAGTCTAGGAAGGATAAACGCTATTTAGTACGTTGGCTGGTTTATGGCCTACCCGTCAAAATTACGTTTCCTTAGAATGTACTGCTTTTAAGAAATTTCCCCCTTAGCAGTAAATTGATAACAGGCCATCCCCAGCTAACCTTCGAAAACTTTCCTAATCTGTGTGTTGCATCAGATTGCGTCCTGTTTATTTTCATTTTAAAGCAAAATTTAGTCACTTTTTCAGAACTTATAAGATTTCCGTGAATGAAAACGTAGGTTCGTTTAGAGTAGAATTGGGCGCGTGACGTGAAATCAATCGAGTCACGCAGGATCACGGCAGGTTCCTTTATAAACGTGAGTGATGTCTGAAAATCGAGCTCTGAACGTAAGTGAAAATTTTCAAGGGATGATTCCCGTTTTCACGCTAAATAGTAACGAATTTTGTCTGCAATTGATGAAAGTACAAAACATTCCAAATTTTAAATAATTGCAACATTATATTAAAATACAGTTCGTACAAATTAAAAAAAAAAGGTCACTTTGCTTTTGACGTGTCGTCTCATTTAAAAATCATTGAGGCTACCAAGTAGAACTTACCTTTAGTTTCTAAGAAGTAATAGTTATTTGTATACCAAGGCATTGAAGTTTCACTTTTTCAGTGACGACGGGCACATTATGTTTTATAATCGAGAAGTCGAGAAATTTAAAATTTTTACCCAATTTTTGTAGGTTGTGTTGCCGTTTTCTGTCACCTATCACCCTGCCACCTACAAAAAGTCGTAAAACAATGGATTACTTTACTGCGAATTTCTTCTATTTTAACGATGATTTCGAAGTTTAAAAAAAGTACTTTTAAACCTAGGAACTAAAAATGTTTCTCAACAACATATACAATTTTGTATCAGTAACAGAAACTTCAGTTCAATGACAGGTTTTGGTACTTTAAAAGTAGACTTTTAAGACGCTTACAGAAAAAGATGTTTCCAAGGAATCAGTATTTATCTCTGCTTGTTGTTAAGTTGTTATACTCACTTTTAATTATTTTTATATGTTGATTATTCTAGCTACAAAACCTATCATGTCAATTTTTTCTCCTATAAAGTTTTTTGTTATATTTTCGTTTCTTTATTGGTCTAAAATCTAAATCTGAATTTTCAAATAAAAGCCACAGGTCACGCCATGAATGAAGAACCACGCCGTGAACGTGAGTAAACGTATGCGTAACCATGATTGAACGTGAATTTTTAAAACAAGCATGAAACTTGAGTGAATGCTCACTTACGCGCCCATCTTTTATCCAGAGTACCGTATATTCACTAGGGTGACTTCAGGCACAGTAAACTTTCCAGTCAAGCTCATTCAGCCCGAAACCGGCGCGAGGTCCGCTTGATCCTGCAAAGCGAGTTTCCGCTAGAACTGACACCTAAAGTCACGTTTCTTTCTGCAAAACGGGCCACGCAAACCGACCCAGACATCGGCTTATCCTAAAGAGTGAGCCGCTGTCGGTCCGACACTCTAAAGTCCAGAAACCCACCAGAAGAACCCCATCAGAGCTTCAACCAGCTTCTATAACCTGAATCACCTCTCTGGCTCGCTGACTGTCACTACCTCCCTGGATGAAAGTACAACTACCAGACCGTGTCCGAGACAGGAACTAAACTCATATTGCCCTCGCTCCTGTACTAAATTTTCAACTCGCCCGGCTATTTCAAAGTTTCAGCGCCGGCCACCACAAAGAGCCACAGCGCACAGCACCCTGGCATAAGTACTCATCCTAGACCTCCTCTGCTAACGTGATTGATGGGTTCCGACTCTATGTAGGCGTTTAGCAACCCGTCGACATTTATTAATTTGAATCTGATTTATGTTAGTTTACATTGTACATACGATGTAGCCTTAAAATCAGATGTAATACTAGAGACAATATACAGAATCTATGAAAAGTGTTCTGAGTCTAATCAATCGAAACGATCAATGAATTCTGGCGTCTGTCTAGTCAAATGCACTTAAATGCGAAACGTCAATTCAAATACTACCTGACCCGTCTCAATGTTAAGTTCCTCAAAATAAATGCTTTTCGATTAATGGTAATCTACTTATTCTATTTAATACTTATAATAGTAGTTTATAATAGGCGACTGCTTACCTATACGTAGATATTTCATTGTATTATTTATAATTATTATATAAATGTTCACTTCGCATTAAAGTATTGCCTTTTACATTTAATAATTATTTATGCACAAAGCCGGTAAACTATTATTTTAATCCTAAATCGGTAAGTAATGTCAAAGGATTAAGAAATTTTACTTTACATACACTCAAAATTATTAAAGTTTGTTCTCAAAAGCATGCTTATCACAACGTTCAACTAATAAAATGTATTCTCCAATAGGTTATTCTACAACTCTGAGATTTCTGTCTTAAGCATATCACAAACTGTAGATTGAATATATATCAATAATTATGAATATCAAAATAATTCTTGTGCCAATAGTAATTAATTACACCTAATTGGTGTTTAAATTATATTGTGTATCTTAACTATTCATGAATAAATGTGATCCTCTCTTCCTCATTTTTATCATCTCGTCGACTTGTAGCCCGCAGAAAGTTTTATAGTAGAGTTGTATAATATGGTAACATCTACTAGTGTATGCAAATAAAACCTCTAAGTCCATTACAATCTAAATCAATATATTTTGGTGCATCATGAAAAAATCTACTGAACGAGAAGCATTCTCTGTGGCCTCCAAAATCAATTTCAGGAGGCCTTTCTAGAAAAAATTGTTTAATAACTGCATTATCATCTAACTGTGTTCCATCAATCCAACCATCTTTTTTCAGACCTATCCAAAGATTATCGAGCTTCATATTCGAGTCCGCTAACATTTCTGCAAGATCTCTTGCTTGGTCTTCTGATTTAGGCATAATTAAAGTTCCGCCATAGTTATGCCCACACGACAGTTTAGCTTCTTTCCAATTTCTGTATGTGTTGTTTATCAATACTTCCTTTGCATTGCTGTACTTGAACAATTCTTCTCTAGAAGACAGCGCCACTGGTAATTCTGAAGAATATAGATATTTATGTAGTTAATGGAAATTTGAGATTATTGCAAAACTAAGAAATGCAGATTAGTAAATTTCATAAATGTTTTAGATACGTCAAAAGGCCTGGAAATTATTATATTATTACATTAAAAAGAATCTCTAGCTAAGCACATGTTGACTAAAATATACTTTGGCAAAGCCAAATACTGATAGTTGCGAATGGGTTGTGAAATCTAAATTTAATTAAATAAACTTACCTCTAAATTGTAAAAACTTTGTTGCAAACGCAATTTTATAGTATATTTTAAAAGCAATTAGTACAAAAGTTACTTGCATTTTGATTTACCAATAGTTTTTATATAATAAAGTAATGAGTGGTAAACTGAAGTTAATTGCCCCACTTAAAAATTTTATATCTCTAATAAATAATCTAAACGTATAAAAAGTTCCATAAGCCAGTTTTATTTTTGTCGATTTGACAGAGCATAATATTAACTTAACTTTACAAATAAATAAATAGTTAATTAGATTATTAGGTGTGTACTTAAGTGAATTTTATTGAGGAAAGGGGTAGTTTACGAGTCTCGGCTTTCAGCTTCGGTCTGTAAAACCTCCAGACACAGGAAAAAGTTAAGCACGCGATGTAATTACCAAACATAATAAGCGCCAACAAGTTTTTCAATTACAAGAAATATACTCAGATAGGTCAAGAATTTATAAACTCAGTTTAATCGCAGCAGGCAATAACACAATATCTGAAATTCAGAAGGTAGCAGTAACGAAATCAAACAGTAAATTGTATAAACAATACATTCGATTTATTAAAATAGATATTTATGTATTTAGTGTGTAAAGAGAGCCATTTTGGTATGAGGATGCGAGTTTCGTGCCGAGCGGTAGCGAAGCGCGAAAAAGCAACCGAATACCAAAATGGCTCTTTACACTCGAAATACATACAAAATTTTTTCTACGGTCCTAAATAAATAACAAAATTGTTAAATAATTGAAATTTCGATACACACCATTTGATGAAGTCGTTGTACGTACAGCCGTTCATAAAGGGCGCGCGATTTGGTCGGCAACAACACTCGTTGGTTGCTGTTTGGGTCGCTTCAAATACTTTAGGAAGGGTGCAATGACCTTCAGATTCCATCTTCAACTTCACAAAAACTCACAAACTCAATAAATCTGTTGCGTGATGCTGGACGCACTGTGATGCAATTGTCAATAATTTTAGCCAGTTCCAGAAAAATGACGAATTAAATTAATAATCAGGTTAGCCATGGCGATGCGTAAAGTAAAATAAAGTAACGCGATTATTTCATTAAGACATTGTTTACGTGGTTGCGATGCTAAAATGGTTACTAGGGAAAAAATGTGTGAATCGCTAACTTTTCACATTGACAGTGAGCGCTTAATAGTCAGTTTTAAAGGTGACCGTAGAAAAAATTACTTAATCGAAAGGTGATTATCACAATTCAATACGCAATCTTATATTAAAACAGTGACAAGCAAAATTTCCATACTAAGAACAGCTACAGTTTCTTTCATAGTTCTTGCAGTACAAATATCATTACCACAGATTATTAGATCGTACGCTGCTTATCTGAGAGCATCATGCTTCTAAAGTAGGTGAATCAAATACTGGCCAACGTCACAGCAAAGCACTCAGGCGCTAGGCTCTCAGAAGCAAAGGAGGCTTCCTAAGTAGGTGAAATCGATTAGGTGTTTACAAATCTCGGGTGGCGCTTGGAGAGAATGCGCCTTCTCAAGTAAGTGGAATCGCTGAAGTTGTGCAACTCCCGGACGAAATTCAGCTAATTGCATTACGTTACCAAAATGGAAAATGAAGTAATTCACTCAACACATAAGACCATTGCAGGCAATGGCCAGAACAGCTTCTAAGTTTCGCAGGAATGCTGCCGGATGACGCTGCTTTTTGCAAGAGAACAGCCGAAAACAAAACTAACGACTTGAAACAACTGCTGAAACCTGCTGGTAAAGCAGATTACCAAATAACCGCGAGCGGAGAATAAAGCTGCGTTCGCACGACGACCGCGTTCAAACAAAAAGGCGTTTACAGAGCCCATAATTACGCACAAATTAAATTCTAATGCTAATTACGTTTTTTACACGTGACACCATTGGAACAGCTATGAATATCGCTTGGGCTTCTTGATTTCCCGATAAATTTAAAGTAAGATATAACCATACATTTGAAGTTTTTATAAATTGGTGTACAACTAACGACTTTGTAAAATAACTGTGTTATTTATTTGTTGTATTTTCTTGAAAGATCGAAAGTTCTAAAATCCCCAACCAGCCTTACTTTAATAAATATTATATGCATTAATTAGGTTTCTTTATAGTCTGGTTTTCCAATAAACGTCTCGTAGACTTATTTTATTTACCTGGTGTGTAAATAGTACTTAAGCGCTTAACAACACTTACACACCTAGCAACACTTATACGCTTAGCAACAACTAATATTTCGAAGTTCTACTTACCATAAAGAGTGAGGTGACTAAAGCAATACAAAGTTTAAACAACAATAAATCTACAGGGCAAGACACCATTCCAGCAGAGATACTGAAACTTCTTAGTGAAAATTACCTGACTGTTATCCACCAGTTATGTCAAGCAATATGGCAAACTGGTCAATGGCCAAAGGACTGGTCTAACTCAGTTATCATACCTCTTCATAAGAAAGGCAGTACAAAGATATGTAACAACTATAGACTCATTGCACTCATCTCACATGCCAGCAAAATCATGGTGTATATCATCCACTCAAGGCTAACCCATTTTGTCTCCAGTCAGATAGCCCAAGAACAAGCAGACTTTGTCAAAAACAGAGGTACAAGAGAGCAAATATTAAATGTCCTTATAATTATTGAGAAGGCTAGAGAACACTACCTGCCAATGTACCTCTGTTTTGTCGACTACGAAAAAGCGTTTGACAATGTTCAATGGCCAAAACTATGGTCAATACTCATAGAAATGGGAACACCCCTGCATCTAGTAACGCTTATTCGCAACTTATAGGAGGATAGCTCTGCTATAGTCAAGATAGACGACACTTTTTCAAGTACCTGCAAAATCAGTAAGGGTGTGAGACAGGGCTGCGTACTGTCGCCTCTACTGTATAATGCATACTCTGAACATCTGATGAGATCGGTTCTAGACAACTGGAGAGGAGGTTTTAAAATTAACGGCAAAGAAATAAATAACTTACGCTACGCCGATGATACTCTACTAATAGCCAATTCCAGAGAAGAAATTGAGGAAATCTTAGAAAGACTAAAAGCGGTGAGCATAGAATATGGACTGAAGATTAGTTATAGCAAATCCAAGATAATGATAATCGACAGAAAAAACGAAGGATTACCAATACCCGCCTTTGTCGGAAATTGCGAAGTTGTAAGTGACTTCATTTACCTGGGATCATTGCTGCAGAACAACGGAAGCAGCGAATTGGAGATTCAACGTAGGATACAATTGGGGCGCACAGCGATGAGTCAACTAACCAAGATCTGGAAAGACCGCAACATATCTCTAAAAACAAAAATACGGTTGGTCAACACGCTGGTGTTTTCTATGTTCTTGTACGCATCTGAGACATGGACGATAAAGATGGCTGACCGACGGAGGCTTGACGCCTTTGAAATGTAGCGTTGGCGTAGACTTTTACGAATACCATGGACCGCAAGGCGCACTAACGTGTCCATTCTTGATGAGATTAAGCCCAGCAATCGTCTCTCTAGCATAGTGTCATCTAATATCTTGAAATTCTTTGGGCACATATCACGTCACGACAATATGGAAAGACTAATAGTACAGGGTATGCCTGAAGGGAAACGACGCCGTGCACGCTCTCCTACTCGTTGGACAGACATGGTAAAGCTGACGGGATCCGGTCTGAAAATAGCAACACAAGAAGCCAAAAATCGCGATAGATGGCGTCTCACTGTCGTACAAGTTATAAGGCGTCTAGACCAAGAAAATGACGACATATAATGGTCACCACACGTCGTTAACGACGTTGGATTTTGATGATGACTTACCATTATCTGTATGTTGCTAAGGTAATAATTCACATTTACGATATCAGTAGTATAAAAAGTGTTTTACCTTTGTCTGCCGTAGCAATACAATTGAATTGATAATATTTCGTTACAGTTGAAATTGTTTTCAAAAGCTGTTAGTATGCTTGCTGCAAAACAAACTCAACTGGATCGTTTCTGTTTCCAACCTGTTTTTAACTTCGGTCCTGAAAATTTTGTTTGCTCCCACAAAATTCGTACCATTATCACTATATATGTGAGCCCAATTCCCTCTTCTTGCAGTGAACCGTCGAAAAGCTGCTATGAAGGCGTTAGCAGTCATGTCGCTCACTGCTTCGATGTGGATTGCCTTTGTTGACGGAGAAATAAACATTGTAAGGACATTTTAAAATTGTACGAATGTACGACTATTAGAGTATGTTTCTAAGATATTTTTCCGCTTGAATGTAAGCATATCGAGTTTTGTGCAGGCATTTAATGGTTCATAGCGTTACGCAGCTATGTCCGCCGCCGCTTATTTAATAACTTTGCTTATATTCGTTGGCATGCTAGGTTCCAATATCGATTTAGTATGCAGACGCTGTTCTAGAATATTCCTCAAACTGTATCGCCAGTGCAACCAAGTGCAAGCGAGTCCTCATGTTGCAGTCGCTTTGTCAATGGTTGCATGTGTTCGTGCAAGACACAGACACGCTTCCCGCCTCGTCCCGCTTTGGCAGAGCTTGGGCTGCCTGGCATGGTGTTGTGACTTAATTAGCATTCGGCTAGAGAGGACAGCAGTTCAGTTTTTGAGGTGTGCGGCCAGCGTACGTCTTTCTCTTCGGGGGTGGGCGTCTGCTTGGAGCTTTCGAGGATGTGGTTCCCGTTATTAATATTGAGGGTGTGTTCTGAAGCTTGAGGAGAGTCGGGTGGATGGTGTTGGTTCTTACGTATTGTGCCAAGCGCTTCTCCTGTTATGGGCCGTCGAGCCATCAACCCCTTGTTGGGATTATTTCGAAAGCGATTACCTCTGGGCGAGTTTTACGTGCGAGTTTGGTCGCATAATTTACTCCTGTTTGGAACCCATGAGGGACAGCACCATCTTCGGCCCCGCTTCGAGCTTGTTAGAGCTACCCGCTTCGTTCTACAACTTCATGGCACAAGCCGCTGGCTAGACGTCGCTACGGTCACCGCAGGTGAAGCTACTTGAGAAGTTTTGTACTAGTCCTAAGCATCCCGCGCTAATCACAAATGTGCGCTAAATTAAAATTTGTTGTGTCACCCCCTTTGTGCATTAAGCAGTACGAACATCATTTCTATATACAGAGCCTTATTCCAGCACATTTTATTTGCGCTTGATTTATTGTCGCTAAACACGAGCGTGCGCTAAATTAAAATTTGTTGTGTCACCCCCTTTGTGCATTAAGCATTGCGAACACCATTTCTATAGGTATACAGAGCCTTATGCCAACACCTTTTATTTGCGCTTGATTTATTGTCGCTCAACACGAGCGTGCGTTGAAAAAACCTTTGTTATGTTAACATCCCCCATTTTTGTCACGCTTTGCGTACTAACCATTATTGTTGTACCATCTTTATGTACCTTATTTGTGTACCTTATTTATGTACTTTATTTGTGTACCGTATGTGTGTTTGAAAGACAATAGACTCACTTGTCAAACGTTTCCGCTGTATTTTCTTTGTGTTGCATGTTGATTTTCAGTGTAAGCCATCTGCAGTGTCGTCGCCCGATTGGTGGCTGGTGTAAGATTAATGTAAGGCGGACCCTGGACGAATTTGTGAGCATCAAGGAAGGGGCGAGCGCTCCAGCTGCCGGCTTCAAGAAGTCCCAAAGTTGCACCCATACTCTACCCCGTTTGGCTTTCGGGGTTCAGTCAGACGCGGGTTCAAATACCGAATCCCGTGGCACCCTATTATTTTGTAACATCCTGTATACGTCGTCACCCTTGTACCTACGGCATCCCGTTCATAGGACCACGCCCATATCCCTGAGCGTATTCAGTCGTGGCTATTAGTCTGTTCTCGAGAATACCAGGGCAAGTGGTGACGTTTCCCGGACGTGATAAGTTAGGTGGCACTCTCGTACCCGGAGTTGTCGTAAAAACAGTTTTATACCGTAACAACATGGCGATGTACCTTTTGCACGATTTTCTACCTCTTCCTTTGAAAATTCTTAAATGGATCGGTCCTACGTAATCCAACCCTGTATGAGTGAATGGATTCAAGGTGTCACTCTTGCAGGAGGTAGTTGTCCCATTAGTTGCTGTATTAGTGCTGCCTTATATTTTGCACATGTAATGCACTTATTGATGGTTTTAGAAATCGTTTGTTTGGTCCTTATTATCCAATACTTTCTTAACACGAAAGCTAGTGTTGCTTAATTACCTCCATGTAAGGTGCGATGGTGAACTCCATTAGTGTCTAGAAACAGGTGTACGTTGAGTAACGGACTTATGTTGCCTGTTGTCCAATTTTGCTGGAGCAGATGACGTTCCTTTGGGAGTTCGTGCATTTGTGCAGCTTCAGGCTGTCTTGTAACACAGTGGTTAATCACTGCAGAGTGGCTGTTTTTTCTTTCTGCATTTCGTAATGAACTTCTTGCAGTAAACTATCACTCTAATCATATTGCTGAGTGATAAAGACCTTGCTAGTACATCGAAAGCTTTACTGACTGCTGTATTTACGGATAGTTGTGGTTTTCTTTTTTCTGCTTCTGTAGTAGGTACCTATTATTGTTGTCCCACCCTTTATTCGCTCCTGCTTATCTTCCTCCTTTAAATATTTAGGACCATAGAACCATAATGGGTGACTTCGTAGTTTGGATGGTTGTAACCCCCTTGTTACTAAATCCGTTGGATTATCTTCCATCCTGACATAGTTCCAGTAGTTTCCCGATGCGCTCTTGTACTGTAGTGACTCGGTTGGCAACAACAATTTTTCACTTTTCCGGACTTCCTCTTATCTAGGCCAGAGTGATCATTGAATCTGTCCAGGCATAGACCTCAACGTCCCTTATTTTCATGGTTCTGATTGTATTTTTTAACAATTTGGCCAATAGCTCTGTAGCACGTAATTCTAACTTTGGCAACGCTTCTTCATCTTGAGAAGCGCCACTATCGATTTCGCTGTCAGTAATGTCACTGTTGTAGCCCTTAATGATGGAAAAAATTTCACGTAAGTTGCAGCTCCATAAGCTTTTTCTAAAGAATCGCAGAACCAGTTTTTCTCAATGTGGACGTTCTCTTCATAAGTCGTCCATCTTGGAATGTGCACGTCTTCTAAGCTCCTTAATTCTTGCCTAAATTTTGTCCATTTTTCTGCGATGTCAATTGGCAGCTTAGCGTCTCATGAATACCGTCCTACCCATAACTGCTGTATTAGTTTGACCGTTATGATTATTGGTGCCAGTGCCGACAAGATTTTCCTCTTTGTTATCTTTTCTTCAACCTGTTGCTTAACCTTATACTGTAGGAGATCGCATACTGGTGATCAATGTACCCCTAATGTTTTCTTTGTTGTGTTTTCTTTGTCTTTTAGTTGGATATTGGTGTTCATCTCAGCATCTGGTAGATTGGTGGTCCATTTTCTTAAATTAAATCACCCAGTTTTCAACGTCGTTCGGTGTGAATGACTTTGGCTTCTTCTTCAGAGTTGGCTCCTGTCAGAAGATCATCAACGTAAAAATCTCTCATGGCTATTTAAGATGCCCTTTTCAAGTTTTGTTTTTCATCTTCTACAAATTGTTGCAGATCAGGTAAGGAGCAGCGGTTGTGCAGTAACTCACCGTGGTTAATTTATATTCTTGGAGTGGTTCCGTTTTGAAAAATCTCCACACAATCTTCTGGTAGCGTTGATCATCTCAGCTATATGTATCTGCCTATACATCTTTTTTATGCCTGCGGTTAATGCAAACTTGTACTTCCTCCTTCGTAAAAAAGTATGTTTGCTAGGTTTTATTGTAGCCTTGGCCCCGTATACATCATCTGATTCAGGCCTTTCCCTGTAAATGTTTTGGCCGAAGCTTCAAAACTACCCTTGGTTTGGTTGTTTCCCTGATTTTCTCTGTTACACAATGAAACCGGCTTTACGACATGCATTTGATAACCAAACTACTCAACCGTCAATTACCCGATAAACAACAAAAATCGAGAAATTCTCGGATCCGTTGCCCTAACTACGTTGCGATGGGTGGTAACAAAGGTTGCCGGTTCATTCAGAAGGAGAAGGGGGGTTCTTTACTACCTTAATTAAAGCAACGACCCGGTAACGAAATAAAGGTGTTAATTGCCAGACGCTACCACTTTTAGAGCTGTAAATCCGCTCACTCAAAAGTTCAAATAGTGGACGGACATTATAGGGTGTTTGCAATGCTCAACTATAGCCACCGTGCAGCATAGGTGAACTTACCTTACGTGTATTCCTTCAGCTTTCCCAAAAACTTCTTACAAAAAAAAAAAACACTACATCCACTACTAAATTTGCATTCAATGTGAAGTATACGCAATAAGAACGCAAGACTAATTTAGGATAAAATGTATTAATTAAAAAACACAAAAACAAAATCGTTTTACAAACATCAAATTAAATGCAAAGAGTTAGTAATGCTTTAAAATTAAGTTTTGAGACTGCTGAACATAAACAAAGTCCGCATATGATATTAAAAACAGTCATCGTTAAACATCCAACAAAAGCTATATGATTTACTTTAATAACGTTTCGTTTTGGACGAACCACAAAAATCTAAGAATAGCAACGCTACCAACTGAAGATACGTCACGCAGGCATAATTTAAATTTAGCGCAGCTGTCATGCTAAGTCACACAAATCGAAAAGGATTCAACACGAAACGGAAGGAAATTTACTGTAAAATGTAATAACACAGTACCCGATTTAGAGTTTTCGGGAGCCGTTGCTTGATTGTCCAACGAAGCCGCTGACGGGGTGAAACAGCAACTGCTTGATTTATCCAACGGAATGCAGGAACAGAGCTACAATGACCTCAAACGCTGCCGATAACCACCAATGGTAGCGCCCAGGATTACTCCTCCACATAAGGGAGGAATGGAAGGTGCCATCAACGATGAGCAGATTTGCGACCGGATCAGCTTTCCTCGACGTAGGCCAGCATTACGTGTGACACCAGAAGAAATCCGCCCAAAAGCGTAAGTTTGCGGTCTGCGCATCGCCGACAGCGCGCTCTGCAAAAACCACTTGTTGACTCTCTTAGAGCGAGAGGCTCAATGTCGCGAGACTCCAATTGCACAAGTGGAGAGGGGTGGAAGAGCCAAAAAAACAGGTTTGCTCTCTCTCTCTAACTTATTATGAAAACGTCAGTATTGCGTCAAGTTGTGCAACATATTTCATCAGAATGGTAAGCCGGGACTAAACCTAAACTTTAAAATCGCAGACAATGAGCCACCAAACTGGTAATTAGGATAAGATAAGCTGACTTACGTCATTCATGCGGCAAGCAAGCATATGTAAATTTAAATTGACGATCATAAAATAAGTCGGGAAACGTATTTGAGATGAACAAAATTGAGTTTTAAAATATAGCTAAGCTATCAGTTTGAGCATAAATAAAACGGGAAAATGCTAATATATGAAATACAAAAGCGGAATGCAAAAACTGTCAGTACAAAACATTATTTTATAAATTACAATTTTATTATTAAATAAGCTACAAACAATTCACCATAACAAGAACATTTACATTAGGTGTTCGACATGCTAACCTTGCATTTTAACGCACATTTGCGCTTGACGTATACAGTTTTCCGGTACTCTTAAAAATTGGTGGTGTAACTGATCTGTTGCAGCGTTGATACAATGGCACAATTTGTCGATTGTATCAACTTGAGCGGCATATATTAATTCCTTCATAAAACCCCATATAAAAAGTCTACTGGGTTGAGATCTGGAGTGCGTGGGGGCCATGAAATAAATCCACCCGACCGATCCATCTTTGCGAAAAGGTAATATCAAGGTAATTTCGTCCAGCATGACTATAATGTCAATGACAGACGTCATTGCATAAACCACATGGTAAGGTGCACATTCAAATAAACATCTTGTACGAGCTCTGATAGAACTTCTTGTAAAAACTGCAAATAAGAATAGCCATTAAGGCGTGGTAGAAATTCGTAAGGCCCTATTAAGGTGTTTTTTTAAAATACCAGCCCACAAATTCAAACTAAAACGCTGCTGAAAGCTACTCTGGCGAATCGCTTGCGGATTTTGATCAACCCATATGTGAGAGTTGTGGAAGTTGAGAACACGATTCCTAGTAAAACAGCATTTATCCGTCACCAGTACGTGTATTGGAAATTCTGCTTTCCTATTAGTACGATTTAGCAGCCATTCGCAAAACTGCTTCGCAGCGGATAATCCTTTTGCAGATGATAGGGGTACAAATCATTGCTGCTCAATGTGTGCCAAATAAAGAACAAACTCCAACTTGATGGAAAATTTGGCTTGTACTTGTAGTTGGATCAGCATCAACCATTTCTAAAAGTGCTTCCTCCACATTCACTCCATGTTGATTTGGTCTGCCGCCACCATGACCTTTCTTAGGCTGTAAATTTCCAGTCTCTCTTCCGCGTTGGACTACTCGAAGTATTATCGGAAGGCGTTTGATGATATGTAAATCTTTTCGAATATATACGTCTTGCACGTGCAGCGTTTTCTTCAGCAGCCCAATACATCATAATCAGAGCTACATATTCTTCGTTACTGTAGTTAGCCATTTAAGTCGAATTAAACACTTAATAGCTAATGTATCTTAATTTTGACGTTTAAATGAATTAACACTCAAACAAATGTCTACTGCTACTTCGTATTTAGTTACCTATTATTAAATAGTCATTGGTTCTCCATCAGTGAACACCAATCTTAAGCATTTAAAAGAAAAATTTAAATAGCCATAATTAATTGTTATGTTATTTATTTTTTATTTATTTTGTTAACTCTACATTATTTGGTTAACTCTCAAATATCCTCCGCTAGAACTTAAACATAAATTACTACCTCAGTTTGTAAAGAATGCTCGTTAATTTATTCCACTTTAACTTGCTCTACTTTTTTGGTGTTTGGTTTTGGTCAGAAGTTTATTAAGAAAGTAACTTTATTTTGGTCCCCTTTAGCTATCCTTTCAGTCTCCTCAGTACGTTATGAAACACGCTGTATATTCTTTCGTAGATTATTTTTAAAAACAGTTTCAAGACGTGACTCATAAAGCTAATTGTACGGTAGTCCTCACATGTCTTTGAAGTTCGTTTTCTGGGCAGGGTGGCGAATACGGATTTAAACCAATAATAAGGTATAGTGCCGGATTTATAGATTTTCTTGAATAACATTAATAGATTTTTCAGGCAAACCTCTCCGAGTAGTTTTAACATTTCAACTGGGAGTTCATCTGGCTCACATGATTTTCTTTCTCGTAATTTATTTACAGCCTTTTCAACTTCTTGTTGTATTATAGGTAGTCCAGGGGATTTACCATTGATTCGCCTGAACTGAATTATGTATGTTTACCAGATTTGTAATTTTTCTTCATTGTTATCATATAAGTTGTAAATATTGCTTGTACGCTCAATTCCTGGACTCATTTTCATTTTCTTATGCATTGCAAAAGTGTTGTGTTTTTTATCCATTTAATTGATTTCAATCCATTCCACATTAAACCATCTTTCCTTGGCTGTTCTAATTTTTCTGTATTTTATTTGGTCCTTATTTTTTAATTGGCGTCTTTCTTCCATTATTTTCCTGTGTCTTCATTTTTTTCTTGGCCGTTTTTTCATGTTCTCGTTTTATATGTGTTTTGATATTTCTGAAGTTATCGTATTTATATCTATTCATCTTTCTTCGACATTTTAGTATTCTTCGTTTTCTATCTCAGTGAATTTAATATATAGGTAGTTGTGATATACTTTCTCTTATGGAAGGGTCTTTAACTGCGTTTACGTCTATTACTCGTTATTTCGTTGTTGGTCAGATGGTTATAAGACTAAGCACTAGTGACGCCACCAAAAGAACATGGTCCGACGGAACATCCGCGCCTGATAAGTTTTTGCATAGTTTATTGTGTTTCTATATCTTTTGTTTATTGTAACAAATTTTATTTGATTGCTAGACTATCTCCACGTATTGAGATGGTTTAAAGCTCATAATTTAGCTCTGTATGCAGAGAGAAATATTGAAAAAAGTCAATTAAAGCATAGAGTTGAAATATGTTATTTAATTGCATTGGTAATGCAAGAAGCATAATTCGAGGGATAAAAGTTAGCACAAGCAAAGCAGATTTCAGAAGGATCGAATTTGAAGTTTGAGTAAAAGAAAGATTGAAGATGGCTAAAATAATATAGGTAATATAAGTAATATGATAGGTTTGAGCATAATTGAAGCCAGACCAAATGAAAGTAAAACATACAAAAGGTTGGTTATGTGCATAATGAATATGAGCGTACAGTTATTAATAAACGTACAGGACAGTGAAAAGCAAGCAATCTGAAAGGTAGATGGAAATCGAAGCAAGATAAGATGATATGTGCAAAGAGCAATACAGAACGAAGGCAAGAGAATTAAAGTAAATCAGTGACGTGTTTAAAAATGATCTCAAGTGCGAGTACATTCTAAAACTAAGTGTTATAGCAGAGCGGTGATTATAAAAACGTTTTATGTGACGATAAAGAACCATTTTTATGTATAATAAGAAATAAAGACAATTTTTAGATTTAAGCAACAAACATGTTATCAAATTTTATTCCCTTATGTGTAATTGTAACTAAAACTAATTTCCTTTAAACAAATTCAGATCGCGGTTACTAAGCAACGCGATGCTGTTTTGTTAACAATAAGAAATGAATTCCTGTAATTGACAAGTTGGGCAAATTGCGCTCCTGAATTTTTACTGTTTTTTACTTTTACAATAAAGGAAGTATTGGATTTACCCCAAAAATTCGAATTGAGTTTTCAACAGATCTTCACGTTTTCGAGTCCCCTGATTCCAAAAAAACATATTTTTTTCATTGGTCTGTCTGTCTGTCTGTGTGTCTGTCTGTCTGTGAACAGAATATCTCAAAAAAGAAAAGAGGTATGGCGTTGAAACTTCATATATAAGTTTTGTGTACTATGTAGATGAAACAGTAAGCTTTTGAGGAAAATCGTATAACCGAAAGTAGATGTTTACTTTGTAATTTCTCAGTTTTTTCAAAAACGGCTCTAACAATGTTTTTCAAACTTTACATTTTTATTACAACGCTCTATTTTGTACCGTTTTTGTAGAATTTGTAATTTTTTGAAAATTTTTGACAAATGCTTAAAAAATTAAAATCAAATTTTTGGCTAATTACAGGATTACTGTAAAAGGAAGTTGTGTGCATGTATCACACCAGATTTTATGTAATCAAAGTATTTTGTCAACTATAAAAAGTATATCAATGTATTCAACGAGTTACCAATCATCTGTGAAAGTGTTTGCAATAGTGTCTGCGACGTAAAAATTTTAAATTGTGCAAACCAACTTCGGCTGTGGTTCGGCACCGAACACCTGGAGATTGTGAACATCGACACCGTTCCATTCGAGCTGCAGAAGTCAGGGGTGTCCAATTCAACAGGCTAGAGGGATGACAGAACAACATTTGCTGCCAGGGAATTCACTACAAGCGGATCAAGACATCGAGTCACCTACAACCCAGCTCCGAGCGAAGATCGGTCAGATTCCAAAGGTAGGATTTGGCATGTTTTAAAGTGGTTTAAAGCCCGGAAAGCTAGTGGACGTCCAGCACACAGCTTGCAAAGTACATCCAGCGTGTTTTCAAGCGTCCAGATTTGTCTCAGTTCGAATAAATTGCTTGGCGTCAGTAGAAAAGGCGGTTTCGCTAGGATTTGCAAAGTTCACAGGAAGTGAAACAAATGAATATGTTAGCGTCGTTTACGTCACATCTAAAAACAAATTCGTGTCAGTTGTTGCTAGGCGGGAGTTTTAATTCAATTTACCTGATGGTTCCTTACACAATTTTCACTTTTGAATTGCAAAATAAACGCTTTATACTCTAACAAACTTCTTTGTAAATGTCAAGTTTGTGAGGTTATGAATAATCGAAGCCACTAGTGCAGTTGTACTAAAATTGCGTATTTAAGCTACTGTGAGTCAAATTTTCTAAACAATAATTTCAAATGAAACTCGAATTTGAACCCAACCTGAGAGATTAGTCTTGTGTTTTGCAGGAGCAAGCCCAGAATATTATTGCAATTCAATGAAATATAGAAAGGGGCAATTTACCATTTTATTAAAGTATAATAAATACATTTCATTTTGATTAGCCTAAGATACTGACAGCCAACGTCGTGGCAAAGGCGAATTTCTAATTTATTTATTTTGTTCCATAAAAACAAGGGGGCCATTGCAGTATATAACCTTCTTTTCGGTAATTTGAAGAACGTATTACTCAGTATAAGCTCAATTTCCTGGAAAAATTGTACTAATCTATCTCCTCTGTCATTTCTCATTCCCAGACCATACTTTCCAATATTACCATTGTAATTTCTTCTTTTTTTGTTTGCTTCAATGCTTCTCGTACATGTACATACATCTACTTCTATTAAGTTTAGTTTTACTGGTTTAGTGTTAATTTGTAACAATGCAACGCAATCCGAAATTGATATGAAGCTTTTCGATTTTGTTTCCATAATAAATCCTACACCGTTCCAATGCTTACACCTTCTTAGTTATTTTGTCATTCAGATGCTTATACTAACGAAGACCTAACAGGCAGAAAGCATGAACAGACTATGCCATCAAAGCTAATTACATTTTTGAAAATTTGTCTCTGAGCAAATGTTGAATCAAATGTACCCCATCCCGCCCTAAAGACTGAACCCTTGCTATGCCTGTTTTATACTGATTTTTAATAATTATCTGTACAGTTTGCTTACTATACCTACTCAGAAGTGATATTCCCAATTCTTTAAAGTTTTTTATTTAATCCATACCAGGTTCAAAACCCTAGCCTTTTTTATTATAATATCCTGTCATTATTTAGCTTTCCAATTACTTGCATCCTATGTAATCCTGTTCTCCTCTTGAGTTCCGTTCCCTATACGCTCGTATGTATCTCTGATCCTCTATCTGTTTGTTCATCATATATAGTGGTACATTAACACCTTATCTGCAGCATAGGGCCTCGACGAATAGTTTCTACTTGGTTTTGCTTGGGGCCATCTGTTTTACTTTCCGTCTCATCTTCCTTTCCAGTACCTTTAATATTGTTCTCCTCCATGTTATTTTCGGTTTTCCCCTTCTCCGGTTACCTTGTAAATTCAATTTCAAGAGCCTGTTTGCTATGTTATGTTGTTGTCATCTGAGTGTGTGCCCTACCCAGTTCCATTTGCATTTCCTTATTTCTAATTTTTATTTTTATCTTTTTCTGCCATAGTTCTTCATTTGTTAAATAGTTTGACCATCTTATTTTCATTAGCCTTCTCAAGCACTTGTTCAGGAATACTTGTAATTGATTTTCTATACTCTGTATTCTGTAAAGTAAGACGGGCTTGACGTTGGTGTTCAATACATGCAGTTTTATGTTCCTAGCTGGTTGTGAAGAGTTCCAGATATTTTTGAACACCCCAAAAGCTTGTTTTGCTTTCTTTACCCTCTGCATTACATCAGTGCCTGTGCCTACATCTTTTGTAATAATGCTGCCTAGTAGTGCCTAGTTAGCAGCATTCGTTCACCTCTTGTATGGATTCCTCATTTATTGTCAGTGGCTGCTGGTTGTTTGTTCCTATGGGCATATGTTTTTTTCTTTCCTCGGTGTTTATTTCGAGTCCTATCGATTTGCATTGCATCTTGTTTCTTTTGGTCTGCATGTCTGTAACTGTGTACCATAGGAAGCAGATGTCATCTGCATAGTCGAGATCGTTTTAAGAGTTTTAAGGCCGGTTGCAGAAAGCAACGTTAAGTCTGGTGTTAGCTAACGCGACGTCAAAGTGAACAAAAACGAATCAAATCTCAAATGTTTATGGTAACTAATACATTAGTAAACAAAATTTGATGCGTTTTTGTTCACTTTGACGCGACGTTAGCTAACACCAGTCTTAACATTGCTTTTTGCAACCGGCCCGTGGAAGTCCCACCCTATGCCGTTACCTTGAAAATTTGCATTTTTCAATGCCTGCTCTAGCGTGATGTTGAATAATAAAGGTGATAGAGTACAACCTTCTTTTACTCCTACCGAATGGTATGTGACGGCTACATTTACCTCTATGTAATATTCTGCATTTCGCTACCTAATATAATGCTTGTATTATTCTTGTGATTTTTGGCGGCACTCCTATAAGGTCCAGCATTTTCTATATTGCTGTTTAACTTAATAAGTCAAATGCTCATCCGATATCTATGAAGACCAGGTGCAGCAAAGTTCTCCATTCAGGAGATTGCTCTACAATGAGTCAAAGCGTGTATATGTTGTCCATACATGATTTGTTGGATTTGTTCATCTCTCATTTTGAATTCTATGCCTTTTTCTTATAATCATTGCTAGGATCTTGTTAATGGTGATGCTTTCTTGGGTAACTTGAATATGATCCTTTCCTTCCATTTTTCAGTGTTTAATAATTCTCGGTGGATATTATCAGGTCCTGCCGCCTTGCCATCTCTCAGCTGTGTAATGGCATTCCTTATTTTCCTGACCAATGTTGCCTTGATGTTTATTTGCAGTGCTGTCTCATTTTCTCCTATTATTGGAAGTATCTCTATTGGTTCGCCTAGTATTTCGGCGAAATTCTATTCCTGTCTTTCGATTTGTTCCTCTTCTGATGTTATTAGATTCCCGCTTGAATCTCTTATTAGTCTATTGTTTTTATGTACTTTGTTTGCTAATCTTGTAATTTGATATTTCTCTCATGTTTGTCCGTCATGCCTATACTATTCAACTCTTCATCCAGCAGCTCTTCAAAATACATCTTCTATTTGGCCATTATACCCTTGTTATTTATTAGCGTTATATTTCCCCCCTCGTGCATTATCTGGTTTACTACACTTCTTCTTGTGCTGAAGCTTTCTATTACTCTATTAATAGAAATAGGAATTCTTTTTCTATAAAGAGGCAAGGAGTTATACAGTGTCTTTTTATTATTGATTTCTAAAAATATTTTACTTCATAAAAGTTTCTGCATCCTTTAAAACCAGTTTTAGGAATATACTATTTTTCAATGGTTTTACGGTGTAGCGGGAACTGAAATTAACTGAAAATTACCATAAGAGTAAACTACCTCTATTTCGATTTTTTAAGTTATAAGAAAACTATTATGACTAAAAGCTAAGTTTAGGTATAAAGTTTCGAAAAAAAAATGTTTACTTATTTTCGTTTTTAATTGAAAAATATTGTTCCACTAACGAAACTGACCATTTTCTTCACTAATCTTTTATTAAACTTTATACTCTACTATTCTTAAACACAATCATGTATCTGTGGAAACTAGGGAGCGTGTACAAAAATATCAAACATTTTAGTATTTAAGGCACATTGTTGCATTTAAGATTTTGTTCGTATTGAAATAAAAATCGGCAAGTCGTGAAATTAATTTAAAATTGTAACTGGAGTAAACTTTGTTTCTAGATTTTTTTTAAGTTACAAAAGAAATATTGTATTTAAAAATTAAATTCAGGTATAAAGTTTCAATAAAAAATATTGTTTTTATTTTGATTCGTTCTTTTGAATGAAAATGTTCTTATTTTATAGAATAAATATAAAATGAACTGACATGTAAAACACATTAGTCCAGTCAAATAACAACAACTTTCTAAGTTTAGCCGAAAAAAATGACAAAGTTTTAAAACTTGGCAAGGATGAATTTTTAAGAGTCAATTGTTAAAAATGTAGATGTATTATTGGAGTGCTGTGAAGAGAATTTCATTGGCTTTAAGAAAATGCAGGAATGTATGGGCCGATGAATTTAAAAAATAAAAGTTGAATACACTTCACTACTTTCCATTTTGAAAGATGTCATCATACCAAACAACTTTTACCCTTGGGGTTTTGTACTATTCGCAACACTACAAAAGTTAGGTACAGCTTGTAGAATGAAAAGCCAACCACCCTGTGTAACTGGTTTTGTAAAGAATTTTATACGTTTTAATTTTAATTTTTAATAAGCAAAAAATCGAATCGGAGCATCATTTTTCCAAGACGGCAGCTCGAGCGCAACAGTTCAGGACTTTTAGTATGTTTAACAGTATGCCTAAATGAACATCTTTGCCAAGTTTCCAAACTTCACCAATTATCCCTATTTGACTGAACTAATTGGACATAGATATGCAACAATGATTCAACCTACAAATTTTTATTTTTTCGAGTTTCTAAGCAGTTTGACTGAATAAGTTTTACATTTTGCAATATAGAACCAGGTCCCATGTCAATGTTTTGGTATTGAAAATAAGTAAGTACTAACCTACAAGCTGCTTATCTAGTTTTTCTCTTATGCGATACACAACCAACTGCTTCTATAAATACAAAAAGAAATAAACTGCTGTAAACCTTTTCTTTGATTCTTTATTGCATAATGGCAAATTCCTTATCAGTAAGGCCCGGATTTGTAGGTTTTATCCTTTTTCATATGAATTTAGGCACTACTGTGAGACTTACAGATGACAAGAATTATGAGAAAATACATCTTTTGAGCTATACTTGTTTTTGCCTAAATGCCTAAATACGCAAAATTTCTTCTTAATGACCTTAATATCCTAAACAAAACCTAAATTGCATTTTTATACAACCTAAATTAGGCTAATTCGGAAATTTAAAAATATTAAGGTGTTATCTTACAAATTTGAAACTAAAATTACCGTAATTTTCCGGAGGCGGTACATGATACAGGGTGTTATGGAAATGAGTGCAAATATTTTAACCAGTGATAGAGCTCACCAAAATGAACAACTTTTCTATTTATCGTTTTTCATTTAATCGCTTATTTTTTCAATCATTTATCTCACCTAAATTTGACGAGCCACTTGGTAGGTAAATCTAAGTTAAAGGTGAACGGCACAAGTATATTAAAACTGCAAAGTTGTTGCACAAAAAACATGCGGTCACTAACTTACCTACCTCAATTGATAAAGTACGTTGGTGACCAGATGTGAACTAAAGGTTTTATCAGTACCTCTGCAGTATTTGTTCGTTTGTATATCAAAAAAATGCTTTTTGTGTTTTGTGCCATTAAATTAACATATTACTCCATAGGCGGGTATGCGTTTTTAGAGTAAAATTGTTTTGAATTTTAAGTCAGTTTTGAGGGCGTTCTCGAAAACATGATAAATGGAGAAGTTGTTCAGTTTAGCGAGTTCTATTACGGGTTAAAATATTTGCACTCATTTCCATAACACCCTGTATATTATTCGTTTGACATGTTTTGCATATGCTTTTAATTTAGTAAGTAAAACAGTTTGAAATAATTTTGAAGATGCTGACGGATTGATGTCCAATGTAAATAAAGTGTTTTTAAAAGCCCCTCTTAGGGTACAGGTGTACAAATATCACTTGAATGGTTTAGCTCTTTTTCCAGAGCCCGTTGTGACTATTTAGGGCACTTGAATAAAAAGTGCTATATTTTATGCAAATAATTTTGATGATATAAAATCAGTAAGTTTTTCTTTGTCGGGAATAATTTGTTATTGTTTATTTTTAAGTTGTTACATCTTTCAACAGTGATTCAGCGCAGGCTATTAAAAAGCACCTCTGTATTTTAACAAACCTAATAATAAAAATGATCTCCTTTACATTAAAGCTCATTTTAAAATTCTGATTGACAGTATAACAAGGTTGGAAACAGTGGGACTGCTTTTAACTCAAACTGTAGAAATTATTGAAAGACTGATGGAAACATTAGCAAAATCCCCAAGTTTAATTGCTACACAAGCTTATGCTAAACTTGATTGTTTATTTTTAAAAAATCCTGGTTTTCAAGAAATCCTCAACTTTAAAAAATTGCTTTCTGGTGAGAGTGAGGAAGACATAGGTAGATGCCGACTGGAGCAAATATAAGTTTGCTCCAATAACATCTTGTGATGTGGAGAGATCTTTCTCTTGGTTAAAATATGTGTTATCAGATAAGCGTCTTAGTTTTAAGCCAGAAAAGTTGAACAGTATTTGGTTTATTATGCAAATGCCTAGTTTATATTCAAGAATTATTTTTAACACTGTAGAATTTTGTACTGAGTATGTATGTATTATTTCACTTACATTTAAATTTAAGTATATAGTGTTATTTTGTTGTAACCTAATTTAGGCTACAAAAATTTTAAGTCCCAAATTAAAGTTTTGAAGTCCTGAATTACAGGATTTTTGAACCTATTTAGTGACCTTTTTTTGACATTTTAACGACCTAAAAATCCGGGCTTTACTTATCAGTTACCGCCAAAAGAAACTAACATATGTAATAACGCTCTTTGATTCTTTACTGCATAGTAGCAAATTCCTTAATCAGTTCCCGCCAAACAAGTGAGCAGTGTAGAATGACAAAATAAATTACTATATCTATAATAATTTCAGTGTTTAACAATAATACTCGATGTTTTGAGGTAAATATTTAGTGCGTTTTCTTTTTTTGTTTAAATGTTTGTCTTCAAAGCTGCTGTGTTCATTATAGTCTTCTTCTATAAAAATGCTAAATGGGTTTAATTTAAATTTTCTTTAGGTATAACCAATTCACATTTGTATAATTGATTGTTTTCTTTTTGTTATTTGACTTTCCAATTCCAAGTATCCATTAATCTTGTTAAGTCTTCCACAGTAGTGTACCGCCAAAAAGTCGGCATCATATGGGAAAGTTTCTTATTTTTGATTTTTCACTAAAAATAGGCAATAATTTGTGCTTGTCTAAAAACCTATTTACCTCCTATCATATATACGAGTGAATTTTTTTTTATTTAGAAAATGACGTTTTTCGAAATTGCCAAAATCCAAAAAGTGCTATTTTTCGGAAATTAAGTAAGATTTCAAAGATATTTCTTTTCGAGTGTATTAGTTTTAGCTGAACACTCTCAGGGCCAGAAAACACTTAATCACTCCGGAAATACTTTAAAACGTGTAAAATACAGTTTCTATAAGAGCAACCATGTATTTGGAAGCGAATGAGGCACAGTTTGAACGTTTGATGCAATACATCTCCTATATTAGTTTCTGTAAATTGCAGTTTATAGATATGTTACAGTTGTGATATGTTTTATCGGACTTTTTCCACTGTCTAGGGCTCTAGGGTGTATGTCACACGACGTTTCAGGAGTTTTTGATCTACTCCAGTCTTCAGTTGTGTTCATACCGAGAATTTCTGACAATAGTTGAAATTGAAGTACCTTATTACTATGACAATTCCAGTGGCGTACATCACAGACGTCTAATTGTACCCTGTCATTTGTCAAGCAAAAGGTTAAGTGAGCAACTAGTATAGTAACTATGTACTATCGGGAGCAATTGAATGTATACTGTATGTAGATTGCATGTCTGTTTAAACAATATTCTAGTTATATGAATCTAGTTTTTAAATATCAAGTGGGTACTTGAATTAAAACAGTATTTAACCAGTTCAAAATGCTAGACATAACATTGTCAGCAGAACTCCTAGTTAGCATTTAAAATGTCTGCCGTTGACTTTCAATTGCTCCTGATAGTACGATTTTCACACTTTTCAAAACTTTAAAATTCGTACTAGTACCTTCAATTTTGGAGGTTTTTATTTTCTCTAAGATTTTCCATTCTTAAATTTACAACAGTTCAGTAACTTGGCTTTGACAGTTCGAAGCCTGATATTATTGAATTATAAGTATTATAATAAAAAATTGCTCCACCACTGAGTTTATATTTCTCAACAACCAATCGTAAGATCAACAAAATTGTTAACTGTATCCCCACCATATTCTCAGTATGTGAAAACAACTGTAACTTTTTGCAATAAAACAGATTAGCTTTGCTCACCAATTAGATTTTTACGCCATTATTGAACCTATTTTGCCAAACTTACAGTTCTTAGATTGCATTCTGGAGAAATAATTACACATCTAGGAACACTTTCTTCTCAGTTTGGTATAAGAAACATCACCCCAAAAAGCTTTTCCACAAATTGTAGGCACTCCAGCAACAGCATACAAGTGGCTCTTGTTTGAAAACTTCTATTAAAATCAATATAATTTACAACATTCGTTTCTTATATTTACAAACATATAAACTAAACAAGTTGTTCAAACATGAAATAGAGCAGTAAAAATAACATACATTCTGTTTTGCTATTTTTATTTAAAATTTTTACATATCGTGGATAATGCACAATTTAAAATGCACAAATAATTGCGTTCAATATTTGTAAAAAAAGAAAACAATCTTTACAATTCAAAACATGTTAACTAGCCCAGATCTAAAAATAGGAATGTACATATATACTTATCTACATTATGTTCCCAGAATATTAAAAATCACTCTATGGTTAAAACAACATTAGTAATATTATCATCTAGGTAAATCTAAAGCTAGGAAGATGTCCTTCTTTGCGAAGTATTCGTTGAATCTAATTGCTGCATACCTAAAAACAAAATGGTATTATTAGTAATCAAAAATCCTACAGTTCACAGTTTTACAAGTCCAGGTATAGTTTTTAATAATAAAAGAATGCAGATAAAATCCTTGAGAGACAATCCAACTTTTGATATAGATGTAAAACCGTAGATCTCATTTAAAAAATCCATTACTAGAAATCAGAAATTTAAATGATAAGGGCAGTTGCAAACTAAAAAAAATATTTATGTAGACGTTCCCAACACAAACTTTAAACACACGAAATAACTACTGTTTGTTAATGTTTCCCACAATTAATTAATGCAACAAATATTTAGGATTATGGTCTATTTATGCGAATAATAGAAAAGAAAATACTAAAAGACAGAAATGGAAAATTAACTCAATAAACATAAAGATCAGTAAAAACACATGGGCCCGCCGCTTGAAAGAGGCCCAGCAAAGCCGGAGCTTAATTTATATTACGTTTGGTTGTTAACATTTCAAAAAATCTGTAAAGATCATTACACAGAACTTCCCACGTTTTAAAAATAAAAATTTTCAAAATATCAAAGAAAGAAAAATGATATTCCCTATAAAAATGTACTACAAATGATGTTTCTCATATGACTTTTCACTCTCATAAAACAAGAACAATTCTAGCCTACATTTTATTTCAAACGAAAAAACTTAATGAGCGATTACATTTGTAAAGCTTGAGCTATATGCAAAATATTGTGTTTCTCTAAAAATAAAGCAAAGATAGACGGCATTTAATTATTTAAAGTGTTCACCCTGTATGTGTTGAGTCCAAAACATATCTATTACATATTTTGGCCAAAGGTAAAATCCTAGCTACATGTGAAATATTATTTTTTCCTAACAAAATAATTTCTTATACAAGGTAGTACCAGATTCTATGATGATTCTGTGATTTCAATCCAACATGCTTTTCGTTGGTTGTTAGCTGTTCATGGCCCTCCTGTTCTTTTTCTATCACTAACGTTACCATGTGTATGCTATTTTCTAACAGATGAATTAATGGTATTCCATGAGCAAACAATGCAAGTATTAAAATACCGACGGAAAACATGTTAGGTTGCCGTCACAGAATTTGTTTTTACGAATTGGTTAACACAAAAAACATGCTATTGATTTATTATATATATTATATATATTAATTTAACAATAAATGGATACAAAGTGGTAGCCATGCAAACAGATTTGAAGAAAAAAATGCAGCCTGGCTAAGAGGTAAAATAGAAGTAAATTTGGATACGCGAGCACCTGTTAATAATATGAAAGGAGGACCCAAAAAAGGTTTTGTAGGGAATTCTGAAAGAAGTAAATTGAGGAAGATAAAACCTATTTTAGAACAAACAAGTACAGAAGAACTTACTTACGTTGCTAAGGTTTCTTTAAATGTTTCTGGACAGAGAGATGCTGCAACTGTGTTAAAAGAAATTACACAATCTTCCCCAACCAGAGCCAGTAAAATAAAAAAATCCTATCAGTCACCAATATAGCGTCCCTTACCCTACACATCAGAAAAAGCTTTGGCCTTATATGTTAATGCAAGGATGACCAAAAATTCATATAAATTAATTAGGAAAAATGCAAAATCCCAACAGTGCGACATTTATCCGTCCTATGACAAATTGTTGGAAGCGAAAAAGGACTGTTATTCACCAATAGAAGATATATTAGTTACAGAAATGTCTGCTGAAATTAAATTACAATCCCGTTTGGAACACACCACAAAACGTCTAGCCATTTTCCAAGAGGAGGTTCTTAGGCAATATTTGTCAGAAAACGATGATGAACTGACCTTCACATACAAAAGGGGATGAGATGGAAGTAGCAACCAACACAAATACAAGCAAGCTTTTTCTGACGAATTTACTGAGATTAGCGATTGAGATTTATTTGTTATTTCTATTGTACCGTTACAACTCGTGTCTAGTTCGAATAAGACATTGATACTATGGCAAAATCCGGTGCTCTCTTCAACAAGGTTTTGTCGTCCAATAAAATTCTTGATGAAAAAGGAAACTCGTGAATTGACCAAATCAGAAATAAGTAATGTCGAACACCAAATCAAAGATCTCACCACCACATCTCTTGTAATAAATGGGCATACAGTAAAGGTCAGCCATCAATTGTTGTTTACAATGGTCGATGGAAAGGTATGTAGTTCCTTGACAAACATATGTGGACAAAATTGTTACATTTGCGGTGCATCGCCAAAGGAGATGAATAATCTCTCAATTTTTTTGAACAAATTACCGAACAGGGAAAATTACTCCTCTGCGACTGGATATTAAGAAATGGCAAGCCCGGTCATTCGAAGAAAAGGAAAGTGTAAAAATAAGAAAAGATGCGATAAAGCAAAGATTTAGAAGAGAAATGGGACTATTAGTTGACTAAACTAAACAAGGCACCGGAACGACTAATGATGGCAATACTGCTCGTCGTTTTTTCAGCAATCCTGAACATTCGGCGAAGATTACTGGCATCGATAAATGTTTGATATCTCGATTTGCAACAATTTTGAATGCGATTTCTAGTGGTTTATCACTGAATACAGATAAGTTTGATATATACACAAGAGAAACCTGTGATTTGTACTTAAATCTGTATCACAAAATACTTGTACATGGTGCTTCTGTAATAAAAAGTTCGTTATTACCAATTGGACAATTATTCGGAGAAGTACAGGAAGCCAGAAACAAAGACTGTAGAAATTTTCGAGAATAACATACTCGAAAAACATCACAGAAGAATACCAACGAGGACCTACTTCACATGCTACTAATTACGTCTGATCCTGTTATTTCTCAAATAATTCCAATACCACGAAGGAAAGGTGCATTTATTAGCACTGATGTTCGATATTTATTTGAAGAGCCAGCTTTATCTAATTCAAATGGAAATAGTAGTTATAATGGAGAATCAACAGATGATGATTAAATCTTTATGAAAAGTTTATAAAACTTTTGTATTCCCATGTTTTAAATATATTTGACAATGTTTTTTTTTACTACCAAACAAACTTTCTATTCCATTTTTATTAAACACTCTGCATTTTATAATCTATACATTTTCCACTAATATAAAAATACGTCTTCTAAAAAAGGTAAGTTATGCAGCTTTTACGGTGTTTAAATAAGAACATGTGCCATCCAATAAATCAACATTTTCAAAATAATATTTATGTTCCACAAACATCCTTAAGGGGTGTGAAAAACATAGCTCATATTCCCCCTTATGACGTGATTTCAGTCTTCAAATAATTTCGTAAATCCCAAAACCCAACTTACTCTCTAATCAAGTAAGTATATTGAGCAGAATATTTTGTCGAGCCAGAATCGTGAATTAGGCGGCGCCAGGGGTATTTAACTTTCATGCCAAAGGGAAGTGCGACAAGCGTTTCAACCAAATCAAGTACCAGAAAAACAATTATTTTTTACAACAATAAATCAATGCAGATAATTCTTTCACTAAAAATTTCTTCATTCTTTGTTACACATTTCATACGCTGGATGTACACAATTATGTGGAATAGTTTAAAAAATACCTCGATGCTGAAGTTTTACTGCACATTCCCGTACGCTTTATTTAAACAATTTCTGTAGCAGTTGTCTGAATCTAGAAAGAATAAGCTTTCCACTAGTTTAAGCACCGTTGAGAAATATTCAAAACTAAGCTTGTAAATGCGATGTATGCATAAAATTCCTCAATTTTTAGGAATAAAAAATCCTAAAATATCTATTTCTGGTTTTTTGCAATTGCAAAAAGAATGGAGTGCTCCACATTTAGATCTCCAAGATAATTTCAGATAGTGTACATTTTTTTAACTATATCTTCGAGTGCACATTGCTGACTTTAATGCAACACACAGCCTCACGCAAAGATTTGCGCATTTATGCGGCTCCCGGCCTAAAAAGGTCAACATAACGCGCTTACTCTTTGCTCCTTTTTGTCTCGTACAACATTTATCCTGTATCGGTTGGGTCCATTTTGATCAAGGATACACTCTGAGCTATGTGCAAATTATTACTTTTATCTATTCCTTAATTTAAGCAGAAATAAGCAAAAATTTTTTTAGTGGTCACCCTATACATATTTGTCTGAAATTTTCTCGGTTTCATGCCAGGTATATACAGTATGTCCCAGGATTGATGTTATAGTCGACGTCAAGCTATTTAGTTATGGGTTTATAATCCTTAAGTGTTCGGACACGGATTACAACAGGCTTATTACCAGGGGACGGACTCAGTAAAGTCGTTAAATTGTCATTACCGTTTCTATTATGTGTATTAGTTACATAAATGCAGGTACTTTCCATCAACAGGTGGTAATAAATTTAGGTTTAGAAGATAGTTATAGTGATGGAGACTACTTTGACCAATTAGAACAACTAGGTGCAAGTGAACAATAATTTAAATTATAAATTTTCTGTTTTATTACTATTTTTTATTAATTTGTAATTTTATTAATGTAATAATTGTGCCCCATATATAAATAATTACTACTTAACTGTCTGTAATGTTAAAATTGTAAACTGTTCAAACAAAAATCAAATTTTTAAAGCCGGTTCTGTAAATTCACGTTCTGTGAGCCCCTTTAAGTGGATTACAAGGTATTACAACTTCCAGCTGTAGAAGGTCAAAACCAAATAGCTTGACGTCAACTATACAAGAGGTGAGATGGTCTAAAAATTTTTGAATTTTATTTTAAGGTTCAGGGATTCGGTCCTGCTTGGTTTGAAAAGAATTTTAAGAATATTTTCAGTTTTTGAAAAATAAGTAGGCCTTGACAGGGAAGCGAAAACTATTTTATTTTCAGGTAAACTACTATTTTTGTCCATGATACGGCAAAATTTTATTGAGAAAAGTTGTTTAGAATGATAAATTATGGCCCTATACAAAATTTCAGAAAGATCTGTCGACTTACAAAACACCGTTATTTTTTAGATAATTGTATTTTATTTTCAGGCAAACTACCCTTTTTGTTCATGATACGGCAAAATTTTATTGAGAAAAGCTGTCCAGAATGAGAAATTATTGCCCTATACAAAATTTCAGAAGGATTAAACCGTTATTTTTTAGATTAAACAAATTCCATTTATTAAAAATGATGGTTTAATCTAAGTCGACAGATCTCTCTGACATTTTGTATAGGGTCATAATTTCTCATTCTGACCAACTTTTCTTAATACAATTTTGCCGTATTATAAACAAAAAGGGTAGTTTACTTGAAAATAAAATAGTTTTCGCTTCCCTGCCAAGGCCTATCAATCCTGGGACACCCTGTATATAATGTGTATGCAAAATATCGTCTTCCTCCAACAAATAGTTTATGAGTTATACCGCCAACAGATAGACAGACAGACGGAATTAAGAAAACTTGTTTTTTGTCATCTAGGGCCCCTGAAACGTGAAGATCTGAAGAAAACTCCAAAGGTGTTTTTTTGTGATTACAATATTTCCTTTGTCTTTCAGACGAGGGAAGTAAAAAGAGAAAAACATGGAGGGAACAAAAGACAATGGCAAATGATAAAGTGTGGTGTAAATTTGTGTATTATTATTGATCATTCTATAAATGTTCTAGTTCTAGCAATTATATTTTGGTAATTTAATAACAATATCAAGGAAGAAATTCAAAATGGCTGACAGTAGTTTATAGTATTAAATGAATGACAATAAAATAGCAAGGATTTTAGTTTTCCGAGGCACTCTTTCACTCTGTGTATAAAATATCAACAAATATTCTTCTTCCTGTTCGATACGCCTGTGTCCGGGCATCGTGACAGCATCTATGTTGGACAATTATTTACTGTGTTTCTCCATAAGTCTCTGTCCATTGCGCTGTGTGTGCATTTATGCACTAAGGAACCGGTCAGCTTCTTTATCGGGAAGGGGAACGACCCCTCAGCCTTTGGCTTCTATTGTACCTTGGACGATAAGTCTCTCAAGAGCATCACCTCGTCACATAATATGGCCAAAGTATTTCAATATGGATTTATTTATGAAAGTACTTAGTCGTTCATTGATATTTAGTTCATTTAGGATCGAGATATTTATACGTTTTTCGGTCCACGACACCCTTAGCATTCTCCGCCAGCAAAATATCTCAAAGGTGTCAATACGGCATCTATCCACTGCCTTGATGGTCCAGCTCTCTGAGGCATACGTCATTATATGGAAAACTAGAGATAGAACAAGTCGTAATTTAGTGAACTTCGATATTCCTCTATCCTTCCATATGAGCGTCAGCTTGGCTACTGCCATCTTGGCAATTGTGATTCGAATTGTGCCTTCACAGTCGCTGGTGCTAGTTATTCGAGCACCTAAGTATACTAGATTTTCTATAACCTCTATCCCGTTAATGCTTTTGTAATTGTTGTTTCGATTATCAAACAATCAACAAATATAAAACCAGTTAAATTTGCTATAATCTACTTTATTTATCCATTAAAATTTGTAGTCGTTATGTATGACGAATTAAAAGTTATAGCTGCTATTCTCTATAACTCGTAGCTGGAGATGTATAGAGCAATGTCTGCCAGCCCTGTCACTACATGTTCATTTGTAAGTAAGCTCGTTGAGCTTGTTAGGTTACAGTAGTCTTCTATCGTGTGTTCCAAAAAAAACTCATTCGCAGCATGCCATGATCAAATTGAAGTTTGCCGTAACTTGAGATAATGCAAATTAATGCAAATGAACTACCTACCAAAAAAGTCAGAGAGAACTAAATTACATCTTGACCTTGAATTATTTTCCTACAAATATACAGAACACTTAACAAAAACAAATTTTATTGACCGTTGTGATTATTACACTCGTTGTTGTTGTGTACATGACATCTTATTTTCTGTTTTGCTTGATAAAATTAAACTTAATGCAGTGTAAACTATTACCTGTCACAGTGACAGATTTGTTCATAAACAAAATGCAATCTAACATTCACCTGCAGACTAGATTTTCTATCTTTCTTTCCAAGGCCTACCCTAAATGAGTTTTTTTTGGAACACACGATATATGTTTTATTATATAGTGGTAAGTACTAATGATGGGCGATATCATAATTTTTCAATTACACTGCGAATCGTTACTGGGATTTTTTGATATCAGTAATTTTCAAGTGTGACGGCATATTCTTAGACCTGATTTGGTTTCAATCATGTGCATTTTAAACAGCCTTCGATGAGGAAATAGTTAAAACACAACGTTGTTTAAACCTGGCACCATCAGAAAGTCGTGCTCACGTTGCAGTTTCTTAGCAACTTTAGTAACGGTCGTTACCAGTGATTTTCTAATAAACAATATACAGTGTGGTCCATTAAGTGTGCAACAAATGGGACATTTTTTTATTAGTTGTAAAACCGAAATTTAAATACCGCCAAAAGTTAGTGCATGTTTGATAACCATATCAGATGCCCTTAGAATGGCTTCAAGTCAAACAATATACAGGGCAGGACAAAAAATATGTAATTCGTTCAAGAATAAAGTTACCTTATTTCAAAAAATATAGCAAAATTTTATTGAGAAAAGTTGTTTAGAATCAAAAGTTATGCTCAAATACAAAGTCACGGCCTCCTATTCGAATTTTGATTCTTTTTTTGTAAAATTTTGTATTATCCCCGTATGATAAATATTTTTATTATTCTGATTTTATTAAGAGTTTTTCATATGTAAATTATTATTAGTAAAGCATTTGCCTTGTTAAAAAGAATATTTGCGAAATTCTAAAGTTCTGTTAAATATCGTTGCAACAAACATGAGGTGGACGCTTACCTAAAAAAATATAAATCCAAGTAAATTTTACAAATACGCTTCAAGTTGCTAAAAGTTATTTAAAAGGGATGTGGTTGTGGCTACTTTAAATACATATAAAATCAAAATAATAAAAATATGTATCATACGGGGGTAATACAAAATTTTCCAAAAAAGAATCAAAATTTGAATAGGAGGCCGTGACTTTGTATTTGAGTATAACTTTTAATTCTAAACAACTTTTCTCAATAAAATTTTGTTATATTTTTTGAAATAAGGTAACTTTGTTCTTGAACGAATTTCATATTTTTTGTCCTGCCCTGTATATTGTTTGACTTGAAGCCATTCTAAGGGCATCTGATATGGTTATCGCACATGCACTAACTTTTGGCAATATTTAAATTTCGATTGTACAACTAATAAAAAAATTTCCCATTTGTTGCACACTTAATGGACCACACTGTATAATAAAAACAACTACTGCCGACTAACTTATTTTACCAATTTACTCCAATCTTTCCACTCAGATGCATTTTGCATGTCACATAAGGCTAAATACAAAAATCTAAATCAGCATAGTTGCTCAGTTTGTAATTTTTTACTAAAGGTGATAATATATTTTATCTACGACAGTGTGTAAAATTGCCTTTTAGTTGGCAGTTTTAAGTTTGTAAAACGACTGTTTAATAACATGTTTTCGTTAGTTTACGTCGTCAGGAGTAACGTGTTTAAAAGATTTCATTAGGCATGTTGTCAGTAGCAAAGTGTTTTAAAATTTTTAAAACACGCAAAATTACGACCGGCTGCTGGTAATCCTAATTTACATTTAAATTATTTTTTTATATTTACCGTGTTTTCTCGATTCTATCATAGATAAAACATTGTACGATACACATGCGTAAAGCATCTTTAGTCACTCGCGGGGCTTAAAATGCTCGCTCACTCGCGTTTTAACTCTACCCCACTCGTAACTAAAGAGTAGCTTTACACACTTGTATCGTAAATTACTATTTTAGCTCTATTACTATTAACGTAAATTGGTCCTAAAGTATCAAATACGTCAAAAAGAAGCTACTTATATAAAAGATTCCAACTGATTAATTTATTTGTACATGTACATTTATATGTCTTTTTCTTCTTCTTCTACTTTTTTAAAGCATAATGCTTGTTTAATTCTGGGCCTCTTGCGACATGGACTGCCAGCTGTCACGCCATCTTTTGCTAGGTCTTCCAGGGAGTCTTTTCCCACCGGGTATCCCGTTATGTACTATCTTCATTATTCTATCGTCGGCCATCCTGTTAACATGTTGGTTCCACTGTCTTCGCCTCTGTCTCACCTACCGCACTATATCATCCATTTTGCACAAGTCTCATATGTAGGTGTTTCTTTTTTGTCCAACAACGTGTAGTCTGCTATCGGTCTCAAAGTTTTCATTTCGTTGGTTCTCAAGAGTCTCTTCGTAGCTGCTGTGTCCGCTCTGGCTTCTCCTGCATATGTCATCATGTTTTGTATATTCTCATCTTACATTCTAATGATATGTTATTGTTTTTCCATATGGTGTGTTTCAGGTGTCCGGATATCGCTGCTGCCTTGATAACTTGTTGTTTTACGTTGCCTGTAAGGTCTCCATAGTGCGAGATTTGTACTCCCAGGTAGTTGAACGACATGACTTGCTCTATTACTGCATCATTAACAGCTACTTTACATCCCAGAGGCTCTTTGACTATTGTCATGCACTTGGTTTGTCTGTTGAGATTATCATGTTGTATTTGTGGGCCTCTTCTTTAAAGGCGTAGTATATAAGTCGTTGAAGATCATCTTCCGACTCTGCAATGAGTGCGGCGTCATCAGCGTAGCAAAGAACTTTTATATGATGGTGTCCTAGTTTGTGTCCATTGCCTTTAATTTTGACTGCATCTACAATTTTATCCATTATCAGGTTAAAGAGCAGGGGGCTAAAGCTATCTCCTTGTCTGATGCCGGTAAGTGTTTGTATATTTATATAAGCCGTTCACAATCTTTTTGGGTCAGGAAAGGCGATAACCATCTAGTAATTTTGTTGGCAGTACCTCTGTTGCAACTAAACTCCCTCATGGAAATTGACACTTTTTGTATTAGGTTAGGTTGTTTTCAGTTTAAGGTTATATTTTCTGAATAGGTACATTGTTGCCGGATATTCTCTAGTTTCCACATCGACTCCCGTTCTTTTAAATTTGGTCTGTCCTTTTTAAATTGGAAGTAGCATCGTTTAATGGAAATTTTTAGTTGTAACAAAATTATTTTGGGCATTTTGACTTTTCCTTTGACGGAAATTAAAATGATTTTTTCACATTTGATAAATCATTTATTTTCTTACGAATATTAAAATAATAAATCTGGCAATCTGGTGGCAAGAAAATGTCGAACTGACACTCACAGAAAAAACAGTTGCATCCGCTACATCACCGAATCAGTTAGTCCAACATGAAAAGAAAAAATAATAGCCAACTCTGTCCCAAAAAGGATATACCAGAGAATGAGCCTCCTATTTATAATTGCAATGGATGAAATGACGAACCAAATTAAATTATCAGCTAGTGAACTCCACATTAGCTAGAATGTTGTACATGTTTCACATTTTGCTTTTACAGACAATGTAGTCTTACACTGAGGCTCGACCCAAGGTCTACAAAGAAACCTATTAACTTGGTGCGAAATATTATCTGACAGGAATGATATAAAAATATTAATGAAAGCAAAGTAAGGGGCTGTTGCAAAAACCCCCAGACGAGTTAATATTATGTTAAATGGCAGAGAAATGGAAGAAGTAGAGAATTACATTTCTACGTTCAACAATAAATAATACGAGTAAAATAGACAGCAGAATAAATGAAAGAATATGTGCATATAAAGCAAGCAGGAAGTATCCAAGCAAACACAATTAGCAGTTCATAGTGCAGTTTGTGTACCAGTGATTACCTATAACACTGAATCCTGGGTGACCACAAAGAAACATCAACAAAAACTCCAAGCTATAAAGATGAAATGCTTCAGACACATAGAAGAGATCAGCTCATAAATGAAGAACTCTAAAGAAGACGAGACACTACACCCCTATGAGAGAAAATCACGGAAAACCAACTGCGCTAGATGAGCCATCTAAATTGCATGCAAGATAATACAATACCAAAAAATGTTTAGAGTACAAGTACGAACGCCATCAGCACAAAAAGAGGTCCAAGAAAAACAGGCGGAAGCAGTCAAAGATATTATAAAACACGGTGAGTAGAATAAAACTGAGCTCTCAAGGAGGCCAAACATTGGAAGGAATGGAGCGTATTTTACAAAACAAAGCAGTAACAACAACTACCTTGACATCTACAAGTAAAAGAAGGACCAGACAAAGAAGAAGAAGGAACGAGCCAGCAAATTTTAAAAAGACGCAATCCAATTATACTGAGGCTACTGGGATATGGTAATTAGTATTTCAAATATGATCTTAGTATATCAGCTGTTATGGATCACTGATGCCTGAATGAAAATTTTTACATATGTTTGGTAGTTTCCATAAGAAGAAAAAACACATGATTTATATCACGTAAATGTTATAAAAAACTTCAACAGCTGAAAATATTAGGTCCATTCATTGTCCAAAATGTCTGTTTTGCCTAGATGTTAACCTGTGGTATGATTTTAAATTGCCTATTTTTAAAAACTCTGCCATCAATCATCTTGTATAGGAGGAAATATGAAAAAATATCAATCTTATCACAGAATAAAACATGCAGATACAATATGTTTTTTCGACAACAATCAAAATACTAGCGTGCAAACAATTTAGGTGCACTAGGGCACGAAACAATATATTCTTGTATGGCGCTACTAAAATAATATTGTGGGCAAAATGAGTCTTCTTTGGCGCATTCGAATTAATTTTTTGCCTCCACCTGATGGTCTCGGCTAAAAGTGTCATTCTCATGTGCAGCAAAAACACTCATTTCAGGCACTTAATACAAAAATAACTTTTCTCATGCAGTGAAGCTAAAAGTGGAAATAGAAAATGTAATTCTACATGTCCCTATCAATTATTAAGTGTACAATCAATCTGATCCAAATGTTTACTCTATAAGTCGATTCAGAATGTTTTCAAGTTTTAACCTGGTTATAAAACGGTTACTCTGTTGCTTGATTATTTTATAAAAATTCTTTAATCATATACACTGGTGCAAAAAAGTTAGGGATCTAAAAAACCCTTGCAAAAAGAAATTGTTTTACAACTTCTAATGAGCGTACTTTATTCATTTATAGAATTAAGTTGAATGTATTATCAGCGTACATACATCAAACAAGTACAGACATTCATACCAAATGTTGAAACCCGTCTAGAGTGCTTGGAACAGTGCCTTGGGGGGTATTTCTAAGCTTGACTATCAGATGGCAGCACAAAGTTCTACCAATCAGATCCAGTTACTGGCTCTGCTACCAATCATGATGTGATTAGTGTACCTGTATAATACTTTAGTAGGCATGCGAAGTACCAGGTACCTTAGATACCAACTGCTATGGTCATATGGTCAAAGTCCTACTTAGAATATTACCGCGACTAAGGTGTTTCAATCCTAGCAGCGTATCTATATCATAGTAACATGAGACCCACGGCTTTACATCACTTCCGAATGCTGGCATTTTGTAGAGGTTTCAAACAGATTTTTTTTTTTAAAAACCTCACCAGGACTGGGGATCGAACTCGCGACCCTTAGATCAGTAGCCAGAACGCTTAACCACTGAGCTACGGAGCCCAGCTACTTTGACATTTGAATTATTGAAGTACATTTTGATTAATTATCTTCTTATAATTCCAAAAAATTTAAATATACCTAACTTACTAAAGTTATTAATAAATTATGTTATTACTTGGTTTCACTAAAACTACGATTCATATTTAAGTTTAGCAAAATAATAAATAATTTGTCATAACCTTACTTACAAGTTTGACGCTAGCCTACTGACTGTTAAGTACAACCAGCTGAAATAGTAGGTTACTTAGGCTTTGGTCAGAGTGGCTCTGTACTCGACAGTATTTTCTGCTCTATCGTATACGGCCGAACACGGTTGAAAAACAACACCCTACATTACAATATAAACGGTCACAATAGCGCCATTGTGGAATGCCATGTACTGTCGAGTTTCACCTACCACCGTTGTGAATCAAGCAAATTTGTTTTTTACAGCCGTGTATGTCAGTCCTGTGGATATTTTTGACAGAAGTGTTTAACACCGTGTGAAGTCGTTAAATTGTTATTACAAAATGGTTCACTGCTTCTCTATATGCACTTTAATTAGAATGTACCAAAATGTTTCAGGCATAATTCTAAAATATTAAAAAAAATTGACACCTGCCACAAATAATACTACAAGAACTATTTGCTAAATCTTCCTTTTACGGCTATATTAGGTATTGGTAGTACGTTAACAAAAATAGACTTTATAACTGCTCTTCCATTCAATTTGTAATTAGGAACAGTAAATAACAATAACTTACTCCATAAAGTCAAACTGTATATAGGAATGCTCTGCTTGTATTAATGCCCAAATTCCCCAAAATATGTGTGCTACCAGAGCAAACTGATTAACTTGAACGTAAAGCCTTTGGATGTCTCTGTCTGAAATAGAATCGTCATCATGCAGAACTGAAAGATAAGCTCGCAACCAGTTCCACTGCAGTTCCTTGCTGGGATACTTCGAGTAATCTATATTATCTATGCCTTTAAATATAAAGTTGGTTAATAAATAAGAATTACCAGTAATTTTTAATTTATTACCAACGAATTCAGCAAAATGGTTTCCAATATCATAAGCTTGATAATTCAGCGCTGAATATTCAAAATCTATAAAGGTGACAGTGTTGGATTCAGAAGTGTACACCACATTCCCCAACAATAGGTCGTTGTGTGAAAATACGACTGGACTATTAAGTTTCGATAATTTTCCCTGAAGAAAGAAGATTTCTTCCTGAATCTTCTGTTTTGGCACTATTGTCTCTTTATATCTGAAACAAAACATATCCATTTAATTGTAGAAAGTTTGTTAGGCAATGGAGTATACCTTTTGTGCTTACAGCTATCAGTAAAACGTTCAGGCACTAAATTCAAAAATTTTTGGAGTTTGTCCCAGAGAACAGGGTGATGTGGTTGGTCCAGTACTTTAACTTGATGCATGTGTGCCATGTGAGTAGCAACAAGGTGGTAGATTTCTGGCTGAGCTACAGTTTTGTCAGTTAAGGTATTACCTGGGACAAATTCATATGCCAAACCATTTTCAAATGTTGCGTACAATTGAGGGGCCAATCCAGCACTGTTTAGAAGTATTATGTTCCTATAAAGAAGAGGGACGTAGTATTTGTTCTCATAAAAATTGCAATAATTATTGGTTTTATCAAAGCATGTGCTGTTTTAAATCTCTGAAGTAGTATATACAATATTAATAGCAAGTAAAATGCATGTCTTGTTACTGAAATTAAAATGATAATTTTATTCAGTCTCTTATAGATACCTAAATCCGGATTTGCCGATCCAGGATTAAATAATTCAGGATCTACTAATCCGGGCTTGGAATACACCTAGTAAAATAAAATGTGTAAATAGTTTTAATTATATATATTCTAAAGTAACTGCTTTTATCACATACATTTGATGGTATATGTTATGATGCCGTAGTAATGAATAGTTTCTATTCTAACTTTTCCAGAGACTGATTTTTACAGTTTCTAACATTTTGCTGTGATAAACGTAGTCATCTTTAGTAATGTTCAAGTTTTACCGGTTTTTCCGTAAAATATAGTTGCAATAACTAAGTTGATGTTGCCCACCTTGTCTCCGCTTTCCTGTCGATCAGCAAGTCCGTTTTGTTGCCATAAACTCGTACAAGAATGGTGTCCCTATCAGCGGCACCTATCAGATTGCAGCCCACCAGCTTGTTTGTGATACCATCTGTTAACAGCTTACCCCATTGAGGCATTTTATTGTACAAGTTTGCAATACATCAGTATAGGTTAATAAATAGACATACTATGGGGTGGTCGAGAATCGATATACAGTTAAATTTTGTAACGATTAAAGTAGGTACAAAAATGAATATCACTATTAGAGAACACATACACTTCATAAATCATAAAAATATAGTTTGTAATAATATTATTTAGATACCTATTGGTATAAAACTAAGTAAGAATAAAAAGAGAAAGTAAGAGTAGGTATTAATATGTTGTACATATATAGTATATCCACGGACGGAGCCGGACATTTGGGCGCGGCCGTTTTGGCGCGGCCGTTCGGGCGCGAAGACACTTGGGTGCAAGGCCACTTGAGCGCGAGACATTTGCGCGCGAGGAAATTAATTAAAGTATATTAGTATTAGCTAGCTTTACTATTAATAGGTCTGAAAATATATTTTAAATAACAAAAATCACCTAAAGCACGTCCAAGGAGGTGGCGGGCGGAAAAAATTTAGTATAGAAATATTAATTGTCAAAAATTATATATCTATTAATACAAGTAGGTTCGACGAAAACAAGTTAGAAATTTTAACTTTCCGGTAAATACTCACAAATCTTTTGCGGAGATTTATTACATTAAAATAATAAGTAACAAAGAATACATGAATAGAGTTTGGGTACAAACAGAACTATCGATGAACCATCCAACCAAATATTTATCCAGGCTGATAGAAGAATAAAAAATTTGGTTGAAGATTATAATAATCAATATAATCATGTAGACGGCGCAAACAATAGGAACATTGTAAAATTTTTATGAGGCATTTCCTACAATTATGAAATGAATGCGTAGATGCTTCTTGTTTATATCTTAAAAAAATTAAGAATAATATGTATTATAATGGTAAAAATGGCAAGAATAAATTTTGATTATTAAAATTAATCTTTTTATATTATTATTTACTATCATTCTTATTTCTGCTCTTATCTTCAGTTAGTCGGTTCATAAAATAACGAAAATAATAATTTATTACTTTAAAATTTAACAGTTTATTGGTAAGTATTATCATTTTAAACAAAACTCGAAGTCAACTAGTTTCGGTCCAAACAGAACCCATATTAGACACATATTAAACATTTGAAGCATCAATTGATTAAATATAGCATAGTATTGTTCATTTACCAGCACAATAAATGTATTTGTATTTAAAATTATTTTCAACACTTAAGTATCCTTTATCTAATAGACTTGTCTGTCCGGGACGCTGTTTTGTCTGTCCGGGACGCTGTTTCAGCAGCCAAACCGTAAGAGATAGAGAAAAACGTTATTAAAGTTATATGTTTGGAATGGTCATGTCAGGTCAGGAACCGAATTTCAGTCACGTGACACTTCCAGTTTTCGAGAAATCACGTGATTTCCGTCCGTCCGGGACGCTAGTCCGCCCGGGACGCTGGTCCGTCCGGGACGCTGTTTCAGCAGCCAAACCGTAAGAGATAGAGAAAAAAGTTATTAAAGTTATACTAGCAGTCCAGTGAGACAAATGTCTCATTTAATAAAACAAAAAGACCGTTTTGCAAATAGAACGCGTATTCACCACACGTACGTATATGACGTCATTGTTAGTAGCAAACTACCAGTCGCATTCGCCTTGATAAAATTTGCCTAGAATCTAACCTAAAAAGTTAGGATTAGGATAATTAAGATAATAATTAGTGTTAGAGACTGAAATTCGATTCCTGACCTGACATGACCATTCCAAACATATAACTTTAATAACTTTTTTCTCTATCTCTTACGGTTTGGCTGCTGAAACAGCGTCCCAGACAGACAAAACAGCGTCCCAGACAGACCAGCGTCCCGGACAGACACGTCTATTAGATAAAACGGCCGCGCCCAAATGTCCTAAACCGGTCCATGAAGGATCTCCAGTATGGAAATCGCATAATTGCTAAAAAATAAGGAGTCCGTTAAATAAGAAAAAAATGGGCAGCATCCTGAGTGTTTCTATGATCAACACTCAAATTCTAGAAGTTGCGTTTCATAATCTCTGAAACCTTTTTGTTGGTATTCTATTCATGCTGTTTCTTTGGTCATTTAGCTACAATACAAATTTAAAAACATTAGAACTCAGTAGTCAAGCAAATATTATTTATAACAAGCTAACAATAGATGAGGAAACATATACTATGGAAAGAAAGAAATCAAAATAGAAGATGAATCAGCAGAATACATAGATGAAACTAAGAAACAAAGGTCGACTTGTAAGCCAAAGAACCCCCAAAAAGGAAATTATAGGTAAGTGTACAACATGCGAGAAACCCAAAACAACTATTTGTTCAGAACATGCAGCTGAGGAAAATATTGACAACCACAACGAGATAAGAACAAATTAGAATGGAAATCTAAAAATGATGAATAAGAAAATAAAAGAACTAGATAACATTAAACTGATAATAGGAACATGGAATATAACAACAATCACCGGGAAAAAGATAGAAATAACAGAAAAGTTGAATAAATACAGAATTAGAATAATGAGAATAAGCGAAACAAAGAAAAATACTGAGGTATGCCGACAGGACAAAGAACATTGAAGGGAGTACGAATATTTGTAAATAAGGAAATCAATCAAGAGGTAATTTAATTTGAGGCAATAAGCTCCAGAATTATAGTTATACACATACAAATGCATGAAAGAGAAATAATAGTACAAATATATGCACCGGTACAAGAAACTGAAGGAAAAAAAACAATAGAATTCTACGACGAACTACAGAAGGTTCTGGATGGAGTAAGAAAAGATAATGAGAAAGTCATAATAATGGGTGACTGGAATGCCACAATAGGAATGGATGAAAATAGGGGAATGGAATGTATGGCCGGTTATGGAGAGGAAACAATAAACAGAAATGGATTTAAAATGTTAAGAGTTCTGCAAAACAAATGAAAGAGTGGAGACTATAAAAGCAAAAGGTAGAGGAGAAACTGGAATTTATAAAGGTGACTAAATAAATTAAACAGTGAAAACACAAGAAAGCGATATCAAGAGGAGACAGAAGACAGAAAAGAAATTCCACAAATTCGAAGCAGAAATAATGGAATTGATATTGGAAAAAAGATGGAAAACATTCAAGGAAACATTGAACAGAAGAGCAGTAGCAATCTGTGTAATACGAAGGAAGGGCAAGCAAAAAAAAAAGAACACAATGGTGGAGTAATGAGGTAAAACAAGAGGCGAGAGAAAAGAAGAAAGCTTGGAAGAAATATGTGCGGATAGGATCACAAGATAGAAAAGTATATATAAAAAAAGAAACGTAGTAAAGAAAGCAAAAAAGAAAAGCTAGGAGCTTGGTAAAGGGATAAGCAAAATGAACAAGATAAACAAAAGGGCGTTTTGAACTAGAATAAGAATGGGGGGAAATCAACGAAAAGAAATCAGAGTAAAAGATAAAAATAACCAGGTCAAGATAGGGAAAATGAAATACTAGAAATGTGGAACGAATATTATTCACAGAAATTTGAACAACTAGGCACTAAAGAAATGAACATAATTCACGGGCAATGGGGAAAAAAATGAAACAAATAGAAACCATTACAAGAGAGGAAGCACTAAAAAAATAAAAACAGGGAAAGCATGTAGCTAAGACACTTTAGAATCAGAAATGGTAAAAAGGATGGGATCAACAGGAAAAGAATGGTTATGAAGAATTTGCAAGGACTCATGGAGTCATAAGAAACTACTGAAAAATTGGGAAAACAATTTGATTGTGCCGATATACAAAAAAGGAAAACACACAAACTGCGATAATTGGAGAGCGATATGCATTTCATGAGTATTTTTCAAAGTATATACTACCAGCATAGTTGAAGAGAAACTGAGAAAAGTGATAGAAAGTAAAATGGATAATGACCAAGCGGCATTTAGACCTAATAGACAAGTTAGTGACAACATATTTATACTAAGGAACCTAATGGAAAAGAAAAGAAGGCGGGGAGTTACTTTTAACATTCATAGATCTAAGAACAGCGTTTGACACAGTAAATAGAAGAAGTATCTGCAAGTGCTTAACAAAACTGGATGTACCAACTCAGCTAATAAATATCACAAGTAGTATATATAAAACAGTAAAAGAAAAAGTACAAACAGCAAAAGAAAGATCGAATGAGTTAAAAACGGAGAGAGGGAAACAGAAGAAGTCCACTACTGCTTATTGTAGTTATGGAAACAATAATGAACAACATCAAAGAGAGAATAACAGGATTAGAGACAGTAATTGGAAACAAGAACTTAGAACCAGTAAAGATGAGTAGGTAGTCTAATGTATGCCGATGATATAGTGATAGTGGTGGATACAAATAACAAAATGCAGAAACTAGTAGGCCTATGCGTGGAAGAAATAGAAAAGATGAAAATGGAAGTGAATACCGATAAAAGTAAAACAGTGATCGTGAATGAGAAACAAGAGACAGATCAAAATAGAGAAATAATAAAATGCAATAGGGTGCGCTTAGAAAGAGTTACAACATATGAATATTTGGGAAACATAATTACCAAGGCTGAAAAAATAAGGGATGAATTAACAAATTGAGCGAGGAAGGGAAACAACATTTACTATGAGCTAAACAGATAGACAACAATGCTAAATTAATCGTACATAACACCATTACACTATCAACGGTTCTATATGCCAATGAGAACTGGACACTTCAAAGAAAGCATGAGAACAAAATAATAGCCATAGAAATGAAACATTTGAGAAAGATAGCTGGTAAGACAAAATGAAACAGTTACGGAATGAACAAATAAGAAAGATGTTAGATCAAGAGTCACTATAGAAGAAGATAGAAAAGAAACAACTAAACTGTTGTTATGCACACATGTTAAAGATGGATCCAGGAGAGAGCATGCAGGAAAGTAATGGAAGCAAGAAGACTAAAGAACAGAAGACGAGGAAGACCTAGGAAAACCTGGATGGCACAGATAGCAGAGATAGGAAGAGTAAGGGGAAAGACACCAAATGAAATGAAAAAGCAGTTTACTGCGAGTTGGTTATATTTCAGTTCCAGTAAAAACTTAAGTTTAATTTTTAATTAATATATTTATTTAATATACAACTTTTCGTTGTGATAGATTTTCGCCAAACGTTCGTTATTTAATATTGTTAATTTTTAGTGTAACAAAATACGCAAAGAAACGGCGGATATTTATTATATTACTTTTACCGTAAACTGAAAAACTATAACTTTTGGTTTTGCTCTTATCTATACAGGCTGCCCACTTTATCGTGTAACAACACACTTAACAAGTTTATGATTTTTACAAATAGCTATTAATTTTAAGAAGAATTTTCTAAATTTTGGAAAATGGGTGTTTTCACTTCGCATGCTTAGATCATGTGCATAACAAACAAAATTAAGAGCTATCTGCGAAAATCGTGAGCATGTTAAATGTATTGCCTAACTAGTTGTTATGTAAAAAATGGATTACTGCTATTACAAGAGCAAACTTTACTCCATCCAAGTACTCCGCGGTATGTTAATTACATTTTCTCAAAAAGAATATTATATGGACTATAATGAAGCAATATTGAAAAACTGAACAATTTGTAACAACGAAATTAAGATATCCTAGACTCAAGCCAGGTGGAAAACCAACCCAATTTTTCAATTATTCAAAATATTTCTTAAAACACCAGGTACATGAGAATGAGCTTATGTTATTGACTATTAAATTAAAGTGACTTCACTGGACGTCTATTTTTCCATGTAGCGTTTTCATTTGAAAATTTGCTTAGTGCTGCATAAAGCAGATTGTAAGTAGATGTCCACTGACAATAAAAAAATTCTTGAAACCCACAACTAGCCGTAAAATTGAATGTGAAAATGTGTATAAAGCAGTTGAACTTAGCTATGAATAATTTTTAGCACATCAAACGTTCATATGTTATCAAAATTACGATGAGCTCCTCTCTATTCCAAATTCACTACAAATTCCAGAAAGTTTGTTCAAAATTAGTAACAAAAAAAAAGTTACAATATTTAAATTTATATACACTGTGTCCAAGATAAGAATCATTAATAGTAAGGGATAAAAATTTGGTTAAATAGAAAAAAGTTGCATAATTAACAAAATGACACCTAGAAAATCGTTTTTGAGTTATATTAAAAAAACCGGATTTTCGGATTTTTAATTCATTTTTTTCTGGAGTTAATATTAAAGTTAGAACAAAACTGATAAAACTTCTTTATAGCAACTTGTCATGGACTTAAAGATTACGTTATTAATTTTTTATCCGACGTTTAGTCTTCAAGCAATTATCACCAACTTATTTTTTTTAAATACTGTCCTTATTTTGTTATGTGAAATTTTAGAAGCCTTTTTTATTCTGAATTCAACAATAAACCACACATTATCGTTTAATTACGTTTCGAGTCTTTTTTGACCACCATTAAGAAATTATTGGATACGGCATATTTCCTAAAGCATTTCATATGTTATTTCAGCTTTTTTTATTTAAAGAAAGAAGTAATAACCCACACTGCATGTTTTTAATCCTTAATAACCGTGTATGGTCTTGGAATGCAAATAACTTTCAATAGGAAATAATTAATTTATTATTTTTTCTTAGTTATAAACAATAATTAAAATGAGAAAAAAAAACCTCCAGTGTAGCTCATTACTTTTTTCTTTAAATTACTCCTTATGAATCCTGCCACTCTTGAATTACTTATTGTTCTCCCTCCCCCCTCCTCATTTAGGAAATCTGACAAATCAAAGTCTCTCAAACGTAGAGCACCACAGTCTCTCCCACTTCTCATTGACTGAACTATACTGCGACTTATGTGGCTGGAGAATTCTGAATCCCACGAAAATTCTAAATAATTATAGATTTATTTTATATTTTTAAGTTACCTACCGAAGGATTTTATTTCATTATTATTTTTATTTTAATTAATTTATTTTGGGCTGATTCTAGGTTGTGCCAGCTCCTGGTTTTTATAATTCCAGGGTGGACCGAGCTCACCTGGCCACCCCTTTCTTAAGCCAGGACAAAATAAGTGACGTTAAACAAATTAAAAATTCAATTTTTAAAAACTATAAAAAAGAAGTTATAATTTCGATCTGCAAAAATGTACTTACTTGAAAAGCAGGTTTTCTTAATATATTTTATCGCATTTAATATGATAATGTGGTACATTTCTACATGGAAAATCGTTTAGTAATGTGGTATGTACTTTGCACCAAAGCAACCATTACAGCATAGCAACGACGATTCGTTTTACGTTTGGTAATACTGAAATGTATTGATCGTGACACTGTAAGTCTATGTCAAATTTGAGGTTAGCAGCTTAGGTTTCGCGTAAGTTTTGACACAGACTGGCGCAAAACCTAACATACTAACCTCGAATTTGACATAAGACTTCTAGAGTAGGGTGGATCGAAAATATCAATTTTAAATATTTGAAACTCCTATATGCGCAAAAGTGGCCCGCTGGTAAGTTATTAACCCTGGTAAAATTTAAATGCAATTGATTAATGTTTAGCGGTGCCCCCCCCCCCCACTTCAAAAATTGCATGCCGCCGAGCTGCCAACTGATAAGGGCTTTCAATAGTTTCAATGCTTCAGTAGCAGTTTGCAGTCCTTTCCGCCACTTTTACGTATTACATAGAGTTATTGTTTGTTGCAACGCAAAAGATATCTCACAAACTATAATGATTTTTCTACAACAAAACATGGACTTATCAAATTTGGTTACCATAGGAAGTGATGCAACTGCTGTCAATACTGGCATTCATAATGGTATCATACGTTCACTAGAGATCGGAATTGGCAGACCTTTGCAGTGGTTTATATGCCTGCTTCACGCTAACGAACTGCCACTTCGACATCTTATGAAGCACTTGGATGGAAAAACAAGTGGTCCTACTGAATATACAAGAGATATTGGAAAGCAACTAGAAACCTGTGAACTACAACCAATCCGGCCAAACTACCACAAGTTGACTTAAGTATTCTAAGCAGCGATCAAAAGTACATATATGAAATTAGTTTAAAATATCGGAAGGAACCGTATCAGAAAGTCTTTCACGAAGGCAGCCTGGCAAAATAGCACATTCCAGATGGCTGACTACAGCAAACAGCGTTTTGCGGTTGTATGCAGGTACTACAAATGCTTCAGAAAATTTAAACATTTTTAACAACTTTTATCCAAACGTTTTATGTTCCATTATGGTTTGAAAATAAGACAAAACCAGATGGGAAATATGGTTCACTTCATTTATTTAATATGATTGAGCGAACCAGACACTTACCATTGCCTTTGAAGAAATTAATACACAAAGTCATACAAACTAATGGATACTTTGCACATCCCGAAAACATATTGTTATGTATGCTTGGTGACACACGCTTGCATATCAGGGAAGTGGGTTTAAGACGTATTTTGAAATCAAGAAATAATCCTGTCATGACCGGAATACGGAAATTCCAGATACCTCCGATAAATTTTGAAGAAATTGATTACATTGATTTAGTAAACTGGCAAGATAAATGAGTTACAGAACCGCCAATAACTATACAATTTTCATCTGAGCAGTTAGAACAAATGATAAAAAATATAGCAGACGAAATTAGTATTTTTAAATTTTCATGCCATTCACAAGCTGTAGAACGCTGTGTAAAACTAGTGACAGAAGCATCGTTAGCTGTTTGTGGACCAGAAGGAAGGGATGGTTTTATAAGATGTCGTATTGCTTCCCGACATTCACTACCAAAATTTGAATGCAAATCAGACTTTTTGAAACATACCTAACTTATGAGATATTAAAAGGTAGAGGGTGGGAGGGTGGAACTCGACTTGCAGCCACCTCCACGTGGTGAGTTCTGGGCTGTCTTTTATTAAAGTCAAGCGAAGAGCTGTAAAATGATTGATAAGAGACACGAAAATTTTATGGAAGATGTTGCTAAAATTTCTGAATTTTGAACCCCTGGGGGCACCGGAAGATATTTTCTTAAAAGCCTCATTTTTTGCAGGGTGTGTAGTCATAATAGGTAGCCACTTTTCCGCATATAGGACAAACATTCAAAGAAAAAAAATTTTTTTTGCCGTTTTTCGATCCACCCTATTTTAGAGTGCCACTAACAATACACTTCAGTACTGCCAAATGCATAACAGCAACTAGAGCTGCTTATTATGCTTTAGTACATAAAAACGGGTTCTGCTCAGCTTGGTTATGTTTTAACATTTAACGTCACTTTTATGTATGTATGTATTATTATGTGTAACCTCATTTACCTTGCGGTGTAGAGGCTGGTGCTTTATGCGCTGGCGTCTAGCGGTACAATGCTCAACTTGCCCCGGATTCGGGATACAGAGTTGAATCACGCCTTTGGTGCTTGCGCAGCAACCATCCAGTGAGGTGTGTGTCTTGGTGATGTGTTGACCTTGTTACTCTATCTCTTAGGTCTGTGGTTATAAAAATCTAATATTTTGCATTTCTACATGAGATGCGATAAAATAGTAAACGAAACGCGTTAGGTAACTGGATTTACTGAGCTCATATGACTATTTAAGTACTCGCTAACGCTCGTACTAAAACCAGCAAACTTGTCGAGTAAAACTTCACTTTTCTAAACTTGTTGCGCAATATACTATTTTGTGCTCATGACTTCAAAATTCATATTTCCCGGTCATTTCCGATGCACCGAAAGTTACTTTTTCCGCACTGCGGTGCTTTTTACTTTCCAACAAAAACTAGGGCAATTGTGGGTTCTTTGTAAATTTTGAAATTGCAGCTCGTTGCTTTAATTGCGCTTCCAAACACCAAAGGCGCTGTAAACGTTGACAGAAGCTAACAGGTGCGTAGGATGCGTATAAAAATTTTGTGATTTGTGCTGTCAACTCAGTAAAGTAGTAAAAAACTAAATTTTCAGTTATTCCTTACAAAAAACATTGTACCTAACTTTTTCGGGAAGAATTTTCCCGAATTCGCACTGCATACAGCACTCCTTATTCGGGAAAATTACCTTTCCGAACTTGTTAGGTAAATAACTAATTTTCGATCGTAAAACAACCCGAGTATCAACTATTTTTTTATATAAACGCGAGTTAAAATAAATTGTCAACAATATGGTTACAGTAAAAAAATGTCGAAGGTGGAAAATGTTCAACCGTCTGGGAATATTAATTACCGCCGGCGCCGTACGAATTACCTATTATGGGACATACTATTTCCCAATTCAAAAATTTCGGGAAGCATCTCCCCCTAAACCCCTTTGCCGCATGCGAATTCGTTTAATAAGGTTCAAATATCTCTACTGCAAGTTGGTAAAATTTACTTGCATCTTCATAATGGCCTTTCAGACCAGCTCACGGTAATCCCTTCACTACAACTGTATGGATTTTCCAAGCAAATTATCAAATTTCACAACTTTTCCCTTGTATAATAAGAATTGTGTAATGTTAGCTTGCATAACTGAAATTAATATTTCGACTAAATTTCAAACAATAATAATTCTGTTTCAAGGCTAATAGCGAATAATATTTCATGGAACACTTGTGTAGTAAATACACCATCTATTCTTCGTAAATAATTACGATAAATATAGGTATTATACCAATTAGATCTTGAGTAAAAAACATTATCAGAACTCTACTAGAAATTATAATATGAGCAAAAAGAATGTTCATGAAAGATACCTTTGGAATCAGTGTTGAATCCAGGGGGGTGACCGGGAGGGAAATTCTCCCCCGGGCAGTACAAAATTCCCTTCCGGAAACATTACCACTTCATGTTCATGTTTTTTGTATCTACAAAAAAATGGGCGGATCGCGGGGGAATAGATAACCCCCCCCCCCCAAACATTTTATTTTTCCCCTCGGTGTAAACAGTCTGAATTCAACACTGTTTGGAATTTTGATGTCATGTGCACTATAACACCACAAGATTATACTTAATCCTTAACACTGACTATAGACACTGATTGACAGTGGCTAATATCGCAATGTGATCATAACTGTGATCAAGATTTCCCGTAATAAACGCAGCGATTATTTTTCTAAAGCCTGCAGCAGAAGAAGAATACGAAGGTTCTAACCTCATTTTGTAGCAAATGATGAACTTTCTTTTTGCCCATACGATATATTGCACTAATATGACTACCACATGCAACTACTACTATGTTATGTGACTTTTACAGTTGCATTCATAAATTAGGAACTATTCCATAGCCATACTAGATGAAAATAATTTTTGATCATACTATAGGTAAAGTAAAATTAAACATCATACATTCCTTTTCGGAATTTTCTGTTTAAACCGGTGGTTTTCAAACTGTTTGTCCCTGGCGGCCCAATATGATTCTTTTCAGACTTCACAATTGACACAAAACTCCATATAGTAAGTAACTAGTAACAATGTCAATGTTAAATAACCGGTGATCAAAAAGTCTTTCAGTCCCGGGCGGCTATGATACTAGTTCCTAATTGATGAATGCAACTATGTTTATACTTAAATATCAAACTTGACATTTGATTTTTAAATAAAGTTGCATTCATACATTACGAACTATACCATAGCCACCCGGGACTGAAAGACTTTTTGAGCAACCGTTATTAATATTAAGGTTACGAAATTTTACTAATTACTGTACGTCTACGATCCAGTCGCCCAATAAAAATGAGAATGTAGCTATAAAAGACACCACCAAACATGACGTTCAACCGGACACACCACTAATGCTAACGTTCGAGCTACCTCAAGAGGCGTTGCTATCGTTCAATTGTCAGTTATCACCCAAACGTAAATTTCAAAGTTTTAATTTCCAATCTGACGGAACGAATTCGTGATGTCGTTTAGTGTTATTATTTGCCACAATAGAAGTGGGGTACATTTATTATTATAGAGTGCCTTCATAAATGATCGAACGTTTTTGAATGGTCATTATTTTAGTGCCTTTATTTATGTTGGTGGCACTGTAAGTCTATGTCAGATTCGAGGTTATCAGGTTAGGTTTTCCGTCAGTTTTGACACAGACCGACGCAAAACCTAACCTGCTAACATCAAATTTGCATAGACTTACAGTGCCATCAACATAAATAAATGGCGCCAAAATAATGACCATTCAAAAACGTTCGATCATTTCTGAAGGTACTGTAGTATGATCAAAAATTATTTTCATCTATTATGGTTATAGTTTATGAATGCAAACTTGGCATTTGATTTTTAAGTAACTTATAGTTGCATTTATAAATTAGGAACGATTCCATAGCCATACTAGATAAAAATAATTTTTGATCACACTATATTACACATTACACGTTGTACACATCACTTCTAAATTGTACAAAAATTTAGCACAGGTTAAACTAACATAATCGTCACCTATGCCCCCGTGCTCAATGATTTAATTGAATGTTTGGGTACGCCTTCGTTTACTTATTACACTCGCATCAAACATTACAATATATTTCTAAAAAATAAAGTCCACTTATTGTGCGAATGTACCTTCTCTTTAATAATATCTGTTCTCTTTTCTAGCATGTACGGAATGAAAACACATGCAACAGTTTAAGAAAAAAATCTTACTCTGTTCTAAATTACAAGAATTGAATACACAGCTGAGATAATCTCCAAGCAGCAAAAATACGTAATACCACATACTTCTATATTTTTATTACTTCTAGCTTATTGTGTAATATGAATTAAAATTAGCAAGCATGAATTGTTTATATGCAACTTTAATATACGTTCATTCCGTACTATATTTTACGAAGATATATAAATGTGGATTTTAAGTTGAGATGTGCCCGCCATGTACTATAATCAGTTGTAGATGGAGACAATAAAAAAGTGAAATATGTATTGTTTTTCTGTGTGATGCAAGATTTATGGTAACTATTTTTTTCTATTCCGGTAGAATGTAACAAATTCTGCCTATTGCCAATTCCCTTAAATTGTTCGTTTGAACCCTTCAACTAGACTAGAAACTGAAAGTTTTTCGTTGAGTATACAGTAGGGACTGTAAAAAGTGTGGACAAGAGAGGCTATATAAAATAAATTCCGCATCAAATCGAGGTATTTTTTATTAAAACGGTTGCTTACCAAAAGCACACAATTTTTTCAAATGAATTACTTATATTTTCTAAATATGGAAATACATCATTCACGCTAATGAATCTAATAGACAAACAATTCTTACATTTACGACAAAATGCAACTATTGAGATTACATTGTTATGGCATACGCCAAGGCGTGCAATTGAAATGTACATCCGCCCTTGCACAAACATTGTTATAGTCGCACTGTATATAAATATCGGTTGAGCCTCCGTGTCTCAGTAATTGAAATGATTAAGGCACATTATAAATTTATTACTTTTATAGATTTTTAGCACTTGTGCAACAAAATTTAAAAAAATGTGACGACATTAATCATTATAAAGTTGTGTAAACTCAATGACTAAACAAAACTTGAAGTAGTCCTCGAAATCAGCGTCAACTGAAATAATTTTGTGATGTAAATCAATGATTGGAAGTCCATGACACGCTTTCCTTTTATGGAATCTAAACATTGAGAACTAATACAATACAGACCAAAATAAACCGTAATATGTTCGGTTTTTCTTCCTTTTTGCAGGCAAAAGGAAAATGATCATTGTTCACGCGATTGGCGTGGATTAGTGTGCTTTATTCAAAATCGGGCAATGTAAAAATTAGCAGTTAGTACACGAAAGCGTACGAAAATAAGTAAATAAGTAAAACGGTATGAATATTAGTAATATATGTACAGAGTGTTCCAAACACACGGACTATTGGGTGGTGTTATACCTACGACAAAAGCTGAAGAGAAAGTACTTGTACGATTTTTCGATTAGACCAATACTCTTTGAGTTATCGTGATTTTTAAAATCTAAAGTGGCAGACAGTCTTCGATCTCAATTGTAAATGTATAATTAGATAGTTAAAATTAATACATTTTTAAAAACAAAAGAATGACCATACTATAATTTTGAAAAATAAAAAATCTGGACATTGTGGTAGCGCTGCAATAATTTTTTGTACAATCTCAGGTGTTACTTTTAGAGTTGCACAGAGTATATGGTCCTGCAACTCATTCAAATTACCCTCAGGTAATTTGTAGACCAGAGACTACAGGTATCCCCATAAAAAATCGCATGATGTATGACGGTAGATCTGGAAAACGAGGGGAACGAGGCAATCTGGCAATTGAACCGTCTCTGCCAAACCAGATATTCATCAACAATTCATTTGAAATGAAGACCAGCTCCATCGCGCATTAAAACAATTTTTGGTTACAGTTAGAGGTACTTTTTCTAGGAATTCCGAGAGATCGTGTTGCTGGAAATGTTAATAATCTTTCAGCGTTTTCACGGTTTGACAAAATATGGATAAACTAAAAAAGTGAATGAAATCGATAGAAATGAAGGAATGCAGGGCAACATTTAATTCAAGCAATGTTAGTGATTTCTAACTTTTACTGAATGGTTTTCTACTGTTTTCAGATTTTTAAAATCTCGATAAAAATATTGGTCTAAGAGAAAAACTGTAAAAGAACTTTCTTCAGTTTTTTTTTATAACGCCGTTCTATCATCCGTGTGTGCGACTTTCCAAACAGCTACCATATTTTTTTCACTTTTTGAATTTCTGGTCTCAAAAGTGACGCAAATCAAGCGATAGAGGCGCTATCAAAAATACCAAAACACTGAGGTCAGTGACACAAGAACGTTTGGGAATCTCTGGTTAAACTATATAAAAAACTAGTTTTTTTTAGAAAACTCTGGGTACGTTATCTTTACCTACTGAAAATGCATATATTTAATATTCATGCCGTTTTTTGTATATTAACAATGCCCCAATTTAAATAACAAATTTGCATATTGAATCTTTCAAGGTATGTTGTAATTGATAGTGTTATAGAAATTTGTAATACAGTGTTAAAGAGCATAAAGTTAAGACAATTAATCATATTATGAATAATTACTTACTGATGTAATTTGGAACGCATTCTTAACAACAACAGCTAATAAATTTTAAATCATGCAGTGATATATTTAATTAAACGTGGTCAATTGTTATATTTGAACAGACTGTATACGCCCCCATAAATATATTTTCTTACATTAATCATAGAGCAACCATATATATAATACACATATATTGCTAGTAGGGCCTGGAAACGTCAGAAAACATTACGGCGCCGACATAGTCTCACTTAGAGTATAACGCGTCTCGTGCGCATGCGTGAGAATTCGAACTCCGCCTTTAGAAGCAAATTTTAAACTTGACCACTTCCCCATTGGCCGGACGACGCCGCCGCGCTTGCACACAGCTCACCATTATACATTGAAGAGTTGGTTGTCTGTCTCACTTCCTTGGCTAGTTTCCTACTCATAGCCGCTAGCAATATAGTAAGTATTAGATATATGAGAGCAACTAATAGTTTTCAACATATCATTTCAGTGTCAAACTTAGAACTAATATGTTTGAAAATTTCGTAATATCTAAATTTCAAAAACAACATTCCAAACGGTTAAGACAAAAAAACTTCATCACTTCTGATAATCACCTGATATGTTGTTATATAAAACTTGAAAAATTATTTTGTATTAAATTTAAAAATAAAACTTTAAATATCTTGAATGCAAAATAACCACTTAGTAAAGGCGCACTTGATTTTTATATTGCAAGTGAGATAGAGGATAAAAAAATATCACCGAAATTACCTAAACAAGGTATATTTTTATACTATTATATAATATTTCCGGAATGAGGAATTCCAAGGTTGGTTTTTATTTAGTCAGAATATAAATATCGTTGAAAAGATACCCACCGCAGCACATGGCCCATTGCATAACAGCTACACCATAAATTTTCTTCTAATACCACACATTCATTTGCTTATAGAGATGTAAACGCACGTTGTTCTAATACATCACTTAGAAACTCCATAAAAATGTTTATCATATTTCAATAACCTCTAGATAATTTTTTGTGAGCCACGTTGATTATCTCAATCTTTTTTAAAATAAATTTAAGCTGGTGGTAGACTGATAGTGGTTGTTATCAGTGTTCAGTAATTTATAATTTAGTACAAAATTGTTGGTTCTTCCATACGCTTAAAACGAGTTAATCCATTTTAGAATATTCACGTACTTGCCTGTTTAATAATTTGCAAATTATTAACTATCATAACCGTTCTATACGGTGGAATAACCGTAACCATAAAAGGGTGACCGCATCAAATTTCCCATGCAACATGATACAATTAACACCGACCTCGACACCCATAGCAAAGCACCAGGTACTCGATGCAGTCAGTGATTACAAGGCAAACAACGCAATCACTCTTGCAAACAAGATAAACTATATTTTTAAGATTAATACCTTAAACTTGATGCTCTCCCTCGGCCACGTGGGTCGTATGATCTCCAAAACCCTTAGGGCACCCGCCGTCAGGTCATTTTCATCCACGGTTAGGGAAAGATGGGGAATCTGCGAAGGTCTATCCATACCGTTTGTGGGACTCGACATAACTTCTTTTGATGGGCTGCGATTAATATTGAATGAAGCGTTAGTAGAATGTAAGAGCTGCTGATAAATTGCGTCTCGGTTGTTTATGATAGAATGTAACTAAACAGCCATATACAGGATGGTTCGTAACGCATTATACTAGAAGACTTGACTTTTTTTGAAAATGTTTGGAAATTAAATTTGTTACTGCACGCTTAAAAATGGCACATTGTACAATAAATATTATTGGCGTTTTATTAACTCTATTGATATCGCATTTGCATTTGCATTAGCTTTAATATATTGTTCTAATTCATTCGAGCCTCCTGTTTAAAGGTAATTGTTTAAAATAGCTATAAAGATTATTTCAATAGTATAAGCCGTTCACGATCTTTTTGGGTCAGGTGAGGCTATGACCATCTAGTAATTTTGTTGGCAGAACCTCTGTTGCAACAAAACTCCCTCATGGAAATTGACACTTTTTGTGTTAGGTTAGGTTGTTTTCAGTTTAAGGTTATATTTTCTGAATAGGTACATTGTTGCTGGATATTCTCTAGTCTCCACATTGACTCGTGTTCTTTTAAATTTGGTCTGTCCTTTTTAAATTGGAAGTAGCATCGTTCAATGGAAATTTCTTGTTGTAACAAAATTATTTTGGGCATTTTGACTATTCTTTTGACGAAAATTAAAATTATTTTTACACATTTGATAAATAATTTATTTTCTTACGAATATTAAAATAATAAATCTGGCAATGTGGTGGCAAGAAAATGTCGAACAGACACTGACAGAAAAAAAAAGTTGCATCTGCTACATCATCGAATCAGTTAGTCCAACATGAAAAGAAAAAATCATAGCCAACTCTGTCCCAAAAAGGTCGTGAACGGCTTATAGTATTCTCAACCGTCATTAGGTCTATATATAGCAAATAACGGACTTGGTTGATTATAAACCTCGGCTGGCGCCTCGGATTATAAAATTCAACCGTGACCGTTGTTTGCGTATCGGCTGTGTGTCGTTTTTTCCTAATAAAAATGTATACATTTTAAGAGCACTTTATTAAACATAATTTAAATATCACGTAGCCGGCGGCCGTTATGAATGACTTTTCATGCGATTGTTTAGTTCAGTTAAAATACAATAATGGTATAATATTACGAAAAACTATTTAATACACGATAAATACAATTTAGATCAAATTAGAACCTCTGCTATGTTTTGGTTCGACTTGAATGGTAATCGTTTTAGCACCGCAACAACGAAATAAAGAAATGTTTATAAAAACTCTGCTGATAACATATGTTAGATGACCTATTGCTCTATACTTTTATGGGACGATTATAAATTTCAAAAATTTCACAATGATTTCATGCAATTTTTAAAAAATCGTGTGGTTTCAGTATTCCTTAAAAAAATTTTTTATAGAAGCATTTACAATTATTTGCTAATCATTTTATATTTAGTAACAATTTCAACAGTTGAATAGTAATTTGTGCAACTAGTGATGAACGCGATATTTTATACAAACGAGTAAAAGAGTTGCTTTCATACGTGCTGTACACGTTATTTTTTTGTATAGTGATATCTTGTACCTCGAAATTTGGTCGAAAACAACTTCAGAATTTGCAACTGTCAAATTGAAAATTCATAATTTCAATAAAATAGTTAAAAAATAGTACTTTCTTTACGATTTTCAGTTAAAAAAGAAAACTTTCATGATAACTATGCAACAAAGTAACGTCACGTTATTTCACAATAGTATACCAAAAGCATTTAAATACATAATTTAAATCAATTTTAAAATTCGTCAATCTCTTGTTTTTTAACAACGACTAAATCAATAATGAGGTAAAATATATTGCATTTAGATTTTTCTACAGCGTGTGCAACATAAGAATGCTTATAATGAGAATCTAGAACGTGGTATAAGAGATGAATATTCGGTTAAAGGAAAGAAGATATGGAGCACCTTGAAAATTATTTTTGTCGACAGATTTGTTTTACATCCCCAAAGCCTTTGCTCTTTGAGGAAGTTGTTAAAATCTCATTATTCCTGTTTACAATCTAAATTCTTTAACTTTGCTTAGTTTAGGGTCGAGAGACACAAATTTGTGGTTTTCGTTATAGTAAATCGATCAGTTATAAGTTTATAACAATAGTTTATACGTCCGGAAAATTAATTCTTACGGTACGAGTGAAATGTTTACCGACGAGGTGACAAAGGAGGCTGAAACGGGTATTGTTGAAATTATTTTACAGACTATGACGTACTTATACAACGTTTTATTTCATACTGTATCGTGTTTTTTAATTGTTTGATGAAAACCTATTACCTTCATTTCGTTGTTCAAATAATCTCTTTACGAAAGGAATTTCAGTTCGGAAAATGGGACATTAGTGTGTTCCAGCACCGTAATACTTTTTTATCTTCATCGGTGTTGTTATACTAGATTAACCAAATTAATGTTAGTATCGTTAAGAGCTTCGTTACCGCATTGAGTGCGGTAATGGATATTACCGCACTTTTTTATATAAAAAAATACATTGAACCAGAATTTATTGATGAAGATAAAATATTGAACAATACACGTTTGCTTATGGCACATAGCGAAACTCGTTTGTATGCCGCAAAACTCGGCTCACCACCTCGTTTTGGCAATCAAACTCGACTCACCCCCTCGTTTTAGCAATCAAACTCGTTTCGTTAAGACGCTCATAATCAAACTTGTATCGTTAATATCTATTACCGGACTTACCGTAAAGTTCCATTTTCCGGACTAAAATTAATTTCATAGTGTAAAGTTCCATTTCCTGGACTGAAATTACTTCCGTAAAGAGTAAAACACCTACAGTACAGTATGAAATAAAAATAGTTTAACGTTATAGAGGCATGTACTTTTAAGAGGACTTAAAATCAAATTTTAGTTAATACTTTGCTTTTATAATCCGAGATATTGGTACTAATTTTCTTATTTTAAATATGTACTCGCTACTTTCATAAATAACGGATTTAAGCAAAAAACATGTTTTTGATAGTAGGCTATGCTTACTAAATCTGAACACAACTGAATGCTTCAATTTGCATTTCCATTCAATTTTATCGTACGTTGCATGTATTATGTGATTCAATAAGTTGTGGCAAGTATTTATTAATTTGTTTTACGCTGACAAGCAATACAATTTTATTATGAAAATAGTATATTTTATAATAAGAGATGAAAGTATTTAATCGCGAGTAGAATTGTTATATTTTCTACGAATATAAAAAAATAAAATTTTGTAACAAACAAATACGGGCAAACAGTTGTTTATTCAATTCCATAGCAACGCGCACTTTCACCACTAGTTGCGAAAGTTGCAACTTTACGCTACTGCGGAAATAGTTACTTTCATATACATGATTAGAAAATAATCTTTACCTACTCATTAAATTAAATTAATTACGTAAAATATCACATGCATGGTTCACATTTTTTTACCATACATTATGCTTACCAGCAACATAGTAAAAGAATTTCGACACCAACATCAATTTAGCTTTTAACATTTTGTGTGGAACTCTGAAAAACACATTTCCACACCGCGCCCCATTTAATTTATTAATTTTATTATAATAAAAGATGTAAAAAATTAAATGGAAGCATACGTTTTATTATACGATTAAAACTGAATCAATATGCGAAATTAAGATTAAGCTTGTTTTCGGATTAAGCATGGCCTACTATCAACAAATTATTTTTTATGCAAAATTCGGCAACGACACGGGGGTAGAATATATTTCTAAAACTATGAGAATTAAACTCGGGTTCGAACTTATTTTGTAGGTGGCCCTTCGTAGTACGAATTACCGCAACATTTGTATGGTTATACTGCTCTCTTTCTAGCTTCTTAGTGCACATGAGCTATGCAGAGTGCGCGTGGGCGCTTATCTTACTTCAGCCGGTTATTTTTATCTGCCCATGGACTTCGTACCCACAGAATAAAATCGAATCATTTTAGAAGAATTTCGTTTATATAAAAGTTGTACGTACGAAGAGGGTACACATTAGTAAAATACTTTTGATTACACAGGGTGGCCGCAAAAATTGTGGCGAATAAAAGTTTTTTTTTTAATAGATCACCCTACATTTGGGTAGTTTTGCATCGAAATGCTAATTATTTTAATATGAAGTTGTAAATAATAATTTTCAAATTTAATCATCTTATATATATTTCTAAAAGTCCTGACTGACTGACTCATCAACGCCCAGCCCAAACCCTTGGACCTAGAAAGCTGAAATTTTGCACAGAGGTTCCCTTTATGATGTATACAAGGAATAAGGAAGGATATTTCGAAATTCAACCCCTAAAGGGGTAAAATGGGGGTTCCAATTTTGTATGGAAAAATAATATTAAATAGACATTTCGACTTGAAACTTCGTAGGAGTACTCCTAAAAACAAATAAGCAAACACGTATTTCGTGATTTTCCAAAAATCAACCCCTTAGGGGGTGAAATGGGTAAGTAAGCCTAAAAATCGATATGGGTGTCGTTATTGAGGTGTATTGGGACGTTGATTGCGAAAATGGCATTTATTTTTAAGTCCAAGACGGTGAACATGACATAAGGGAAGAAACGGGACGGGACGGGACTAGACTGGACGGAACGGGACGGACTGGACGGGACGGGACTGAATGGGACGGGACTGGACGGGAAGGGACGGGGCAAAGCGGAACGGGGCGGGGCGGGACGGGTCGGGGCGGGGCGGGACGGACGGGACGGAAAGGGAAGGAAAAGGATGGGATGGAAGGGGAGGGGATGGGATGGAAGGGGAGGGGCGGGAAGGGACGGGACTGGACGGGAGGAAAAGGGGCGGGACGGGACGGGACGGGAAGGGTCAAAACGGGGCGGGGCGGGGCGGAACGGGATGATACGGAAAGGAAAGGGAAGGAATGGGATGGAAGGGGAGAGGACGGGACGGGACGAGGCGGGACGGGACGGGACGGGACGGGACGGGACGGAATGGGACGGTACGGAGACGGGGACGGAAAAAGGGACATGGACGGGGATAGGATGGGATGGGATGACAGAAAATAATTAGTCATTATTTAATACACAAATAACGAACCTCGCGCGAACGAAGTCGCGGGTAAAAGCTAGTTTAAGATATTTTTGTATTTTTGAAAATTGTTTCTACTTCCTATTCCAAAATGGTATATTAAATCAATAGTGGTCCATAAATTTCGAGCGCATTTAT